>CM034005.1:1595281-1617519 GCA_019603395.1 Cyrtorhinus lividipennis
GGACGTCAACGCTAAAAGATTTTCTCTACAAGTCCAATAGACCGCACAAGTGATGACGTCACTACTATTTCACCCCTGGGACCGATGAAAACTCGACTGTTGAGGTAGTTACATTCAACTCTATTCCATCACGCGTTCTGTTTCTAAAGGTTTACTTCAAAAAAAGCTGCAAATTCTTACACAGGGATTGGTTATTCCTCGGACCAGGCGCATGGAGACCAATTTGAAATACAATCAGCGTCCATAACCTCTTCCGGTGTCGTACGGATGCAATGGTTTTGTATAAGTTATTGAAAATATAATCAATTTTGACTTTTTTCTCAGCAATATATTCTCTGATTACACAACCCCACAAAATAAAAAAAAGTCAAAGTCCATGAAAGCGACCTGTGGGGTTTTATGTTTTTTGAATCTTCTTAAGCTTTCAAGGTCATTTGAAGGTCAAATGTAGAAAATATCACTTAAAAAATCTGAAAAAATTCAGACATAGGTTTTTTAGAAAGCTGAATCCGAATCCAGTGTCGGTTGACCTTCATGAGGTCAAGGTTAAAGTCATTTGAAGGTCAAACCAAAAAAATAACCTCAAAAAGAATTGTAAAAATGTATGTATGTGTTTTGAGTGTCGCTGAATCCAAATCCAGGGTTGGTTCGATCATGTCTGGTTATCTTAAGGTCATATAAGGTCATTTGAAGGTCGCATTTTTACAATTTTTTTGAGGTTATTTTGTTGGTTTGACCTTCAAATGACCGTGACCTTGACCTCATGAAGGTCAACCGACACCGGATTTGGATTCAGCATTCTAAAAAACCTATGTCTGAATTTTTTCTGATTTTTTAAGCAATATTTTCTACATTTGACCTTCAAATGACCTTGAAAGCGATCTGATCTGAAAAAACTGGCAATCAATTCGAAATCAGCGACCCGAAAAACATAAACCCCCCAGGTCGCTTTAATGGACTTTGATTTTTTTTTGTGGGGTTGTGTTATCTTTGTCCATGCTACATGTTGCAACTTGAGTCTGCCTTTGTTTCTTTCTGTTCACTAGGAAAGTGGCATTCTATGAGATAGTAGGTATTTCTATATATTATCACGCAGTATGACGCAGTTTGGTACCACCCCGGACATACACCCTCCCCACCACCGCCTCTCACCCCGAGACCGAAGGGAGACGCCATCATTTTTGGTTGGGATGAGGGATGATCGAAACCGGGGGAGGATCGATATGAGTACTAGTATTGGTATCAAGAGAATGTATCGATACCAAGCAATATCAGTATTGAATCAAAACTCGGCGCTACGCGTCTTGCAAGGGGGCTTGCCCCCGATTGCCACTATTTACATACAAAATTATTGAAACATAATGTGTTTTACTGACGCTTTCACACATTTCACGCGTCTTATATGGCATTCTTGTTGTTCGCCCCAGGCCTCCCTATAAGATCAAAAGATGCCAAGGAGCAGCCAGTTCAAATTACCCGCCGTTTGGGTCGACCAGGGTAGGACCTTTTTGCTCGCGCTAGATGACCCATCATCAGCGCTCGCTCATTCTGTGAAGCTAAGGTTGGTGCTAACAAGGGGACCCCCGTCAGGAAACCTCTCAATTTCACTACTGTTCTGTTCTCCAACGTGTTCGATTGCTGTGCTCATAAAGTTCTGTATCCGTTTGCATCCGTTCAATCAGTCATTAAAAGTTCAATTAACTGTTAAAAGTTCTTCAGTTCCAACCCACGGTCCCACACTTGTTCTTCATCTTCTTGACAAGACAACCCCTAGCCAAAGCAGGGAAGAGGGATCTCTCTCCGAAGCTTCTGGCCCTTCAAGTATATACCTTAGTTTATGGTATATACCCGAAGTATATACTCGAAGTTCCGCAAAAAGTGTAGCAACCTTTAGGAGAGGGCCTTCTTGATTCTTAATTGGTAATTTTTAACAAAAATTTGAGGTACTGTTTTTGTTTGATACTTTTTTCGATCCCCATTATTTTTACCGACACCGGTATTGGTATGATCTCGTGATCTCGTAAAATTCAATTTTCATGAACCCTCCTTTCATTTATTCTCAGTTCGTGCTTGTATATAGTTAGTTAATTAGTGTAGTCAATTACAACCCCCTTTTACCGGCAAGAGTGTGTATTTTGTGCAATGGCCCATCCTGGACATAATCTAGAAGAAGGTAATTGGAAGATTACCCCCTGGATCACGCTTCGATATATAAATGACTGCCTACCTGAAATTTCACTGTACTGTCACGACCATTTATTAAACGAAATATTTTGTTGAGCATGCTAGCAAGATGCCTGCTACACCATATATAGTTCTGCTTGTCAATGATTTGTCCCCATCGAGAATATTCTATCATCTCCTGCCGTGAAAAATTTTGAATTCTCGCCTTCCCTCCCAATTCAAACTGAGTGCGGTTTCGCTGCCTTCCGTATCTCATCGATTGCCACCCATCGATCTGTCCGGTGCTGCCACCTGAGCGAAGTTTTCCTGAACTGGCGTCTTCTGGCGATCTTATCAGTTTCCTCGTGCTCGTGGTACCTTCTACCGTCCCGATGTCGCTTTTGTTTTCCCATTTTCCAATTTTTGCTTTTGGGTGCTCTTATTTTTCTGTTTGATTTAAATTCCGTTCTGCTTCATCGTGGATGGTCTGCCGTTTATCGCCATCCGTCTCGCAGTTTCGGATTACCGCTCTACCGCTATCGTCAATCGTCGCCAGAACCTCGTGGCAAGGACGACTCGAAAATACCTCGTCTATCGTTTATCGCCATCCGTCCCGCAGTTTTGGGGTACCGCTATTGTCAATCGTCGCCTGTCGCCTGGACATTGTGGCAGGGACAACTCGAGAATGCCTCGTCTGCCGTTTATCGCCATCCGTCCCGCAGTTTCGGATTACTGCTCTACCGCTATCGTCAATCGTCGCCTGTCGCCCGTTTCGTCCAGGACACCGTGCAAGACAACTGGAAAATATCCCGTTCCGTCTCGTTCCCTATCCAGTTCCGTATCGTTTCCCGTCTGTTTCCACCCAACAAACCGGTAGGACTAAAATTCTAAATTTCCACGGCCGTCGGAAACAGGTAAAATATATCGTAGCTGTATGTATCTGTGCTAGCTAGCAATGAAGACAAGACTGCTAGATAGTCAAGTAACGTTTAATTTCCTTTTTTCTAATTTTCTTTTTGCAATTTATCGTCTACTGGTTATACCTGTGACAAGAATACCCTGAGAAGTATCGGCTTTCGTTTCTTTCTTTTTTTTTCCTTTAAATAGAAATAAATTTTATTCTTTTCAATTTAATTCAAGTTCCTTCTTTCCCTACTCACATTATTTAAATATTGCCGAGGGTTCATCCCCACCTGTCTCTTGTCTACGTCACAATCTCGACCGACAGGAGAATGACAAGGAAGGGACGACTTACTAAGACGATGCAGGTACCTAATTTAGATTTCACCAAAGTCAGCATATCCACAACAAATGCGCTACCTACCACCAAGAAAAGACCACGGATCGGATTTCAAGTTGACCGTAGACACTTCCTGGACAATTGTGAGGGGCGACTACTTTGGGTACTGTCGTTCTCATTCTGCCTGATCCGCTGCTAAATCCATCAGAGGGCAAAAGAAAGACTGCGACGTAAGGATTCAGATTAAAATACCTTGAAGGATCAACCAGGTGGAAATCACGTGTTTAATTAGAGGTGGGGTTTTATCGTGGGGCCTTTATACGGAGAAAAGAACGACCCACGTACGCGAGGGAATGCCTTCAGTCAGTCAGGATGTAGAATACTTCTGGAGAACGTGATCCGATTGACTAATGCTTCGACAGTTTGCAACAGAAGCGTAAAGATAGGGTCGCCCCACGTTCTAGGGCGCATTAAGGAAACGCTGTAAATTTTTAGACAGGGGTTGGTTATTCCTCGGACCAGGGGCATGGAGACTAATTTTTTCAACATGGGAAAAATGATGGAACCAGTGATTGGAATGAGTCTCTATGTTCCTGATCCGAGGAATAACCAACCCCTGTAGGAATTTGCAGCGTTTTTATCCCTTCAGTTCAATTTGTTGGCTTATTAGGGAGATGCACAAACTATTTATGCACAAACCAGAAAGATAAATCGTCTTTTGACTAACTGAAACGGTAGTTTTAGAAATGCCCCTTTAGGACCCCGCTTGCTTCTATTTTCCCTTATAGTAGTTTTTGAATTCGGTTCAGATCGTGTTTGTAATCTCTCGTATTTAACCCCCTCCTGGTACATTCCTAGCTTCGCGACATATTTTATAACTTCCGTCGACAACTCGCCTGCGTTCAACGACACCAACGCGCTATTTCGAGCAAAAGCGATACCCCTGGATATCCGATAGCCGATTTGCTGACTTCAGGGTCAAAGGGAACAGAGCGTCGAACTATATTTGGCCAACGGAATCCATCCTCTCGCATGGAGCTGAATTTATTGATGATTCAGGAATGGAGGACGATGATTTTCCTGCATATTTTACCTAAGGCCTCTTGTTACCAATTTTTCAATTTGAGAAGGATCGCAATCGGTTTAATTACTCGCTGAATGGGCAAATACAAGAAAATACGAACAAAGATCGCCACTTCAAGGGAAATGGAACTCTTGGCACCTGTTACTGGAAAATAGACGAATACAATTATGGAACAGGAAAACTCGATGAGTTCCGACAACCGTGAAAAAGCGGAAGCCGGTTAATTGGCGGTTGGCGTGGACTCCCGAAGGAATTGAGGGTCGTTAGTTGGCAAAAACGAAATGCATCGACCGATTAGCATTAATTTAATCCTTTAATTGCAAGAACAGTGTTACCCTTCGTCGGGTTCAACGGGATTTTTCGCCTAGAAGAACTCTTCAGGGTGCAGGTGGATATTTTGGAAATAATCAGTTTTATCCTTTTTCGTGGATTCATCACAACGTGAATATGTATCAGATACATAGGTACTAGTTTCATTTAATAGATGCAACGTAGTTTACATACAGTGACGAAACCTATTGGAAATCATCACGCAAAGCAAATTGTATCTTTTTTAATTATTATTTTTTTTTTTTTTTAATTTTTTTTTTTTAAACGTTTTTTCTAACCCGCTTTCTTGTTTGCTGTTTGTCCGCGAAATCTTTCAACTCAAATTCGACCATTTATGGCAATCTATAGTTCTGAAACTTTACATAAGATCAGAACCAGATGACAATGCAATATTATAATACTTTGATGATGATTTAAAGAGCTCTTGAGTAATTTCAATAAAATAAAATTATATATCACTAGTTGGGACCCGTCAACAATGACGGGAGAAAAAATGTAACGTTAGTCCAAAGGTCGTCCAATCCCTCTAAATGTGTTGAGATTGAAAAAGGTAAACAAGGATTACTTATTATTATGAATGTTCATTTTAGAATCTATAAATATGAGATTTATATGAGGTATACTAAACTACTGTTTATTTCTGACAATATATTAATTTTAACAATTATCTATGATAATTATTAATATAATTGAACATATGATTATATTATTTATAAATTACTAATTGTGATTGTAATGAAACATTTTCATAGTAACTTGTGAGTATATTTAATTCATTTAAGTAAAATTTTATTTCTGCAAAATTTGTAACAAATATGTATTGAAGAATTATTGCAGAAATCATGATTTTAATGTTTCATTTATATGAAAAATTTTGAATTCGTTAATGATGATTAGTATTATTGCATATGATTTTATCAAATGATTTCTAATGTTCACAATTCAATTCCGTGAAACTGTATTAACTGAATATTATGTCATCTGAATTAATATAAAGAAATTTCATTTTATAGAAATGTGAGCGTATTAGAAAGATCTTGATGTTTGAGTACATGCGCCCAACGTTTTTCGTTTTATAGGAATTGGAAATTGTTATAAAGTCTGTTGCCATAATGTGACCAATTTATTCAGAAATTCTGCCAGGGCTCATAGGAAAATTATTAGTTGCTTATTCCTTGATTGAGCCCAAAAATTTTTTTCTGGGCATTTCAAAGTGTCTGGATCTAAATGAGCAAATGTCCTCCCCCCGTCCACGCTTTTCTTCTCTTTTCTTCATTCATCATCTCGAAACTTTTCAGCCTGATGGGCCATTCATTTTCCAATAAATTTTGGACACTGAATCCAATAAGACGAGTCTCGGAGCGGTTAGCACCCACTGGAAGAAGTTAGAGGACGAAATGAGTATTTATCTACAAATTTCAAATCCATGTTTTCGAGATTTTTGGTTTCTAGGCGCGTGGGGTATCATTTTCCACTAAACGGGACGTTGAATCGATTGGAGTGAGTCCCATGTTCCTGGTCCGAGGAATAGGTGATCGTCTAATACCGATGACGAGTCTTATCAGTCTTGGGAGAGGGACTTTCATTTCGCAGTTGTTACGTAATGACCTTGTTGGGTTAAGAGATAAAAAGTTGATTCAATTTCGCTAAGTATGCTCGCTCGAGTCAGGGGAAAGGCGCCGGTCGTCGTAATTTCAAACACGAGGCGGTCGACGTCAAAAGGAGACGGCGGTTCCAATGAGGCGGATATCGGCGGGATCCCCTGGTCCTTCCTGCCCCGGACGATCCGACCTCCAATCTAGTGCCAAGAAAATATGGCTTCAGTTGAGTCTCGCTTGCGTGATAACATCCCATTTCCTTGTGAATTTAACTTAAGTCGTGAAGGGGCAGAATGTATGAGGTAAGAACCCTGTCCCGAGATGATATGGCGGAAATTCATAGGATGGAATATATGCGCAACTCGAAGTACAATTAAGCCACCCTGAGAATTTTTTGGTTGGTTATTCCTTGAATAATCAACCTATGTTTTCATGCAAAAAGTCAATCTATCCGATTCGGCCCAAAATTTTTCTGGCGTTTCAAAGTGTCAAGATCAATATAATCAAATGTCCGTCCACCGTCGACGCCGGCTTTGGTAGTAGAAAATTTTCTAAAAATCTGAACTTCGGGTTAGGGCTCCGTTTCCGACTCTAGTTGGTCCTCGAAACTTTTCAGCCCGATCGGACCAAATTTGGGCGAGGTAGGGGTCCAAATGGGTTTTTCGAAAAATGGATTTTTGAGATTTCTGGTACCTAGGCGCGTGCGGTATCATTATCCACTAAAGTTTGGACCCTGAATCGATTGGAATGGGTCCCTGAACGATTGGTGCCCTTTGGATGAGGTTATGGGTCAAAATGGGTGCCTATCTACCCATTTCAAAAGTGTGTTTTCGAGATTTCTGGAACCTAGGCGTGTGGGGTATCATTTTCCACTAAATTTGAGACCCTGAAATGGATTGGAATGGGTCCGAGACCCACCACACCCACTGCTATCCCCATTTTCCTCATGTTGAAGAAATTAATCTCCACGCGCCTGGTCCGAGGATCTAGCCACCTTGAAACGTCCAGAAAAAAATTGTAAGCTCTCCGATTACAGATTGACGTTTTGCATGATAACATTGGTTGATTATTCATGGAATTCAAATTCATCCTCGCTTGAAAACTGAATACCTACTGTGCTTCTGAGGACAACCCGGTGATATGAATGTGAGTCTTGGAAGCGATAAGGGCAAGTCTCCCAGCCAAGGGCCACTTTTCACCAGAGGGACGTCCAAAATCATAAGGAAACCTCAGATTTAGCATCATATATGTCCATAAGATTTGAACTAGGTCCATGAGGGGCACCCAACATAAGACAGTCTGAATGTGCCAACTACTCGTTCAAGAGTTCTCCAAATGGTTAAAGATTGGTTCACTTTGATTTTACGATGCTACATGATTGTCCACCAGCCAACATTTTGGGGTCCTCACTTAAGAGAAATTTTATCGAAATGGGGGACGAGCGGGCCTGGATCCTCCAGGTGGTCGGACCGTGAGATAAGGGTTTTACAGATGGTCACGCCGACTAGGACCTTATGCAGAAACGTTCCTTTCACGATGACGCATGGCTATCCCGCGAAAAAAAAAAAAAAAAAAAAAAACCAACATGGCAGCCGACGTCCGGAAAGTATTTTGATTTAAGACCGAGTCCGTTCGTTAGCGGCATGAGCCTCCGGAATTTGTTTTGACGAAGGCCAATGAACCTGCAATATCCACCACAAAACCACCTTGAAGATTTTTTTTTTAAATTTGATAGTATTTTTATTGCGCCAAGTTTACACTCATTAACAATATTTTGTTGACCTTAAATACTACGGGTAAAAATCCAAAACGTTGATACATAGCAAGTTCTGTTATCTTTGTGACCAACTGTTCAAGTTCACATTCATTTCCTACACATGCTCATGTGGTTTAGTTACGTCTTGTTAAGTTTTTCACGTCAAGAAGGAGAGCCGCTTCTTCGTTGACATGGTTTTTGAGTCTAGCTAAATGAGCACTAACACTTTGCTTGGTCACATGATCCGACACTATCCACTTGGAGTTCCCTGTGGAGGGTATCATTGCGGAAATACCACGGCGCATCAGTAATGCAGCGGTGTACCAAGTTTGAAATCTCTGAATATTCATTCTGTTGGTTGGAGCCGTGCACCCACACAGGTGTGCCACGTATGCCCAGACAGGCTTCAGCACCTGGTAGGACAGAAGCAACTTATTTTGAATGGTCATGGAGGACTAACGACCAATCTTTCTTAGTTTAATTATAAGCTCGGTTTTTTCTTGACATGCTCCTTCCACCTAAGTTTGGCGTCAAGCGTCATTCCTAGGTTTGGCTTGATTCGAGTAGGGAACCGCCACGTTGTTGAGCATAGCCGATACATAGTCGATCATACGGGTGGTGAAGTCAACATGCACAGACTTGGTCTCCTTCATGATCCTCCATCGTTCAGTCCAACGATGGATATTCGAAATCGATTTATTTAGTTTGGTAACAGATTTCACACTACTGCCACCAGTTGCGAGCACCGCAGTGTCATCAGCAAACGTTGCTGTAGTGTTGCCGTCAAGATCTGGCTGATCACTTGTGTATAGCAGGTACAGGAGTGGGCCCAGTACACTTCCTTGCGGTACACCAGGAAGGCCTGAGAGACATCTAAAAAGATTGCAGAGCAGATTTGTCTCCTCAAGGGCTTGCTCAATGATTCTATGCACATGATCTATGGTGGAGTTTTTTTTTAGCGAAACCCAAATTGATGATATATTTGAAGCAAATAGAGTTAAGCAGATGTTAAAGTGAGAAACGCTTTTCCTACCTAATCTACAGCGTTTTTCCCATGTGAATCCCTACTCATCCGACTAATCCAACATGGTCCTGCGATGACCGCCCACGGTTGAGCCTCCCTCAGAAATACAGGTCGCTAGTCCTCAACACCACGAGCTCAAACCTATCGTACACCCGCACTTTTCCCTAGGATCTCTTCCAAATTTCGGACAGACGCCAAAACTTTGATGAAGGATTTACCTTGAGGTGATCACATTCCATCTACTGTAGCCATTTGTAGTGCGAATGAAAAGACACTACTTGCAGGTAAGCACATATATTTTTCTTCTCCTGTTGAGCAAACTCTGGGTCAGCCAGGACAGAGAGAGAGTCATTGGAAGGAGCGTGAGTTTCTAGAACACGGGTACCAGACAATGCTACGTCACATCATTCTCATTGACCAGATGGTCTTTGCTTGTACTGCAAGGTATTCTGCTAATCAGAACTCACTCACATCACAGACAAGTCAAAGTGTTGTGCCCATAATGGCGCTGATATTCAGATGGTTTGCATTTGTCTGACACCATATTCACAGAACTTTCCATTGGCCGGGTACACACGTGAGGATTTGGATTTTTGGCCAACTACACGGACCGTTGGATGAGGCCTCAGCGCTGAAAGGCGCAGCCTTCCAATTTTGGAAAGGCGTTGAGTCTGCCACGAAACTACCCTCAAAAGGCTCGCGCGTGTGTGGAGCTCCGGCCCGCCTCGAGTTTTCAGAGGAATCCTCTCCGACAATCCTACGTGTGTAACCCGGCGTTACTGCTTGGACATCAGACCGCTCTCACGGGTGACAATGCTACGTCACATCATTCTCATTAACCAGATGGTCTTTGCTTGTACTGCAAGGTATTCTGCTTATCAGAACTCACTCACATCACAGACAAGTCAAAGTGATGTGCCCATAATGGCGCTGATATCCAGATAGGTTTGCATTTGTCTGACACCATATTCCCAGAAACCCTTCGAAGTCGCTACCTGCTTTGGTCTACACGGTTGTCAGAAGCGCTTCTTCCTCCTAGCAGCCTCCAGGTAGCCCTGAGCCTAGACGTGTTCTTTGACCAGCAAATCCTTTTTGGGATTTGGTACCTGTATCAATACTACTGCACACTTCCAGAACAGGAACTAGATCAAGAGATATGGTTGTTATATTTCCTACAGACTAATTTCAATGAATGTCTTTTCGGCCTAAGCGTGTTCATTGGTCAGCATTCACCAGTAAATTCAGACTCATCGCAAAGCAGCACGTTCAGCATGTTTCAGTTGTAAAGTCCTTGATGCAATGCAGAACCCATTTTCGCATCCTATCAATACTGGCGTGTCGTGTAGAAAACTTCAACGAGCGAAACCTAATACTTGGTGCCGGCGTCAGACGGATAGACATCACACACGCTTCATTACGTCAGTTTTCTTCCATTTTCGTTGGGTTCCCGAGGAGTAGGGAGGATTTCACGGTGAAAACGCGACCTTGTTACCGTCGGTAATCGGTTTCGGGTTGTCTCGCACATCCCAGGACCACACACTGAGTTCGGGAGGAGCCTTCGTTGGAGGAAAAGATGGATTTTGACGGAGGCGTCTCTAATCAGTTTGATCCACGACCGAACCAGCTACGAGATGGGCCTATCTCCATACGAGACCTTCGCTCGGGCCACGGTTTTCGTCTGTGAGTTTAATAATGATGTAAACTTCTCCGAGAATCCTCAATCATCCTCTCCTTTAGTTCGGACTCTCGCTGCTTGCGGAGCATTGATCATGAAACGTTGAAAAATTATTTCCAGCTTCGACTTCAGTTGCCTGGAAGGGAGCTGCTGCAGGGATGACAGAACAGCAACTAACTGAGACATACCATGCCACATTGCTATGAGTCATGTTCGGTTAGGATCAACAACCCTTTTTTCCGACGGATCGAAAGACATTTATTTATTCGGGTGACAATACATTTAAGCAGGTTGCAGAGAAACTAAAATCATACTATGTAGGCCGGTTAGCTTTGTAACAACAATTTTGTAATTTATTTATTATTTTTTAATTTCATGTGCATAATATTGTTCCTCTATTTGCTGTGATGTATAACTCATTAAAAAGAAATTTACTCATATATTTTTTATTATAATTCATATTCAATACTTGTTTTATATTTATTGAATAATTTGGCAAATCTTGATGTTACTTGTATTGTATTGTAATCGTAAAAGTTAGGTTCATCTGGATCAGTAGGAGTTGTGGTGGCTGCTCATCCCCTTCCACGGGCATTTGCCATTATAGGGGATTCATTTCCATATATGTGACAGGCCATTAAATGGCCTGTGCTGGATTATCGTTTGTATCCCATTCTTTGTTCAACAATTTTTAGAAAATATATTTAAAAAAAAAAAAAAAAAAAAAAAAAAATTGCTTGCGAGGAGCGTTTTGATGAAAAAGAGCAGGAGTTCTTGATGAAAACATTTTGCTCATCACATCGAGTCTCAAAAGTAAATGGAGGTCGTAAAAACACATGAAAATCGTCCAAACATACCTGAACTCCCATAAAATCAGAAATCAAAATTAAAAACGCTGCGAATTCTTTCACGCGGGTTGGTTATTTCTCGGACCAGGCGCATGGTGAATCATTTCTTTGACATGGGGAAAATGGGGGAAACAGTGGGTGCGGCCATTTCAATCGATTCAGCGTCCAACATTTAGTGGAAAATCATAACCCACACGCCCGGATCACCAAAAATATCAAAAATCCCTTTTTCAAAAAACACATTTTGACCCCTACCCCACCCAAATTTGGTCCGATCGGGCTGAAAAGTTTCGAGGACCAACTAGAGCCGGGAACAGGCCCCAGACCCAAATTTCAGATTTTTAAAAAATTCTTCTAACAAAACGGCACGGACGGCGGACGGACATTTGCTAATTTTGATCTAGAAACCTTGAAACGTCCAGAAAAAATGTGCCTAATCGGAGAGATTGACATTTTGCATGAAAACATAAGAATAACCACTAAATCTAAAAATATCATGTTCAGTATGCCGGTTGTTTCACAGGTTGTCTTTCTTCAAAATTGACGATCCCTTGGTTACAGACACAGGCAGAGAACACCCTTGGACCTCGTCCTGTTGGAAATTCCCTGCCCAAATTTGGTTCTGGCTCCTCCTCGACAGCACCCAATGGTGGCCTCTGTTTCTTTCGTCGGTCTCATTGCTCACAAGTTGATTTGAAAACTCGAAGTTCCGTCCTTAAGTTGCAAGCAAGTCCTTAGGGGATTCAAGCCGGTCAAAAAGGAAAAAGTATTCATATACTTTTTGCACCATCGGCCTTGGTGGGGCTCAGCTTTGGCTAATTGTTCGTGTGAAATTCAACTTAAATACGCTTCGAGTTCTTTCCTTTGCGTTCTTTATTGCAAAAACGGAAGGCTAACTGGTGCTTTGAAAAAGGAACCGACTTATATTGGAAGTTCAGCAGCATACGAGGGGAAATTCGCGGTTGCCTTTAACACCCCCATATGATGATATGAAACGCTGCGAATTCTTACACAGGGGTTGGTTATTCCATGGACCAGGAGCATGGAGACTTCAACATGGGGAAAATGGGGGAAACAGTGGGTGTGGCGAGTTCCGGACCCATTCCAATCGATTCAGGGTCCAAAATTTAGTGGAAAATGATACCCCACACGTCTAGGTACCAGAAATCTCAAAACAGGACATTCGAAATTGGAAGATAGGTACCCATTTTGACCCATAACCTCATCCAGAGGGCGCCAATGACCAAAATCGTGTCTAGATCAAAGTTAGCATATGTCCGTCCGCCGTCCACCGTCCACGTCATTTTTGATAATAGAAAAAATTTCTAAAAATCTGAAATTTGGGTCAGGAGTCCGTTCCCAGCTCTAGTTGGTCCTCAAAACTCTTCAGCCCGATCGGACCAAATTTGGGCGGGGTGGAGGGTTAAAATTTGTTTTTTGAAAAATGGATTTTTGAGATTTTTGGCGATCTAGGTTTGTGAGGTATCATTTTCCACGAAATTTTGGACGCTGAATCCAATGAAGTGGGTCCTACAACGATTGTCGCCCACTGGAAGGAGTATGGGTTAAAATGGGTATCTACCTACCCATTTCGAACGGGTGTTTTCATGATTTCTGGTACCTAGGCGTGTGGGGTATCATTTTCCACTAAATTTTGCCCTGAATCGATTAGAATGGGTCCGGGACCCAACACACCCACTGTTTCCCCCATTTTCCCCATGTTGAAGAAATAAGTCTGTGAAAGAATTTGCAACTTTTTTTTTGTTTTATTTTTTATTTATTTATTTTTTTTTTTATGAAACTGGGAACTAAAATTCGTTGAAAAATATTTTTACCTCTTTCTTTAAATTATTTAATTTTTTTATTGGACTTTATTACTATATAATTAATTTCATATAATTAAGTGAAGTTAATAAAGGATTTAACCTTTTTCTTATATTTTCAAAATATAAGCTTAATAAGGTTATTAACTTTGAGTATTATTTTTATCTCAGAAATAAGTGCGAGTTTAGGAATCCCGTGGGGTGCTACTAAGGAATGGTAACTCGCTTTTATGAAAGGGTTCCCTGGAAGGGAACGTTTGAATTTATCGAACCTAGATCCCCCTCCCATTAGCAGAGTTATACATACTCGACAAACTGAATCAAAATCCAATTGTTGTTCCAAAGGCCGGATCGCAAACAATGGCGACCCTGTCTAATAGGATTTCTACTCTTGTCTTCGGCTCATATTTTCTTCGAAACCTTCGAAGAAAGACGACTCCTATTACAGACGGAACTCCTATTCACAAATTCCCTGAGTAAGAATCTTTGTTTTCAATAGGTCCTCGAATACCTAAGCAGGTATCTATCTCTCAGCAGGACTTTGTTTGGAGTACCACAATCATATTCATTCACTAACCTAATTAATGTCTTGTTTCATTTGATTTTGAGATCTTGGAAAACAAGCAATCACCACGTCCCTTAAATTATCATTTCGCATTTTCATCATTTTTTGACAAGGAAGGTTTTAATGCATTAACATTCAATTTCCTTAGCGATGATTCTCTATACATAATTTTCTTCTTGTTGCTTTGTCAAATTCGAGTTAAAACATGGTTGTAAGTGACAGTACATCATCGTTTCCTGCGCAGAAATTTCCAATTTCAAGGTAGTAGAACATTTCTAAATATCTGACCTCTCGTCCTGGTCTCCGCCTCGCCTCCACCTGGCTCCACCTTGAATCCGCCTCGCCTCCACCTCACCTCCGCCTTGTCTCTTCCTGGTCTGCGCCTTGCCTCCACCTGGCTCCACCTTGTATCCGCCTCGCTCCACCTCACCTCCGCCTTGTCTCTTCCTGGTCTCCACATCACCTCTGTCTTCTCTCGTCCTGGTCTCCGCCTCGCCTCCACCTGGCTCCACCTTGTATCTGCCTCGCCTCCATCTTAACCTCTTTCCTTCTTTCATCATCACTTTCATCAACTTTTCAGCCTGATCGGCCATTCATTTTCCACTAAATTTTGGACATGTGTTTTCGAGATTTCTGGTACCTAGGCGTGTGGGGTATCATTTTCTCAATCAAATTTTTGACTCTTAGTCGATCGAAATAGGTCCGATAACCTCTATTTTATTTTATTTTTAATGAAGTGTATTCATGTTCCTGCATCACGTCAGCACTTTAATAATTGTTCCCTAGTTTTGTACTCACATTCTTAACGCAGTTTATTGTGATCTCCCTTTGAGGGCCGTGAATTTCATTCACCTTACCGATTTTGCGCGATCTGAGTTGCGAGGGCAGATCGTTTCGAGTTTGAGAGGCGCCTCCCGAAATTTAACCAAACCCTGATACGGGAAAGTGGTCATTTGACATTTAGGCAAATGCTAACGGAGCGCTCCTTTCGAAGATATATAAAGGTAAATGGTAACCGGGTTGACGAGAGGGGTCCATTACAAGGGTTTCCAGCGCCCGACTTTCGATTTGGTCCCGGAACTGGGGCCATAGCCTTCAAGATACCACCGATGTTGAATGCCATCAGTCCTGTTTGGTTTTGGATGGTCGAAAATACACTTTCCAAATGGGTGGAAGGTACCCATTTTGACCCATAACCTCATCCAGAGGGCGCCAATCGTTTCGGGACCCGTCTCATTGGATTCAGCGTCCAAAGTTTAGTGGAAAATGATACCCCATACGCCTAGTTACCAGAAATCTCGAAAACACACAATCGAAATGGGTAGATAAATACCCATTTTGACCTATAACATCTTCCAGTGGATGCCAATCGTTCTGGGACCCATTCCATTCGATTCAGCGTCCAAAATTTAAACGGTACATAATGACTTTGCATATGTAGCAGAGTTTCAGGGAAGCCACGATTGCCACGATTGGTATGCCATATGGCATAGTCAAATGGACAGATTTCAATACGAATTGCGGCTAAAATGGGGAAGATGGGTTAGAGGGTCCATGGCGATCAGGTGTGCTATTAAGAATTATGAGACTAAATAAAATTCTTGCTTCAATGCCCATCCAAATCCACCTCCGCCGAATATTACGTCATCTTCATCCTCTAGAAATCCATCACGCCGTCACTGTTGGAGTGGAATATCGAAATGTTCTACGGGCAATGTCCCTTCAATTTGTGATGCAGTGACACCCCCGATCCGTCCGGAAGCCTAATGAAGCTGACATCGCTCGAGCTGTCAATCTGACGTCGTCGGGGTCACCAAGAGACTGGAAGATGGCGAACTCTTGACCTGACCGGCTGCACCAACCCACGCTCGTCTTCTCGGGTAATTTCTTAATTGATTCAAGAACGGAAATTCCCCAATCGTCGTGGGCGTCGTAAGAAAGATTGGCAGGCAAACGAAAGAGGCAGGGGATTTTCAAATGAGGTCCAGAGCATCGAAACAGATACAGATTGAGAAATGGGAATGAACTTGTCATTCAGACAGTTGAACGAGAGGCACTCACTAACCATAAAAAAAGAAAGCCACACCTACGCAATCCTCCCAGACCTGACAGTTATATGCAAAAACACTCCTAATCAATTAATTGATCACGAGTCGGTAGTAGCTATTGATGAGGGTGATTAGTCATTCAGATGAGCCTGTCTGATTGTATCTAAGAAAGGACGAAGAAATGAATGGAGGATGAAGGATCACTTTCCCCATTCCGCATCTCATTGACTTCTGAATTCTCTTGGTGAGAAAAAAGGAAGGCGAACATGATTGAATTCCCCCATACAACACAGAGTTCTGATGAGGTATTTAAAGAAATGACAAAAACGTTGCAAATTCATTCACAAGGGTTGGTTATTCCTCGGACCAGGCGCATGGGAGACTCATTTCTTCAACATGGGGAAAATTGAGAAAACAGTGGGTGTGGCGGGTACGGGACTCATTCCAATCGATTCAGCGTCCGAAATTTATTGGAAAATGATACCCCACACGCCTAGGTACCAGAAATATCGAAAACACATTCGAGATGGGTGATAGGTACCCATCCAGAGGGCGCCAATCGTTCAACGGCGGAAGGACATTTCTTTTTGGACACCACCGACACCACACAGGACATTTTTGATACTTTTCGCTCACCAAACGAACATGTCCGTTTGCTGTTTGTCATGCACCAGAACTTCCTTGTGCGTGTGGTGAGCCTACTGAGACTGCGGACCACATCATCCGGGACTGCCCCAGCTTTGCGAGGGAACGGGACCTGTGCCAGCTGAGCGACATCCAGAGGAGTGAAATCCTGGCTACGGAGGAGGGATATAGCAGGCTGATACGCTTCGCTGAGATGGTTCTCCCAGTGCTGCGGACCCGTCATCTGCAGGCTAGAGAAGTGGACGGCAGCAGCAGGGACCTTCAGCAGCGCTAAGTGAAGCTCTCCGCCCCCTGGTCAGATGGGGCATAACAACTGACCCACCCTCTGGTCGGCAGGGTGTAACAAATGCTGACCATACTAAGGGACCGCATCCTATGAGGTGCTACTCTCTGGGTGGAACAGGTATCTGGACCACTTGGGGAGAAGAGGGAAACCTCTGGCATTTCATGAAACGGTAGTGACAGGTACAAAGCCTCTGTCACGGGGCTATCAGCCAGTTAGCCCTTTAAGGAAGTAAGGGTCGTCAGGGCACTGACAAACCTGTACCCTTCCAAACTGGTACCGCGGGTGGGGAGGAGCCCCTGGCCACAGAGGCAATGCTTCGGCAAAGCCTCACCGGCCAGCCTCCCCAATTGAGGTAGGAAACTACGGTCCGAAATAATGGACCGTTCGCGGGGGTCGTGGTTGAGGCGCACCCTAGCCAGAGGGCTTCACCCAATGAAGGTGCCTATAAAGGGGAGGCCTGTGCTGCATACATTCGTGCAGGATGTACCAATACAGACCGGCTCTGGGAGTTGAGATGCAACACTCGGGAACCACTCTGCTTAAGTGGTAGTGCCAGCTAGAATGCAGGAAATACCGCAAGTCGGTATCCAAGCCCTGCTGAATGAAGGGACAATCATTCCAGTCTGTTCAGACTGTATCCTCACTGCATGCAGTGGGGGGGGGGGGGAGAAGCATAACCCGTGGGGTGAGCTCTCCTCATAATTGTGGCTCACTTCCTTGCATTGGGGTGAGAAACACACTGGACTGCTGTTTGTCATGTTGTTTGGCACAATAAGGATCGGAATCTTTCTACGGTACATAAGGAAAGTAACGGTGGAACCCAAGCCGACGTTGGAGGTCTGGAATTCCAATGACCTTGTTAATTAAGTAGTTATGGTGTCTTCTCCTTTTCAGTCACTCTATTGTAGATTTGTCAATCGTATCATCTCCGAGCCTTGTCTCGCACAACACAAGCTACCTTCAGCCAGTATAGACGAGCGTTGTCTTCTCTTTTGTGAGGAAAACCGTAATTACTCTTTTATCTATCAAAAGCGGCCTTCGAGTAGCGACATCTATCAGTCTGGCGGTGTTTATGAATGACGCAAAAAATTCTATTTCGGCTCACGTGATTGGCTCGTGATGAACGTCGTAAAAATCCGTATCACTGGTACAAATGTACTGCGGTCCACGTAATATCAAATTAGAATTGTGTGCAGAGTGGAACAACCTCAACCACACGTAGGTGTTCATGAATGACCTATTCATAAACCGCTCTAGTTGCTAAGAGTGGTTGATGGTTGTAGGTACAAGCCGTGGGCAACACAGGATATTAAGCCGAAATGCAAGGGCTACCGTTCTCAAAATACCTAACAATAATCGTAAGCAATCAAACTATCACAAATGTGTAAACCTCTTTAGCGTCGATGTTTCCCAGCTGATTACATGAGCAAGTACGAGTTGAAACTAAGGATTATGTGTTGATTGATGATGTAATGATTAAAAAGACTCATTTCCTGAAAATGGGGAAAATGAAAGAAATAGTGGGTGTGGCGGGTCCCGGACCCATTCCAATCGGTTCAGGGTCCAAAATTAAGTGATAAATGATACCCACACGCCTAGGTACCAGAAATCTCGAAAACATACATTCGAAATGGGTAGATAGATACCCATTTTGACCTATAACTTCTTCCGGTGGGTACCAATCGTTCTGGGACATATTTTATTGGATTCAGCGTCCAAAATTTAGTAGAAAATGATACCCCACACACCTAGATCGCCAAAAATCTCGAAAATCCATTTTTCGAATATACACATTTTGACCCCTACCCCACCCAAATTTGGTCCGATCGGGCTGAAAAGTTTCGAGGACCAACTAGAGCCGAATACGGGTCCCTGACCAAAATTTCAGATATTTAGAAAATTGTCTACTACCAAAATCGGCGTGGACGGCGGGCAGACATTTGCTAATTTTGATCTAAACACCTTGAAACGCCCAGGAAAAAAAATGTGGACCGAATCGGAGAGATTGACTTTTTGAGATTATTCAAGGAATAACCAACCAAAATTGTAATATGATACAGGTATAGATTGGAATTGCGGTAGATGAGGACGAAATTAACAATCGAGTTGCTGACTACCTACATTTGGTAGGGAGTCATATAATGCGTGCAAGTACACTAAATGATCCCTAAAATTTGATGAGGGCAATTCTTTGAAAATTCATTTGAATATTGCCTGTCCTGCTAAATTAAAAATATTTACCTTTTTGTGCTAAAACAGCCATTTCTAAAATAATTTTGTTTTATAACCTACGACTACTAATCTCTTCTGTTCTCCTATATTTGGAAAGTAGGGTTCGGCGCAAATGTTCAATATCATCAAAACATCGGTGTATGGCTCAGATGTTGGTTGTTGTTAACATTGATGTCAAGCGTTCGGTGAAAGACATGATTTTGTCACATTTGGGTCTAATTATCCGCCATTTTGTGGTCTAGATCCATTAAGATCCATTAAGCACCAACTTCGCATCCAAACGAACGGTTGACGCATACGTACGTAAAGTTCTACAAGACTACATGATAACGTTCCTTACAAGAGTGAAAGAAACCTAGGAGCCAATAATTCCACTTGATGTGAGTATATTACCTTGCTTTTCTGAATCGGTTGTATATTTTGTAACCAAGTATAATATTATAAGGATTTTCAGACTACCCACGAAAATCCTCGGACTAGGCGCATGGAGACTCTTCAACATGGGGAAAATGGGGGAAACGGTGGGTGTGGCGGGTTCCAATCGATTCAGCGTCGGAAACTTAGTGGAAAATGATACCCCACACGCCTAGGTACCGGAAATGTCAAAAACACACATTCGAAATGGGTAGATAGGTACACATTTTGGCCCATTACCTCATCCAGAGGGTGCCAATCGTTACAAGACCCATTTCTTTAGATTCAGCGCCCAAAATTTAGTGGAAAATAATACCCCACACGCCGAGATCGCCAAAAATATCGAAAACCCATTTTTCGAAATACACATTTTGACCCCTATTCCGCCCAAATTTGGTCCGATCGGGCTGAAAAGTTTCGAGGTTTTCGAAGTTTCGAGTTTTTTTGATCTGGGCACCTTGAAACGCCCAGAAAAAAATTTTGGGCCGAATCAGAGTGATTGACTTCTGCTTGAAAATCAAGCCCCATTCCTTGAATAATCAACCAAAATCAAATGGTACACTAATGATTCAACTCAGACAAGATCCAATCTACTTATTCTTCTCCCTTTTTTCCAAATCCCTTCGGGTGACGCACTGAAGAAGCTGCCTGTAACGTGATCAGCTGGCGTGCGTCAGAGCTCTGAAATGAATTACCCCTTGGAAACCCCGCCCCCACCCTAACAACCGCCCACTCAGACGAGGTGGGAGGAGGAAAAAAGCCTTTGAGGAAGCGAAAAACTAGGTTGTATTTTTAGCGAAGAAACGCGGAAGAAAGAGGACGGAGCTCAACATCCACTGAATAAATATAACTCGATAGGACGGGCTGAGGCACTAGGGGTCACGTGTATTCAATGGCACTTTCCACCGCGTTTCTCACTGGGTTTTGGTACCAGAAGATGGCAAAAAAATACATTTTGACACACTTTAGGCCATTGAACTAGAACCCATTCTGTCGGGCAGAGGGCTCGCTCTGGGTCCATTCTTTCAGACTTCACTCATGCCCAAATGTTGATATTAAGAATCCCTCTTGTCCATGTAATAGTATTTTCAGAGAAAAACAACTAAAATACCTTGGAGTTATTATCCATGAAGATTTGAACTGGCAACCACACATACAATCAATTGTTTCTAAACTTAAAAAATTCCTGTACGTTTATTACAAACTCCGTAGATGCCTTAAAACTCTAGTCACTATTTACAAAACACTGGTACAGAGCGTTTTGAGTTTTGGAGTCCTGGTGTGGGGTGGGGCTCCGACAGGATCCCTAAACCCTCTATCCATACTCCAGAAGTCAATCCTGAAAATCATGGCCAAAAAACCTAGACGATTCCCTACACATGAACTTTTTACTCTGATTCCTGTTTTCACTCTCCAGCAATTATTCATAAAATCAGCTCTATTATATTTTCACAAACACCCAGATGAATTTTCTACCAATATCAATAATCAATATCAATTCCGAATATCCACCCAAGCAGTTATCCCTGCCCCGCCCTCCAGACTGTTCACAACTGACCGCCATATCTTCTATAAATTACCAATTATTCTACGTTGCATATCGTAGAATAATACATTAAATCTCCCACCTCTTTCACAAGAAGTCAATATAAGAAAAGAATATTTACATGGTTAATTAAGGCTGGCCCAAGGGCCTGCGAATCATGGCTGACTAGTGTATACAGGATATGATGTGTACATGTAAGTGTTGTATATAACATAGAATAATAATCAAATAGAAATATAATAACCTCCCTCTCGATGTTCCCACATGAATGAATATTTGTATGCTCCCCCCATCCAGCACGGATTTATCTATAGGTTGGGGGAAAATTTCCAACATAGTGTATTGTTTGTTAATAGTTTGTGATTTACGGAAATAAATCTATTTTCATTTTCATTTTTCATTTTCATTCATTTTCATTTCATTTCATTTCATTCATTTCATTTCATTTTCATTCTTCATCAGAATGAAAACACCAGCATTTTATCCTGAAAATTGAAAGACTCTCATAACTAACCAAAAATGTTTTTCGTCCAGAAAATTCACTTCGTGACTGGTTTCTTCAGGTTTGTTCTTCAATGAAAGCACGGAAAAACGGCAATTATAAAATTTACAGGGGAAGTAGAACGTAAACGTGGGGTAAGTGTAACATACTAAGATTGGGTCACACTTGCAAATTCATTCACTGGGGTTTGTCATTCCTCGGACCAGCCGCATGGAGACTTATTTCTTCAACATGGGGAAAATGGGGGAAACAGTGGGTGTGACGGGTCCCGGACCCATTCTAATCGATTCAGTGTCCAAAATTTAGTGGAAAATGATACCCCACACGCCTAGGTACCAGAAATCTCGAAAACACATATTCAAAATAGGTACCTAATATATACCCAATTTGACCCATTACTTCTTCCAGTGGGTGCCAATCGTTCTGGGACCCGTTTCATGGATTCAGCGTCCAAAATTT
>CM034005.1:1617619-1777159 GCA_019603395.1 Cyrtorhinus lividipennis
GGCCCTTGACGTTTGATCTATAACGATTTTTTTCTATGAGGAATTTAGAGGTGACAAAAGTGTTGACGTACATTATAATTGGGAACCAAGAAGTATAAAAAAAAGCTGCAAATTCTTTCACACGGGTTGGTTATTCCTCGGACCAGGCGCATGGAGACTCATTTCTTCAATATGGGGACATGGGGAAACAGTGGGTGGCGGGTCCGCGGACCCATTCCAACGATTCAGGGTCCAAAATTTAGTAGAAAATGATACCCCACGCCTAGGTAGCAGAAATCTCGAAAACACATATCGAAATTGGTGGATAGGCACCATTTTGACCCATAACCTCATCCAGAGCGCTAATCTTGTCTGGACCCATTCCATTGGATTCAGCGTCCAAAATTTGTAAGAAATGATACCCCCACGCCAAGGTAGTGAACCCGCACGTTTCCAACGGGCTAGTCCATATTAGAAAATAAATTTTTTCTGTAGACCCTAAACTGCTCAATTTACCGATCACGGAAAACTTCGAGGGAACAGAGTCCAGGGATCGACCCAAGCGACCTGAATTTACCAAGCTCATGAGGAATGTGGGGGTTTTCGTGATTGAAAGACAGGTTCAATATTGCTTATAATAACGCAATTGTCAGAAATATTAAATATGGAATGTCTCGGCCGAAAGGATACTGACTATGACTTAATCTATTAGTGGAGTAGTAAAGTGACTGGCTGAAGGCCAAATGACTTTAACGAAGTAGCACACCCTGAAGGTCATGGAGTGTTTTGATAATTGGGTGTAGAGTAACTCAAGCCGGCCCGACCTAAACTTTCAAATTAAGTATGCCTATCCATTTCCACAGCGCGTGTTAGGACAGATAAAAGCGGTCAAGAACTTAAACCAGAAAAATGACAGAGAAAGAAATAAAAGAAGTTGAAAAACAAAAAAATAGAGACGGCAAATAGACAGAAAGACCCCCAGGTAACAGAGAACGGAAGAGAAAAGAAAGGGGGAAAAAAGGATGGACAAGACCACAAAAAAAAAGAAAAAATAAAACCAAAAAAAAGAAAAAAATAAAGGGAAGCGAGAAACCTAAAGAAAAAAAAAAGGAGAAGGGGGAAATGGTAAGAAAGTTAAGAGGGAGACAAAGGCGAAGACGTGGCCCAATAAGACGGAGAAGCTGGAACGCAGGAAGAAAAAATGCAGGAGGAGCAACAAAGGAAAAAGCAACGAAAAGACCGCAAAGGGAGAAGTGCGAACAAAAAAACGCGAGCAGGGAGAACGCAAACGAAAAAAATAGGAGACGAAAGAGCAAAAAACAAAACGGAAAACAGCAGAAAAAGAAGAACAAGAATACGAAAAACGAACAAAAAAAAAGGCAACACAAACACGAAAACAACCCTAATTCCCTTTGCTTTCCTACGACAGACAAAATACTAAATACTACGGTTACAAGTTACAATTCTCTGATCAGCTTTCTGGTGACTACACGTCAGGGCTTGGGCCAGATTTAAAGAGTCGACTTTCGCGTTGCTAGGGTACGAGACAGAGTTATTTCGCCACTTACGTGCACCAACTCCTTCGGATGGAGACAACACGGGTGATGTGCTCTTCGCTGCTCGGCTTCGGTCAGGGGAACGCCGTCCAGGTCGGAGGAGGCAGGCTCTTTCCGACGGAGGTCCGACGACTGCGGTGCGTGGAAAACCTGGACTATGGCCGTCGGATCGGGCGCGAACGGATCAACACTCGGGTCCGACGGGGATTTTCAGTTCGTATAAGGGTCCACTGTTACGGGATAGAATTGGCTGATCTCCCAATTCCCGAGTTCTCACCTGAAGGAACCACGATACACTCGTTCCTTCAGGTCACTTTCACAACACCGGGTCAAGGGTTGACTTGCTACGCGTCGGGTGTTCCGCTTGATGTTCCGTTCATTTGCTTCGATGTCCGTTCACTTGCGCTTCGATGTCCCGGTTCACTATCCTTCGATGTCCTCCGGTTCACTTCAACTTCGTTCCGCCTCGTCGGCACGGGGATTCCAACTTTCCTTCTCTTGAGTTCGGATACGACTGCCTGATGTTCGTTCTCTCAGTCCGCTCGTCAAGTCGCCTTCCCCTTCTACTCCTCTGGGTGTCTTGCGCCGCCCATCGCCTACCCATCCAATGAGGACACGCCTTCCGCCCAGTCTGGGGTTACGGCGTTTGGAGGGGAGAGGGGTCGTTCCGTCCCCCCCGCCGCCGAAGTTTTCTTGACGGGGCGCTTGAAATCTGCCGCCCCGTTACACCCTCCGATCTTCGGAGGCCGAGGTCTCCTCGGCAATTTTCCTGTCCGGTGGGGGTGACTGGTGCGATGGGCATTGCGTCAGGTCGTTGGCTGCTATCCACGCTTGCTCGTACCGCCAGCGTCTGCAAGCGGCACAGGTTTGTGGGCGGTCCTTTCTGTGTTCGGCGATGGAGCAGGGTTTCGGGTAGGCGGGATCCGTGGGTCGTAGGTTCCTGCACTTTCTCCACCACGGTTCCACATCACTTTAACAGCCCACCGCAGCGTAGGTTGTCGGCGGTGTTGTCGTTTCGTGCAGATGCAGCACAGGACGCTCCCATTCGTCGAAGGTACGCTGGCGCGGATGTTCCAAGGTGGTATGTTGGATGGGTCGGCAGGGGCCACGGGTGAACTAGCGCCAGCATCCCCATCAGCTAGGACGACCTTCACCGGCAGGGGTGGAGGCCGGGAGGAGCCGGAAGCGGTTGCCCTGGGGTGGTGTATGATCCCCGTGCGGTTTCTTCAGATGACGGGAGTCGAGGACGACGTCGACGAGTTCGGCAATACTCGGCTCGGCCGCGGCAGGGCGCTGTGAATGCAGGGGCGGGGTATTCTTCCACGTGTTGTCAGGTCGTGGTGTCGACATCCTCGAGGGGTGGCGCGATGCGTGCTCGACCCGAATGAGTCGTTGAGGTGGGTCATGGCTTGCAGCCGCTGTTCCATCATGATCACTCGGCAACGCAGGGACTCGACCTCCACCGACCCACCACTCGATCTTGATCTCATGTCCACCCCCGAGTCGCCGACGTTCAAGCTTTCCCAAGCTCGTCTAGGCAGCGCAGCAGAATCCGCCTCTGTGTTGGCATCCTGTCGCAGGACGCACCAGCTTGCCCAGACCCATGATGACCGTGGAGGTGACGGCCAGCCACTCCGTACTCCGGGTCCAAGTCCGTGCTGCTCACCGACGACGGTACCCCCCGCGGCCGGGTAGCGCCTAGTCTTCTGGTCGTTCGCTGATCTCCTATTTTCCCACTATACCCTGAAACAATACAAACCGGCCCTTCTGTTAGTCTCCTCTCACGCTCCGACTCACCCGTTGTACGTCAGTCAATGGCTCCTTTATCATGCAGACAACCTCCCTCTCTGCACAGAGCCAGACGCTGAACAACAATCCTAGATTTTAATCACCATTACAAGGAAAAACAAAGGAAAAGAGGGGGGGGTGGCAAGGCAGTCCTGTCCCGACCATGAGGCACGGTCATTAATCAAACAAGGTAAGTTCTTGTGTTGTGCATTTTATTCTACAGGTAA
The DNA here is from genome assembly GCA_019603395.1 of Cyrtorhinus lividipennis. Taxonomy (NCBI): domain Eukaryota; kingdom Metazoa; phylum Arthropoda; class Insecta; order Hemiptera; family Miridae; genus Cyrtorhinus; species Cyrtorhinus lividipennis. Next base: position 1,621,170 of record CM034005.1, read on the forward strand.
GACATTCCCTATCTAATTTCACAAACTACGCGTATACCACAAACTTGAAAAATTATTTTTTTTTTTTTTTTTTTTTTTTTTTTTTTTTTTCTTCAATCGCTGCTTCATCCCGTTCTAGGTGTTGACCTCTTCCCCGCGTGGAGCTGCGCGTAGTCGATCGTTTTGCGCCTTGGTCTTAGCCCGTATGGACTGGACGCCGTCCTAATCGGAATCGGGATTCGCTGGAGGATCTTCGGGCCTGGGCCCCAGGTTCAGGGTTTCTTCTCCGTCCGTACTGGTTCCGGCCATTCCAGGGGGTCCAACAACCACGTCCCTCCACTATCTCGCTAGGTGGAGGGGCAGGCTCTCGGGTGGCGCGACTCCTCTCTGTCGTCGGGGGTGACGGCGTCGTCTGGCACGCTGTTGATAAACGCTGGCTTGAGCCGCTGAGGTGGTAACGCGTGGTCTTCCTAGGACATCCTGGACCTCGTAATTGACATCGGTCAATTTGCGGGTCACACGGAGCGGTCCTTCCAGGGGCTCCAGAACTTCTTCACTGTGCCTGGTGGGGCGACGAGCTGCTGGGCATACACTTGTTGGCCTATCTGGAACTCCGGGAGTGGCGTCGCTTGTTGATTGCCTGCTCACGGTGTGCCAAGCGCGCTCAACTGTCGCTCGGCTTCCAACGGACCCGCACCATTTCCTGGTGTTGATCCTTCAAGGGCGATGTTGCTTCCGGTTTCATGCTGATTTCGGCTAGGTGCGGCATTCTCAGCTCTCGTCCGAAAACCAGGTGATTTGGCGAATAGCCCGTACTACAGTGGGGAAGGCTGCGGTAGGCAGCTAGTGCAAAGGCAAGGCGGCTTCCCAGTCCCGGGTTTTTCGTCTCAGTTTCGCCACCAGGTTTGGCCAGAGTGCGATGGAATCGCTCACATACCCCGTTGGCCTGTGGGTGTAAGCGGAGGTGTGGACGTGGCGTATCTCCCAGGTATCGCAGAGCTCCTTGACACCCCAGAAACGAGGCGCGCCTCGGTCAGAGACGAGCCTCTCAGGTGCACCATGGGTTGGTAAGTACTTTGTGGTCAATACGCGAGCGGTTGTTCCTGCTGTGCAATCCGTGGTGACATAAGCCTTGCGTACTTGGAGAACTGATCGATTACCGTCAGGATTATTTGGTACCCCCTCGACCAGGTAAGGCCCAACAAAGTCAATACCGACAATTTGACCAATTCGGGTCGGTATATCGGGTTTCTGGATGTGGTTGGTCAAATTTGGGGAGTGTTCCTCTCCTGGCACTCCTGGCATTTCTGGACGAACTCTCGGATGTCACGTACCATTTTCTTCCAGTACCCTACCGCCTTGCGACACGGGTAGTTGTTTCTATGCCAGGGTGCCCGGCCCACTGATGTTGATGACAATGGTCGGAACCAGCGCCGCATGGTAGATGGGATCAGTGGCAACCGTGATCCGCTGGCCATCCACATCGACCTCCTTCCTCCAGACTCCTCATTCCTAAATCGGTAGATTAGCAGCTTCTGATTCACACTGTTTCGTGCATCAATTTGACAAACTTTACTAAAATGAAAACTCACAACTCACGGTTAATTTCGTCTCATTCTCCGCAACTCACATACTGTTACTTCAAGCGTACGGTGGGGGGGGGGGGGGGATTCCAAGTGAACGTGAGTCCTCTTCACGTCATGACCTCTACAGAATCGTCAACAAACGACTGGGAAACCGGTTAGAGCGACAGTTCGAATAAAGTTCGCCACGTCATCGCGAAAGAGATTCAACCCGTTATTTAGGGGTTTCGAGAAGCATCGGGTGGATGCGATATGGTGAGCGGATTTTATAGAAGAAAGATAATTCCGTTCCTACAACAAGCTACAACATACGAAAGCAAACCTAATAATGTACGATAGTTAGTGAGGTGTCAAGAACGCTGCAAATTCACAGGGTTGGTTATTCCTCGGACCAGGCGCATGGAGACTCATTCCAATCGATTTAGCCTCTAAAATGTACTGGAAAATGATAACTCACACTCCTAAAATCACGGAAATGGGGAAAACAGTGGGTGTAGGGTGTCCTGGACCCATCTCATGGATTCAGCCTCCAAAATTTATTGGAAAATGATACCCCACACGCCTAGGTACCGGAAATCTCAAAAACGCACATTCGAGATGGGTAGAAAGATACCCATTTTGACCCATAACCTCTTCCAGTGGACGCAAATCGTTCTGGGACCTGTCTCAATGGATTCAGCCGGAAAAATTTAGTCGGCAATGATACCCAACACGCCTAGATCGCCAAAAATCTCTCAAATCCATTTTATGGAAACACATTTCGAGGCCTCTCTCCCCTCTCCAAATTTTTTTCCGGTCGGGCTGAATAGTTTCGAGGACCAATTTCAGCCCAAAATGGGTCCCTGACCGAAATTTCAGCCCAAAATCGGCGTGGACGGCGGACGAACATTTGCATATTTTAATCTAGAAACCTTAAAACGCCCAGAAACATTTTTTTGGCCGAATCGGACAGATTGAATTTCTGCATAAAAACATGAAGAACACAATTTTTCTAGATTATGTTATATTTCAAAAATCTAGCAAAATATTCAAGACTTGGAGGAATCTCGGTCGGTAATTTCGAATTTCCTCTGATCTGAAGCCTAAGTTTAAACACTTCATACATAATGATTGATTGTTCCATGCAGCAAGATTATGGAGAAAACAGTAAATGTTGTGTCCAGGACACATTCCAATCCAATCGATTCAGCGTCCGAAATTTAGGGAGAATGACACCCCATGTGCCTAATTCCCAGAAAGTTTGTGCCGATCGGCAAGTACTCGTTTGCTTCGAGGACTAAGTAGAGCCAAAAAGGGGTCCCTGACATAAATTTCACATTTTGGTTAGTTATTCCTTGAATAATCAACCTATGTTTTCATGCAAAAAGTCAATCCTTCCAATTCGGCCCAAAAATTTTTTCTGGGCGAATCAAGTCCGTCCGCCGCCCGCGCCGTTTTTGGTAGTAGAAAATTTTCTAAAAATGTGAAATTTTGGTCAAGGACCCGTTTCCGGCTCTAGTTGGTCCTCGGTTTCAACCCGATCGGACTAAATTTGAGCGGAGTAGGGGTTGGAATGTGTATTTCGAAAAATGGATTTTCGAGATTTTTGGCACCTAGGCGTGTGGGGTATCATTTTCCAGTAAATTTTGGACGCTGAATTTAACGGAATGAGTCCCAGAACGATTGGCACTCACCGGAAGAGGTTATGGGTCAAAATGGGTACCTATATACCCACATCGAAAGTGTGTTTTCGAGATTTCTGGCACCTAGGCGAATGGGGTATCATTTTCCACTAAATTTCGGACGCTGAATCCATTGGAATGGGTCCGTGATCCGCCAAACCTTGTTTCCCCAATTTTCCCCATGTTGAAGAAATGAGTCTCCATGCGCCTGGTTCGAGGTTTTGTATGTAGACATCATGAAACGTACACATTTATTCAGAGTGAGTTGATTGGATGATGAAAGAGCAACCTTGTCGATGACAAAAGTGTCAATACCAAGGACTACCAATATTATCAGGCCCTTTACCTCGGTATACTGAAGAGAAACAAGGCCAAAAAACCAAAAGAAAAAAAATCCCATTATCCGAACCCTTCAGACGGAGTAACTATCAATTTTAATACGGAAAAAAGTGGTGAAGAGCTCGATGGCAGGGAGGGGTGCGCGCCCAAGAACTAGCGGGTTCCAGGATCCTCAGTTCTGCCTTCCGCCTCAGTTCCAAGACGGACGCCAACCATAGCGCAAGTGGAAGTACCCCACTACTCGCGAACAGTCACAGGTTAGTGATGATGATGACAATTTTTGAAAACTTATCACCCAGTGTTAGTGTTGTGACGCCAAGAAAAATCGTACTCCCACTACATTGAAAACAAGTCTTCCAAAATGGTTGATAATTCCTTGGAGCAAGATGGGGAGTGTCCTGGGTCCATTCCAATCGATTTAGCGTCAACAATTTTGTGGAAAATGATACCCTCACACGCCTAGGTACCAGAAATCTCAAAAACACACATTCGAAATGGGTAGATAGATACCCATTTTGACCCATAACCTCTTCCGGTGGGCACCAATCGTTATGGGACCATTTCATTGGATCCAGCGTCAAATTTATTAGAAAATGATACCACATCCTTTTTCCCAAAAAATCCCCGGAGATATCGTTTTTTCAAAAAACACATTTTCTACTCATTCTTCTTCAAATTTTTTGGGCGACCGGGCTGAAAATTTTTCCAGTTTTTTTTCGAGCCATGAAAGCGGGCCCCTGACCAAAATTTCAGATTTTTATAAAACTTTCTACTACCAAAGTCGGCGTGGACGGCGGACGGAAATTTCTGTTTATGGTTGGTAATTTTCTGAATAATCAATCTATATTTCCATGCTCAAGGTCATTGGGGTTTGACCATTTCTGATCGGCCCCAAAATTTCCTTTTGGACGTTTAATGGCTAGAACAAAAAATGTACCTTGTCCGGTACCATGGACGGCGCACTGTTATTCCTCGAATAACCTAATGTTATATGAATTGATAATGTATTCATGCAAAAATTCTTCCTCTCCAATTTGCCTTAAAAATTATTTCTGAGTGTTTCAAGGTGTCTAGATTAAAATATGCAAATGTCCGTCCCCGTTCGCTCTGTTTTTGGTGGTAGAAAATATCTGAAAATCTGAAACTTTGATCAGGAACCCATTTTCGACATTACATGTTCAGCTCGGATATACCAATATGGGTCAAAATGCATTTTTTGAAAAATTAATTTTTGAGATTTTTGGCGATCAAGGCGTGTGGGGTGTAATTTTTGACTAAATTTTGGACGCTATATCCAATGAAATGGGTTCCGGGACTATTAGAGCCCACTGCAAGAGGTTAGGGGTCAAAATGGGTATCTATTCTCCTATTTCGATTGTGTGTTTTCGAGATTTCTGCTACCTAGTCGTGTAGGGTATCATTTTCCACTTAATTTTGGATGCTGAATCCAATGAGACGGCTCCCAGAACGATTGGCGCCCACGGGATGAGGTTATGGGTCACAATGGGTATTTATCAACCCATTTCGAATGAGAGTTTTTGAGATTTCCGGTACCTAGGCGTGTGGGGTATCATTATCCACTAAATTTGAGACGCTGAATCCAATGAGATGAGTTCCAGAACGTTTGGCGCCCACCGAAAGAGGTTATGGGTCAAAATGGGTATCTATCTACCTATCTTGAATGTGGGTTTTGAAATTTCTGGTACCTAGACGTGTGGGTATCATTTTTAAGTTATTTCTGAACGCTGAATCGATTGAAATTAAATTCCATGCGCCTGGTCCGAGGAATAAACAACCCCTGTGAATGAATTTGCAGCGTATTTCTGATGTAGACATCATGAAACGTCTACTGTCTAAAGTTTAGGTAAATCTGAATGGTTTACCTTTGGCTGATTATAATCAGCCAACCTTAAATAATTATTTAAGGTCATTCGGGTTTGTTAACTATTTCAAGAATAACCAACAAAATACAAAAAAATCCAAAAGCTCTCAAACATTTTGGTTGTGATTTCCTCTGTGGGTTCTAGAACCGTCTTCCGCTGGAATTCCTGTCACCGGAAAGTGGGACAGTAGGCCCTTCGTTTGTAACCAGAAAGCGATCTTCGGGCCAGGGAAGTCTCGTTCTCCGAATAGACTTCTTCGGCCTCTTGTAACTTTCTAAGCCCCCGCCTTACATTGGAAAAATAAAAACAATATTTTTTTAAAAAAAGGTAACATGAACAAGTAAATAAGTGATAATAATTCTTTCTTTTTTTTCAATTCTCTACACATTTTGAAAGAATATGCGTAACATTACACCGAGAGGTCAACACGTAGCAACCCTGGTCGATTAAGTCGATCTTATTTATTAATTAAATAAATTCTTTCAGATCTTATGGTAATTTTAAAGGCTGTTGAAGGTTTTGAAGGAAATCTGAACCACCTGCTACTAATACACAAATTTCGAACTGCAAGAGAGACACGTGAATTCCACAGTTTTTAGTTTTCTACCATTTATTTTTTTGTGGCTAAAAACGAAAAGTTTGGCAGGTGATTGATTTTATTTTTATTCAATTTGGAAATTATTCCTCAACGTGTGGTCCTGTGAAGTATTACTCCATAGAGCCTTTATATTAAAGTATTCGTTTTCCAATAAATTTTGGGGCGCTGAAGCAAAATGTCCGTCCGCCGTCCACGGCGATTTCGGTTGTAGAAAATTTTCTAAAAATCTTAAATTTTGGTCAGAGACTTGTTTTTTGCTCTAGTTGATCCTCGAAACTTTTCAGCCCGATCGGTCCAAATTTGGGTGAGGTAGGGGTCAAAATGTGTTTTCGAAAAATGGATTCGAAATTCTTGGCGATTTAGGCGTGTGGGGTATCATTTTCCACTAAATTTTGGACGCTGAATCCAATTAAATGAATTCTGAAACGATTGGCGCCCCTTAAATGAGGTTACGAGTCAAAATGTGTATCTATCTACCCATTTGAATGTGTGTATTCCAGATTTCTGGTACCTAGGCGTGTGGGGTATCATTTTCCACTAAATTTTGGACGCTGAATCGATTGAAATGAGTCCCCATGCTTCTAGACCGAGAAATAACTAACTCTTGTGAAAAAGTTTGCAGCATTTTCCACTGTGTTTGCCTGTAGGTTGGAATTTAATAGTTAATCGGTCATATTTTTAGTGATTGTAAAATTCCGGTTTGTTCTAGAAGTGCGGCAATATATTTTGTCTCCTATATCATAAATCCTTAACCATTTCTGTCCAACCGTCTTCCATATAATTCGCTCAACGCCTATTATGTAGAATTATTGCATTTTGGGGGCACGTAGAAAAGAAAACTGCTTACTGCTTCACTTGACTTAAATCATATTCATCTGTGGAATTACCAATTTATTAATTTTGTAAAGATGACATTTTTTTCCACATCCTCCCTTGATGTTGTTATGGATGATTTGGGGTCTCCGTTCCCAAAATCTAGAATTGAATGTTAGCAATTCTCCAACTTTCAATAAATCCAGACTCAATGGTTATTCACCAGACAAAATGCTGATTAATATTTCATCATTCATCAACTAAAGGAGATCCAGAGGGGAAACGTGAGTCATATAAATGATAAAGATTCAGGAAAACTCACATTGAACATTACATTACTTACATTATTCTATGTGCTCATTATTTATTCACATTCAATATTTCGAATATTTCAAAAAAAAAAATTGCCCACAGGTTGACAGTTTTGTACGAAACTACCCTAAAATTTAAACGAATCCCGAACAGCAATCACATCGTGAGAAATGCATCCTGATTTCTCCTTACGCTCTTTACTCTCAAGCTTTTACTAAAACGTACTTTTTATCAAAAGCTCATATCTCATATTATGTAGCCAGTTGCGGGGTTGTTACGTTGATTTTAGAGGAAATCGTTCCATTCGTATGTAATGAATGTATGTAACGCATCCCCGGATATGCCGGATACGGAAAAAAATAGAATAAAATAACTAGATTTGTTCCAAACCAACTAAGGGTATTATTCCAGGCCATCCCAGGAATGGAGACGAGATAGGGGATTACAAGATGGTTGGATTGTCAGTTCTCAGGGTCAATTAATATTAATTTTTGTGGGTATGAAGTCACATTGAGTCGTGGAGATGAAATATTCCTTTAGCTTTTAGTCAATACGTTATTCAATAAAATAGAACATTTTCCGATACAATAGAAGTGTAAGTCTCCAGCAGGCGCAATGAGACTCATTTATATCGATTCAGCGTCCAAAATTTAGTCAAAAATGATACCCCACACGCCTTGATCGCCAAAAATCACGAAAATTCATTTTTCAAAAAACACGTTTTGACCCCTCCCCCCTCAAATTTGGTCCGATCGGGTTGAAAAGTTTCGAGGATAAACTAGAACCGGAATGAGGTCTCTGACCCAAATAAAAATCCTTTGTTGCAAATTATTTGTAAAATGGACTTCTGGAAGGCTGTCAACTATAAACGTTAACATAGTAATATTATTACAGAAGATATGTGTAAGAAATAAAAAAAATGTGTAAATAATTAGTTGTGTGCTTGAGTTGCAACTTCAGTCGTATTGACAGTTTGCAATAAGCAATGAAGAAGGAAGGTTGAGGAATGATCGCAACTTGGCGTGATGACACAAACAGAAGATTCCACGTTTACACAGGTGCGATGTGGTCAGAAATTGTTTGGTAATTCGTCGTGAAAGTTCGATAATCTCGCCGGGTGTCCTGTTTACTTGTATTCGAACGATGACTTTCCAAGTGCTTCTCAAGTGAAAGAAAAGAAAGAAGCTCGCGGCTTCGGTTCGCCTTCGGGTAGGTCACTGCCTCGCTCCTTGGCCGCCAGCTTGGACGACTTTCCTCCTCCTGAGAGCGTCTCCTCCTCACGGTTGGTGACCTTCTTCACGAACAAGCGCTCCTGCGGTATTTCAGATTTATACCGGTGTTCTGAGACACTACACACTCACTATTTTCCCCCGTAATCTTGCTACAAGGAATAATCAGCCGCTGTAGAAGTATCTGCAGCGTTTTGGGAAATGCTCTCTCTTCATCAGAACTTGAGACACAGAGTACAACCTGGATAGCTCGTGACTCATCAGCCATTTGGGGATTCACATCAAATCAGGAGACATCTCAGTTAAGCCTGCATCACGTATTGTCTAACCAGCTCCCTCCCCCATTCGCCGATCAAACCTTCCAGTACTGATTTTCTCGATGTTTGCCAAAGCAACATCATTGCCTGCCTCTGCAAGATGACATAGCATTGCTGAAGCGATCCTGCGGTATTTAAGATTTATACCGGTGTTCTGAGACACTCCACACTCACTATCCCCCCCCCCCCCCCGTAATCTTGCTACATGGAATAATCAGCCGTTGTAGAAGTATCTGCAGCGTTTTGGGAAATGTTCTCTCTCCATCAGAACCTGAGATACCGAGTACGACCTAGATAGCTCGTGACTCATCAGCGATTCAGGGATTCACTTCAAATCAGGAGATATCTCGGTTAAGCCTGCATCACATATTGCTCCTCAAAGTACCAAACCGATAGGCAATCAAATTGCTTTGGTATTGATTTTCTCGATGTTTGCCAAAGCAACATCGTTGCCTGCCTCTGCAAGATGACTTAGCCAGGGGTGGCTTTAGGATTTCGGTAGGCCCAGGCGACGCCTAGCATGAGGGCTCTGTGACATCCGCAAATTGCATGGCAATGGAGCGAAGGCCCGACGGATTTTCCGAGTGATTCACCATTCGGTCATACAATTATAATGGAATGAATGTTGCTGCTTTAGCCAGCGTCGCACCCACCGGGCACCAGGAATATGTATACATTGTATATATACGAATATGCATATTATTCCACCAATATGATTACCGGTGATTGAATTCCAGGTCTTGTTGATTTTAAAGAATGACCACACACGATCAGTAGTCGAAGTAAATATCGACTACAACCGACTAGTCGACTGAGTAGCTGATACTGTTTGGTAGTCGATATTGCCCACCTCTACTCATGGAATAAGTATCCTATAGCAGAGTCTGACCTCTGTGTAACTATCCAATTAGTAGCCAATGAACTACGTTATAACAAGAAGTAGAATCGGCTCGGCAATGAACCAGCGTCGCACTGCTCAATTCTTGAACTTCTGTGTGCGTGAGTCGGTGCATTACAACAAACTTCTTTTCAACCAGATATCAGAGAGCGACATTTTGGCAGAAGTCGCGTCCGGGAAACAAAATAAAAAAATGTCCTCGAGAGTGGAACCATCTTCCACTCTATTCGTCAAGGAAGAAGAACGACAAAGAAAGGTAGAACAGAAGGGGCATGGAAACTGTGTTACTGGACTTCATCAAAAACGTGTCCGTTTGTCGTGGACTGAAAATGGCGGGAGGTGAATTCTCACGCCAACGCCACCGGCCTTTAGAGATCTCTCGGAGCTTTTAATCGACCGGAAAACGACTCAGATTCGACGAGGTAATTGCACGAAAACCCGTTCTTTTCCTTTTCGAGTAACCGCCTTTCAGTGGGATTATCATCATTGTGTCATCATGAAAGAAGATGAAGGAAATGCATTGTCGGGAGTAGTGCACTTACTAGTGCACCGGGGTACTCAACCCAATTTTGGTTCGTTATTCTTATTAAATGAACACTCCAGTACTCGTATCTACGAAAACGACGAATATTGTTTACAGATATAGTGAATTTTCCACCAGCTTCCTGTCAATAGGATGATCAATAAAATGGAATGTTTTCCGACCCAATAGAATTGTACACACAACCGTCATAAAAACGCTGCAAATTCCACAATTGTTGATTACTCCTTGGAGCAATATCACGGGGGAAACAGTAAGTGTAGAGTGTCCAGGGTTCATTCCAATAGATAGGTAGATATCAATTTTCAACCATATCCTCCTCCGGTGGGCACCAATCAGTCAGGGACCCATCTCAATGGATTCAGCGACCAGAATTGATTTGTCTCCCTCTTTCGTGCCCTGATTTTTGTGAATTTTCTGAATAATCAACCTATTCTTTCATGCAAAAAGTGCAGCAAATATCCGTCCGCCGTCCACGCTGACTTTGGTAGTCGAAAATTTTCTAAAAGTCTGAAATTTTGGTCAGGTTCTCGTTGGTCCTTGAAACTTTTCAGCCCAATCACACCAAATTTAGGGGGTAGTGGTCAAAATATGTATTTCGGAGTATGGATTTTCGAGATTTTTGGCAATTTAGGCGTGTGAGTTATCATTTTCGACTAAATTTTGACGCTGAATCCAATGAGACGGTTCCGGAACGATTTACGCCCTCAGGAAGAAGTTATTGGCCAAAATGGGGTGGCCAAATCCATCTACCCATTTCAAAGGTGCAATTTTCCCCAAGTTCGATATTTTCAGCGATTTAGGCGTCTGGTGTATCGTTTTTCACTAATTTTTGGATGCTGAATCGATTAGAATGAGACCCCATGCTCCTGGTCCAAGGATTTTACATTTTGTTGTTGACTCCTCCATAAATTGTATCCCAAACACCACACAGGTGCAATTGGTCTTGACGTAATTCTGCCAGCGGAAAAACCATTTGTGTTCACTTGAGAGGAACGTTGAAGACCGAAAGGAAAGTCGACGAAGGTAAACGAGGGTGGACGCTCCCCGGTGCGAAGGAAAGTAAGTCAACCCATGTGTCGCAAAAGGGAATACCTCCCAGGAAGTATTTCGCCTTCACTAGGCCAAACTCGATGGCACTCGAGCACGATGAAGTCGCGACGGTACGTGCACCTGAAAATGGTATGTTTACGCGGCTCATTATGGAATGATGAGCAACTGATGTTGGGCTTGAAAGTTGAATGGCTCTAGAAATGGTGGTTTGATCAACTCCACCTGGAAAAGCGCGATGGTAAACCACCCTAGCGGAGATGGCATGAACGAGGATGGCTAACTGATGTAATTGGCGAACTTGTTTGCTCCTCAAAAACGCTGCAAATTCCTTCACCGGGGTAGGTTATTCCTCGGACCAGGAGCATGGAGACTTATTCATATCGATTCAGCCTCCATGTGGGTGTCAATAATTCCGGGACCCGTCACATTGGATTCAACGTCCAAAATTTAGTGGAAAATGATACCCATCACGCCCAGGTGCCAGAAATCTTGAAAATCCACTTTTCAAAATACTAATTTTGACCCCTACCTCCCCCCTTCCTCACCCGATTTGGTCCGATCGGGTTGGAATGTTTCGAGGACCAGCTAGAGCCAGAAACCCTGACCCAACTTTCAGATTTTTAGAAAATTTTCTACTACCAAAGTCAGCGTGGACGACGGACGAACATTTGCTTATTTTGATCTAGACACCTTGAAACGTCCAGAAACAAATTTTGGGCCGAATCGGAGAGATTGGCTACCTCTTGCATGAAAACGTGGGTGGATTATTCAAGGAACAACCAACCAAAACGAGGTCTGACGAGCCTTCCCACGCTGAAGATGATGTGGAACGAGGAGATTCTGGTTGTCTTCCTGATTTGGTGGATATCTAGATGCAGAGTGATGAGCAAAATACACGTTAAACACGAAGCAAACTGTGCTATTTTTAATGAAGATTTATTATTAGTCAATTATTTTTCCGGCAACATATATTGGCGCGTCTTTGAGAGCCATCGTACCATGTTTTCTTGATGACACCTTCAATTTAGAGCAAAACAAATCAAACCACTTTGCTTAAGGACAATAAAATCACGTGCTAGTATTCCTTTCAGGCAGTCGCAGCCTCAAACCAATATCACTTCAGCTCCAATAAGCAACCAGCTGTTTGTTCAGTCAGTGAAAACAGAACCCGAATCCGCCACGCACTGAATAGCCGTGGAAAACCGCGTACGAGCAAAGCGCTCTAATTTCTGATCTCTGACGATCTGGGCAGGGTTTTGTATGCAGAAGACTCAAGAGAAATCACTTTGGGTATCGTCGTATGAAATCATATTAATTTATTCAGTTTCTACGAAGAGTTCAATGCACTGGACGCAGTTCGTATTCCTACGATTCGAGAGATCGTTGTCGCAATAGGTCTCGTGCCTATGATTGAAGGGTTCATGGGAAAATGAAACCAAATTCATAAATAGCAGGTTTTGGGGTATAAAAGGTTGGTCAACACAGATACCTACGTTTTGAAATCTTCTCAAGTTGCAAGGGTATGGGAAAACAGTGAGCGTAGTGACCAGGACTCATTTCAATAGGTAGGTAGGTATCCAGTTGGTTCGGGACCCATCTTTATGGATTCATTCTTCGTAATTTAGTGAAACCTCAGACCAGGAGCATAGAGATTCATCCCATTGATTGCGCGTCCAAATTTTAGAGGAAAACGGTACCCCACATACCTAGGTACCAGAAATTACCAAAACCCACTCTTAAAATGGGTAGATAAATACCCATTTTGGCCCATAACCTCTTCCGGTGGGTGCTAATCGTTCCGGAACCCGTCTCATTGGATTCAGCGTCCAAAATTTAGTCGAAAATAATACATCACACGCCTAAATCACCGAAAATCACGAAAATCCATTTTTCAAAATCCACATTTTGACCCCTACCCCATCCAAATTTGGTCCAGTCAGGCTGAAATGTTTCGAGGACCTACTAGAGCCGGGAGGGACCCTTGACCAAAATTTCAGATTTTGTATAAAATTTTCTACTACCAAAAACCGGGATCAAATTGTGTAATTCGAAAAATGGGTTTTTGCGATTTTTGGTAACCTAGGTGTGTGGGGTATCATTTTCCACTAAATTCTGGACGCTGAATCCAATGAAAAGGGTCCCAGAACGATTGGCATCCCCTGGAAGAGGTTATGGTTCAAAATGGGTATCTATCTACCCATTTCGAATGTGGGGTTTCGAGATTACTGGTGCTTAAGCGAGTGGGGTGTCATTTTCATATAAATTTTGGATTCTGAATCGATTGGAGTGGGTCTGGGACACGCCACTCCCACTGTTTTCCCCATTTTTCTCCGTGTTCGAGATTTAGTGTCGAAAACATGGTCAAAAATAATACCCGACACGCCTAGATCGCCAAAAATCGCGAAAATCCATTTTTCGGAAAACAAATTTTTACCCCTACCCCCATAATTTACTCCGATCGGGCTGAAAAGTTTCAAGGACCAATTAGAGCCAGGAAAAACTTCCCTAACCAACATTTTTCTAGTTTCGAAAAAAATTCTCTACTACCAAAATCAGATGTCAGGACGTTAAGGTTTTTCGAAACGTGAACTGTCGAATTTTGACGCCAAGTTGTGCATGTTAGAGGGACCAGTTCATACTTTTCTCAAAATTTCTGCATATTATACAGCAAGTTTTCCGTTTGTGAAACGAAATTCTGAAATTGATCCACATTGACTGAGCGCCACCACGCCTGGCAAAGCATTTAATCAACTTTTCAAAAAGATATTTTCTATTTGAGTGGAAAACTACACATAGGACCCTTTACTGCCTATATGGTGAGTATGAAAACCCTCAGATGAGAACGTTATTGCATACATCGCGTCTCCTTTCAGCAGAGTCGATCTTTTTTTCGATGAGTGTCTTTTGAAAAGTCAGAAGGCGTCGTAACTGTACTCTATTCTCTTCTGAGTCACACTGCGGCCTCACTCTGACTTTTCTACACAACTAGGCTAAGTATAAGCTTCACTGGAAGCTCCATTAATAGCAACCTTCCGAGGCAGAGGCTTTTGATTGTTTCCTCGTAAGAAAGTTGAACAACGACGGTCGTTGAACCGAACTATTAGCGAATGTAGGTAACGCTCATTATTCAACAAGAGTCAACAATTTGAAGGTGATTGGCGCATTAAACTGCATAACTTGTGAATGATGCGCATGTTTGTGCGCATAACGACTGGCGGTCAGAGCCGGTTTTTCCAAGGTAATTCACCAAAAATTAAAGAAAGAAGGAAAAAAAGAAACGCTGCGAATTATTTCACAGGGGTTGATTATTCCTTGGACCAAACGCATGGAGACTCATTTCTTCAAAATGGGGAAAACAGTGAGTGTGGTGAATCCCGGACCCATTCCAATCAGTTCAGGGTCCAAAATGGAGGAAAATGATACCCCACACGCCTAGCTACCTGATATCTAGAAAACACATATTCAAACGCTGCAGTCTCACTCAGGGGTTGGTTATTCCCAGGACCAGGCGCATGGAGACTCATTTCTTCAACATGGGGACAATGGGGAAAACAGTGGGTGTGACGGGTCCCGGACCCATTCCAAGCGATTCAGGGTCCAAAATTTAGAGGAAAATGATACCCCACACGCCTAGGTACGAGAAATCTCGAAAACACACATTTGACACATAACCTCATCCAGAGGGCGCCAATCGTTCCCGGACTCATTTAATTGGATTCAGCGTCCAAAATTTAGTGGAAAATGATACCCCACACGCCTAGGTACGAGAAATCTCGAAAACCCATTTTTCATACAACACATTTAGACCCCTCCCCTCCCTTAAAATTGGTCCGATCAGGCTTAAAAGTTTCGAGGACCAACTAGAGCCAAAAACGGGTCCATGACCAAAAATTTCAACCACCAAAATCGGCGTGGACGGCGGACCCAACGGCGAATAACCAACCAAAACTAACTTATAGCTCATTTTCTTTGGCTAGAAAAGCCAAAGAAATCCCTACTTTCTAACAATCATACTTGAGCGTACATGTAGGAGGGTTATAGTCTATTTGGGTCCGTTCTATTTCACCCACCCAAATCTCCAAGATGGTTTGCATATGAAATGGCTCTTTAAGCGAAAACCCTTTCTCGGGGAAGATGGTAATCAGGTGAGGACGTGAGAGTTTACCGCGGTTCTTCCAGCCACGTTGAACTTCCCAGAGCCAGTCCAACCCCGATCTTTCTGAACACTTGATTCGTGAGTCATAGCGAATTCCATTCTTCTTTTCATAAGTGTGCCACTGGATGCCCGCGTGTAGCCTAAAGGACGTTTGATAACGGGTTTACCGTATGCGCAGGCGGGTTCCGGCCTATTTGGTTCCTGAGTTCGTTTCCGCTACTCGTCCGTAGCTGGCCAGTGAGCAACCGCGATATTAAATTATAACGTTTATAGTTTTTTTTTGTAACAAACACGAAGCCAACTATGTTCAGAGTGACTATTGATGCTTCAAACCAAGCCGAATTATACTTTGGTCACAAATTCAAAACGGGTTGGGTTAGATCCTTAATTTTGGTTGTCAACCTGTTTTCATGCAGAAATTCAACCTCTCCGATTCGTCCCAAAATTTTTTTCTGTGCGTTTCAAGGTGTCTAGATCCAAAGAAGCAAATGTCTGTTCACTCCGACATTGGTAGAAGAAAATTTTCAAAAAATCTGAAATTTAGGTCTGGGAACTGTTCCGGTTCTGGCTCTAGTTGGTCCTCGAAAAATGGATTTTCGAGATTTTCGGCAATCTAGGCGTGTGGGGTATCATTTTCGACTAAATTTTGGACGTTGAATCCAACGAGACAGGTTTTGGAACGATTGGCGCTCACTGGAAGAAGTTATGGGTCAAAATGGGTACCTATCTACCCATTTCGAATGCGTGTATTCGAGGCTTTAGGCGATCTATGTGTGGGGGGTATCATTTTCCACTAAATTTCGAACGCTGAATCGATTGGATTGATTCCGATACATGCCGCACCCACTGTTTGCCCCATGTTTCACATTTTCAACGATTTAGGCGTAAGGGGTATCATTTTCCACTAATTTTAGGACACTGAATCGCTTCAAATGAGTCTCCATGCTCCTGGTCCGAAGAATTACCAACCCCTGTGAGAGAATTTGCAGCGTTTTTGACGTCCCCCCCCCCCCCTTGATTTTGATCAAACGAGTAATTCTATGGAAATCTGGAAAAATTTGGAATTAGCGAATCCCGGGTGTTTTATGCTGTTGTGCAGTATAGCAGGTGTGAAACGGCTGTCCGACGATGGTGCACGTTGGTAGACCGAAGCATCCATTTTGGAGTCATCATTTTATGGAATATTCAATAACACTTGATTTACCCTAATTCAACAACAACCAAAAGCAGGGATTATGTTTCATTTTTCGTAAAAAAATAACAAGAAACATGACAATAAATCGAGAATTACACTAAGTTGACGGAAAAACGCTTTGTCGAACAGTTTGATGGATTTGACGTAACGCTATTTTTACGCACAGATTAGGCCACATCATGTGATACAATCACGTGCGTCTCCTTTTAAGTTCAGTTCTTTTCGTATCTACAAATATTTTGTTTTCTACCAATTACCAAAATCGATCATAAGCGGGATTGTACGCTCGAAGATCCACAAATCATGCTAATTAATAGGACGTCGAATCCCATGCATTGCATCGCTTAATCAAAGTTATTCAAGTTATATAGGAATATCTGAGGTGCCCTTATTTGACCGAGAACACGTTCATAACGGCCTACCTAGACGCATTATCCTCGCGATAGACGAAGGGAGACGATGGTGAGGATAAGAAAATTATCCTAACCTAATGGGCTTGGGCTTGAGGACGGTGTGAGGGAATGCCATTCACCGTTAGGCTAGCAAAAGAACAACCAGCACCTTGGTATTAAAGTTGACGTTCAACTAGAAATCTCTCCACTCATCGGCATAGTCATGGTTCCGACCTTCGAAAAAAATTTCCTCAGAATAAAAAGTCAAGAGATGAGCCGTGCAGAGTGTGACGCCACGTAGAACAGGTGGCGAAAAGAAACGGGGAAACTGGGGGTTGTCAAAATCGTGTCATTTTGCCGTGGGTGCACTTAATCAGGAACGACAATCTCTCCGATTTGGCCCAAAAATTTTTTCTGGGCGTTTCAAGGTGTCTGGATCAAAATAAGCAAACGTCCGTACGCCGTCCACGCCGATTTTAGTCGTAGATAATTTTCTAAAAATCTGAAATTTTGGTCAGGGACCTCTTTTTGGCCCTAGTTGGTCCTCGAAATTTTTAACCCCGATTGGACCAAATTTGGGGAGTAGGGGCCAAAATGTGTTTTCAAAATATGGATTTTCGAGATTTTTGGCGATCTAGGCGTGTGGGGTCTCGGCCAAATTTTGGACGCTGAATCCAATGAGACAGGTCCCGGAACGATCGGTGACTATCGAAAGCGTAAATTCCATCCTAATGAGGGATCATCTGAGTTTGCGCTTTTGATGCCATCAGAAGCGCAAAGTCTCGCTGGATGGGAACTCCGGCAACGCCGGGTGATGTTGAGCTCTGTTCTGTTGACATAGAAATTGCAGCAAGTAAGAAACGGACGTAGACTTCGAGGACTTGAACAATGTCAAACAAAGTATGTACAGAACACGAAGAAAGGTGACTCCGGCTTCTGTAAAAACAATTTCTGATGGAGCAGCTCACAACCCACCCTACAACAACCAAATGGAAATTTTCGCCTTTGGCTTCTGTGACCAGGAAATTGTGATGTTCGCTTCCCAAAAAGGTCTCAAGTTTCTTGCTGACCATGGACCAACGATTTTGGCTGATGGCACTTTTTATGCTTCACCCCGTCTTTTCACGCAGCTTTACACTATTCATGTTTACGCCAACAAAGCGTACATACCGGTAGTATATTTCCTGCTACCATCAAAAACGTCATCAACCTATGAAACCATGTGGTGCATCCTCCGTTCTGTCATCAGAGAAAAGTCAGCGTAGAGTTCACCCCTTCAACTACAATTCTGGACTTCGAATCTAGTGCACATGTAGGCATAAGAAGAGTTTTTCCACAAATTACCGTCAGAGGCTGCACTTTCCATCTGGGGCAAGCCTGGTTCAGGAAAATTCACTCTTTGGGACTGAAGAAGTTGTACTGTTCACCTTCACCGTCAGAAATCAGCACGTGGCTACGAAAGTTCTTTGGATTGCCATACTTGCACCCCTATGAAGTTGACAATGGATTCACCGACTTGATTTCTGAAATGCCGAATGACCGAAGAGCTGAATCCAATTAAATGAGTCCGGGAACGATTGGTACCCACCGGAAGAGGTTATGGGTCAAAATGGGTACCTATCTACCTATTTCGAATGTGTGTTTTCATGATTTCAGGCACCTAGGCGTGCGGGGTATCATTTTCCACTAAACTTTGGACGCTGAATCGATTAAAATGAGCCTCCATGCTCCAGGTCCAAAGAACAACCAACCCCTGTGAAAGAATTTGCAGCGTTTTTCAACAAATCCGGGGCATCGGTTGGGAACTAAACGTGCACAAGAACACTTCATCCCTCATTGGGGTAGTTCCGGTTATGCAATTTGGATACAGAAGAGCCCCGAAGGCAGAGCATATAGCATCAATCGAGCGATATACAGAATTTGGACTCAAACTACGAATTTACAGAGCACACGTACTTCCTTCATATAACGTGACACTCAACATTTGATTACATGTTTGGTATTAATGCGAGTTTGTTTGAGAAACGAAAATAAATGTTGTTACTGTGCCCATCGAGCGTTTTAAATGCTCAATGCAGTCACCAACAATGATTTCTAGATCAACGGCGTGATTACAAAACGCTGCTAATTCCTTCACAAGGATTGGTTATTCCCTGGAGCGAAATTGGAAGACATAAAGAGTATGGAGGGTCCTGGACTCATTGTGTTCGATTCTGCGTCCAACATTAGTGGAAATTGTACCCCACACACCTGCGTACCCAAAAATTTCGAAACCCCACATTTGAGATAAGCAGTAGGTACTAATTTTCCTCGAAAATTTTCAGCTCGATCGAACCAAATTAGGGAAGGTTATGGGTGATAATGTACCTTTTTAAGAATTAGGCAAGCAGAGGACCATCTTCCACTAAATTTCGGTCGCTGAATCCAATGAAATGGGTCCCGGAGCGATTGGCACCCTCTGGATGAGGTTATGGGTCAAAATGGGTATCTGTCTACCCATTTCGAATTGGGCTGATTGGAGAGGTTGACCTCTGGCTAGATTGCAGTGGTTGAAACTTGTGCTAAATCAATGGTCGCCAAACTTTTGAGCCAGTGAGCCATTCTAGCATTTATAAACCTTGAAGTGAGCTACTGAACTAAACTAAGGAATATTGGTCCAAAGAAAGTACGTAAATGGAATACAAATCCGTTTAGTACCTACTATTTATTATTACGTTTATTGGAATATTAGTATTAATCAACATATATAAACAGGAACTGTAACAAAAAAAGTTTAAATGTTCATTTTAATGAGAGGAGTGGAACTCTTTTTGGCCATCAAGTATTTCCTTGAAGTTTGGAAAGTATGTTGTAGTTGTTGGGGTGGTGTTTTTTGAAAAATGGATTTTCGAGATTTTGGGCGATTTAGGCGAGTAGGGTGTCATTTTCCACTAAATTTTGAACGCTGAATCCAATGAAACGGGTCCCAGAACGATTGGCACCCACTGGAAGAAGTAATGGGATCAAATTGGGTATTTATTACCCATTTTGAATATGTGTTTTCGGGATTTCTGCTACCTAGGCGTGTGGGGTATAGTTTTCCACTAAATTTTGGACGCTGAATTCAATGATGTGTGTCCCAGAACGATTGGCAACCACCGGAAGAAGTTATGGGTCAAAATGGGTATGTATCCACCCAGGGCCGGATTTAGGAGTATGCCGCCTGTAGGCTAAATCTAATTGCCGCCCCCCCCCCCCTTTTTTAGACTCACAGTTAATATACTCATATGTTATTTATTATACACATTCGTTTTATACAACAAATTATGGATACATTTATTCAAATTGAATTGTGCCCAGGTATAAAACTAAAAAAAAACTTAAACAATAGTTCATTACTGGTTTATTTATTGACATTAAATACATTACAGTGATGTCAGATCGAATCACTCACTCGGCTTACAAACTTACAGTGTTGTCAGATCGAACCACTGTGCTTGCGCCTTGCAGTGTTGTTAGACCAAATAACACGATACATGATAATTTGTGCTACAACATTATCTGTCAGGAGTAAATTCGAATTATGGTATGAAAAGAAAAGAATAAAAGAATAAACATATTTCTATTTCCGTAAAATAATATGTACAAATAATTTCTGATGAAGTTTCTGTTTTTAAAATAATCTAAATGCAAATTTTAAATTTTTTAGTAAATTGCCAAAGTGCCGCCCCTTAAAATTTGCCGCTCTAGGCTGCAGCCTTTTCAGCCTATTTAGAAATCTGGCCCTGTAATCCACCCATTTTGTATGTGTCAGGATTTCTGGTGCCTAGGCGTGTGGGGTATCGTTTTCCACTAATGTTGGACCCTGAATCGATTGGAATGGGTCTGGGACCCGCCACACCCACTGTTTCCCCCATTCGAGGAATAACCAACCCGTGTGTAAGAATTTGCATTTTTTCGAAAATTTTTCGGTTTTCAGGAATTGATTTTTTGAAGATTTTAATCGATTAAATCGAGTCACATTTTTAATTAAAAATCGATTTCTTCTTTTAAAAAAATAGTCGCGAGCTACCCGCAATTACCCCACGATCTACCGGTGACTCGCAATCGACTGTTTGGCGACCGCTGTGCTAAATCTTGACATCTCTAGAACATTCTCTGTCGGACGCAGAGAAACAACGACGAGAAGAGGAACCTAATAAGTGTTACTACTTATCCATAAAAGGAAACTGTCCAGAACTTTCACACAACATAAACCCAAGGGCAAACGGAGCTTTCACCTATGCCTCGAGAGATTGCTTATTGACTCGATAAAATGATTTTGAGAAAGTGAGCCTTGCTGAGCTATTGTTTCAGCCCATTGGAAGTCAAAGGATTTGAACGTATTTCTTGTTGCTTCCTTCATGTGTTTCACATTGTTTAGTCCCGCAGTTCGGGCCCCTCGGTCAGTCTTTATCCGCTGGAACCCGTTATTTTTAGGTCCGCTGAGTGCACCTTTGAGATCGTGAGATTTTTACGTGGAGCGCTCTATTAATTCCGGTATAATCAGACAAAGATGACCAATTGTTCAGGTAGGAGGGATTCTGGGCACTCTACTGAGGAAGCACAAGTACAAGTTTTGAATGATGAGACCGGGACACTACATTCACTGTTTTCCCAATACCGTTGCTCCAAGGAATAATCAACCATTGCAAAATACTCGTAATTTGTTGAGTTTTGGTTGGTTGAATAACCAACTCATGTTTTCATGCTAAAAGTCAATTTCTCTGATTCGGCCAAAATTGTTTTCTGGACATTTCAAGGTGTCTAGATCAAAATAAGTAAATGTCCGTCCTCCGTCCACGCTGATTTTGGTAATAGAATATTTTCTAAAAATCTGAAATTTTGGTTGGGGACCCGTTTCCGGCTCTAGTTGGGTCCTCAAAACTTTTCAACCCGACCGTACCAAATTGGAGGAGTAGGGGTCAGAATGTGTATTTCAAAAAATGGATTTTTGACGATCTAGGCGTGTGGGGTATCATTTTCCACTAAATTTTGGACGCTGAATCAAATGAAATCGCTCCCAGAACGATTGGCACCCACCGGAAGAAGTTATGGGTCAAAATAAGTATCTATCTATCCATTTTGAATATGTATCTTCAAGATTTCTAGTACCTAGGTGTGTGGGGTTTCATTTTCCACTAAATTTTGGACCATGGATCGATTGCAATGGGTCCGGAACCCGCCACACCCACTGTTTCCCCCATTTCCCCCATGTTGATGAAATGAGTCTCCATGCGCCTGGTCCAAGGAATAAGCAACCCGTGTAGACGAATTTGCAGCGCTTTCAAGTGTTGAAAGTTTCATTTTTCAGAGCCCAAACTCAGGAGGAGGCTCAAATATAAGGTTTTCATTCCTGGAATAATGTGTGAAACTGATCTTTTCCAAAATAGAATAGACAATAGCAACCATCCGACTTGGCGTCATAAGAAATGCCCGTCCTGGCCAGGAGAGACGTGACGTACCTAGTTTATCTAGCGCCCCACAGTAAAAAGCCTGGGAAGGACTATCGCGCTTAAAAAAACTTGTATCTGCCGTTCCTCCTCTTCAAAAACAACCATCAGTTCCGTGGAAATACATCGGCAATCTGGATGGGTGACCTTGACCGCGAGGAAGGACGACTCGAAAGGCAACAACGCCTCCTAACAGTACAGGTGGTTCCAGTCATGTTTGCATACCATTTGAGGTCTCAGACCGCTATTCCTACCCTCCCTGAGGCTGATATAAGTCTACGCCACGAACCTAACTTGAGGCGAACTTGCGTGGGCATCGAGAGGGCGGATGATGCCATCGTTCTGGAGCATTGTGTGTCAATTAGAATAATTGAGGATTTTATAGATCGAACTATGGTGAGTTTGTTCGAGATTTGCGAGCCCTGTTTGAGGGAATTGTCTGTGGAAATACATTTCCCCACAACTCATCCGTGAGTTCCAGCACTTGTGCTTTATACAAACCTCCCTCTATAGGTTTTCCAGATAGATTCTATTACACATAGCGGAGATTAAATTGTCCATAAGCAATTGTCCATCTCGATCGACCCCAATTTGAAGTGGGTATGGACAAAAATGAGTTTATTCTCAGTCTTCTTCCTTTCATTCTTTCCCTTTTCAAGTTCATTCCTCTTTAACTCCTCTTGCTTTCCTTTGTCCTGTTTTTCATGATCCAACTTCTGCTGTTCCTCTTCCAGTTTCAATTCCCTCAAACCTGATTCAATATGCATCACAACGTTTTTGCAGATAGGTACCGAAGCAGATTTCTCTCTTTCTCATTGCTGCTCTTCTCTTAGATTAGATTAATTACACAGGGGTAAAGGGGGCGTCCACTGCAATGTCCACCCCCCGCACTTAGACCTAGTGGCCTTTTGTGCTAACCCCTGGAGCTCATCTTGGCCGAAGCTGAGCTCCAACCAGGTCCAGCAGAGCTCCAACCAGGTCCAGCAGAGCTCCAACCAGGTTCTCCTGGTTGAGGATGTCCCTTCGGCCCGAAGTCCCGAAGGTTCTGAAACGCCTGTGTTCCAGGGCAGGACAATTGAAGACGATGTGAGGCGCTGTCTCCTCGTCTTCGCCACAGAAACTGCAGTCAGGGGTACCATTGCGCACCCTAATCCTGCAGAGATGCCTCCTGAAGTCCAAGTGCCCTGTAAATAAGCCAACGTGAGTCTCAGGGATGCTCTTCTCTTCCTCATCCATGGTTTTCGCTCTGACTGGGCCCCTAACCTAGTAGAATCATCCATTTTTCTACTATAACTTCCCTAAATTACAAGATGCGATACACAGTCACCTGCGTACTGAATAACAACTGCCAACAGCTGCATAGGTATCCTGATTTGACAAATGAAACTGACATGACGGATATTTCAGCCGGTTCTGATGATATCTTACCGAGGCAATGGGCTCGTGCAGGGTCAACTCCCCGTCAAGAAGTTATTAAGGTTTATCCCATTCAGCCATCTTGGTCTTTGAAGTTGGGGTATTGTTCCCGAGTTTTCGAGGAATAAGTCATTATGAGGATGTCTTAACAATTTGTTAATCACGCCCAAGCCGACAAAATGATTATATGAGCCGTCAGTCGTTCAGTTTAGCGGTCAGACCTATGCAAATACACATTGAGTGAATCCATCGAATATTCAATGTATACGCTAAAGTTACAACAAAATTTACATAATTCTCCTTGCAATACATGATGATTTCAAAAGTATGAGTTAGGTTTTAGTTTGAACCATTGTGCAACCCCTAAACTGTGGATATAACACCCCCAGAGTTGGTCCTCGGGACTTTTCAACCAGATCGGACCTAATTTTAGGGGGTAGGGGTCAAAATTTGTATTTTGAAAAATGGATTTTCGGCGATATATGCGTGTGGGGTATCATTTTCGACTAAATTTTGGATGACGAATTCAATGAGACGGGTCCCGGAATAATTGGCGCCCACCGGAAGAGGTTATGGGTCAAAATGGGTATCTATCTACCCATTTCGTATGTGTTTTCGAGGCTTTAGACGATCTATGTGTGGGGGAATCATTTTCCACTAAATTTTGGACGATGAATCGATTGTAATGAGTCACCATGCGCCTAGTCAGAGAACCAACCAACCCTTATCAAAAAATCCTATTAAGATGGGTCCTACAATGGTTGGAGTTCAGTGGAGGTACGAGTAGGTATGGGTCAAATGGGTTCCTACCTATTTCGAAAGTGAGTTCCAGAGATTTTTGGGTACCTAGGCGAGTGCGGTGTCAACGTTGGACGCTAAATCGATTAGCGTGAGTCCAAGAGACTCCACACGCAGTTTTCCCCATATAAATTTTTAAGGCGAATTTTTGTCACAGTATTTTCTTCCTAATGAAAACGAATTTTGTTTGTTTCAGAAAAAAGTGCGATAAGATGCTGTCGTCAGGCAGGACGGAGCTCTGGGCCGCGGCCTTCCTAGCCACCCTGATGCTAGAGGTCGCGGCTTCTCCCAGCCCTTGTAAGTACAAATAAAAGTATTGGTTAAAGTTAGGGGGCCGAGGTGGCCGAGGTCGTTAAGGCGTCGGTCTCTAAGGGCTTGAGACTTCTGTGGTCAAAGTTTCGAGGCTGCTGGTGAGGCCAATTTAGTACCGGCAGTAAGTATCCAAAACGGTTGTCCGGGGGCATATCACAACACACGTGTTTGCCTTTGTAGTCTGGCTTGCTTTGTGACCAACCAGGGGCTAGCACAATGGGCCACTAGGCCTAGGTGCGGGGGTGGACACTGCAGTGAAGACTGCAGTGGACACTCCCTCTGCCCCTGTGTAATTAATCTATTGGTTAAAGTTGTTGGTATCATTTATACAGCTCATAAAACAGTTGATGAATACCGTAACGAATCAGCCGTATACGCCCTATTTCAGTCAAATTCCTGACCATGGATTCTCACATGAGAATTTAGGAAATATTATTATTCAAACAATAAGGCGAGGGAAAGTGAAGGGCCTTAGGTGACATTAAGACATTAAAACTTCTGCTATTTACATTTATCTTTTGCACTACACTAACTGGTTCATTTTAATTGCAGATGCTGGTTTTGTGGACGATGTGAGGCGCCCAGTGTACAGGGGGAACATGAGGTATAAAAGACATTCATTAGATAGAATAATGGAACCGAGACTTGGTTTGAGTACCAGTAGAATATATAGTCATTCCCCTTATAGCCATTCACAACCCCATCATATGCCATTACCTATTTATATAGAACCGCGGCACACTGAACCATCAAGAAGAAACGACGAATTCACGAATCGCGTAGCATCTAAAAACGATGATTTGAATAGTGTGACAAGATATGAAGGACTGGAAGCGAATCATACGGAAGATTTTGATAACGAAATGTGGAAAATGATTCCAATGATTCCTTCAGTAAGTGAAAACAGTGATACAAAAAATTTAGTTCAGAACTTCTTCAAGAACTCTTTGAAGGTTTTGACAAATTCAGGCTCATCGAAGGTGCCCTCATTGCTTCCAGCGGGAAAAAAATCGGAGTCGCTGGACAAGCTTATTTTGTCTCATACAAAAGGACAAAGACCGATACAAATGTATCCTGAGGGAAGGCCCCCACATTGGGGAGGGAAGCCAGACCCGACGGTGATTCTGATCGAAGATGTCCACCCCTCGAAGTTACCCAAACCTGACCATTTGACCCATACGACCAATCAATATCAGACGGGTTCTTGGCCGTATCATCCAGACGGAGACGATCCATACGGAGTGACGTGGTTGAAGCCGAGTAACCAAAGCTGGAAGCCTCCCTCCCCAGTGATTCTGGTCGAGGATGTACACCCTAGCAAATTGCCAAAACCACCTCATCACTACGGGCAGGAATCGACGGCAAAGCCAAATCAAGATGGTTCCTGGGGAAGACCTGTATCGGTGATTAAGCCAAAACCATCACCGCCATTGACGAGCTCTCTCCAAGATGTGCAATACAAGCCTGTTACGTTGCGTCCCACCCCTCCTAACTCGAAACCAGTCACAGAACTTTATGTGGAGTTACCAACAACAGTAAACAAACCAGATGAACCCGTGCATGTTTTTCCTAAGCCAATAACAGTGAGACCAGTGTTCCTCCATCCAAAACCCATCAAGCCAATAAAAAAACCATCCTATTCGAGCAATCCTTCGGAAATCCGACCGGCGATTTTGCATGAAATACAAATAACAACGCAAACTGGATTCACTTCATCGAAACCGTCGATGACTGGAGTTCTATTCGAAAGCTTCAACTATACAAAGCCAACTACTCCCAAACCGATATCACAGCACCCAAGCAACTACAGGCCAATATATATTTCACACCCTCACATCAACTCTGGTGGCTATCCAGGGTACAGCCCAGTTCCTGTTCACCACAATCCTGGACCAAGGCCAGAGCCACCTCCAAAGCCCCACGTACCCATACATCCTCCTCTAAATGAATCACCTAGGCCGCCAGAAGCCCCATACAGGGATCCACCCGTGCGGCCAAATAAACCATTAGGGAGTACAATAATTTTGTCGCAAACGTCCACTTTGCCCCCGTTTAAAGCACCAAGCAGGCCTCCCCCACCATCAATCGTGATTTTGGAAGCTGAGCCTGAACCTGATATTGAAGACTGTGGTACAATTCACATAGCAAACCATATCAAAAGTCAAAAAAGTTGCTCAGACGTGATGATTTTGATGAATTCGCCGTTGGCAGTAGCTGGTAGTGGGGGAACAGCTGCTGCTGGGGCCAATTCAGCAATAGCAGCAGCAAGTGGAGCGTCAATAGCAGCTGGTAGTGCTGCAGCAGGAGTGGCTGGTGCTTCCATTGCTGCTGGTGCAGCAGGACTGGCTGCTGGTGGAGCATCTATAGCAGCTGGAGCTGCGGGACCGGCTAGCGCTGCAGCTGGAGCAGGCGTTGCAGCTGGAGTAGGTGGTGCAGGAACTCTATCAACCCCGCTCCCTGGTACAGGCGTTAACCCGGCCTTGCAACCATTGGCGGATGAAACTAGCAGTGAAGAAGAGGATTACGATTACTCAGAGGAAGCGCCAGCGTCTCAATCGCCAACACCAACTCGACCTACCTCTACATTTATGACTCTTTACGATTACATTTCTTCATTTGCTGCCACTACTTTTCCTTTCATCGGGCCTTTTGGTGTGTCTCTCTGGGTGATCGTTATGGGACCTTTGGCTTTCATGTTAATTGGAGTAATTGGTGTCGGTACCTTGATATTCCCATGGATCCTTCCAAGAATTTTTTTGGGCAGAAGGAAACGGAGGTCTTTGTACCGCCCTCAAATTTCTCACTCTGCATTGCTGTTCTTAAAAAACATGGACGATAAAAAATTCCACATATACGATCAGAGTCCGGTGTTTTCCAAACGTCCATTTTAAAGTTGAAGTGTACATAACTCAGTCGAAGAAAATGTTGAAAGACTAGTGGTTATGGCATTAAACATGGTGACTAATTTATTAGGAAAGGCTAAAAGGCATAAAAGTAAAATGTAATTGCCTTCCAGCTAAAAATTACTTAACTGCTTCAAATATATAGTTTTTCACGGCCTCATCTTTCCATCTTTCCTGTACCTTTTTTCATTTTTCTTATCCTTCTTTATTTTCTGCCTTTTTTCTGAAAACGTGCTCATTGCGGCTATAAATTTCGAAAAGTCCCAATTTCTTTTGGAAAAACCAGTAGCGTCAATATTTTGACAGATCATTTAGGACTGCCGAATAATTTAAGCTGAATTGAGGACCGTTCTCAGGATAAGTGCGAATAATGGAAACTGCCAAAATGTCTTGCAGCCATAAAAACTATCACCTTCTATCTTCTCATTATGAAACATTTCATCAGACAGTGAAAATGACAGATGTTATGACCAATTTTCGTTATAGTTTTGTATCATTGACTCCTTTCTTTTGCACCTATACAGAGCATAAAAATGCATTCCTTATATATATACTCCAATATATTTGCGTATGCTTTCACACATCATTGTGATTCATAGTACTAATTAGCTATCAACAAAGGGTTCAAAAAGCTGCCGTGAGATGACGACTATAAGATTTAATTTGGACCTTTGCTGGTGTTACATTTCTTTCCGTTCATTCAGTTACGGAAAAAAATCTGTGACCACAAGAGATTCGCCATGGAAAAAAATGGTTTGTTTTACTACGAATATCACTCTCTGAATGTAAGCGTAGGGGAGTAATCATGTACAGAAGTGTTCTCAAATGAATTTTTTTTTTCAATTAAACGCAAAACGGAAAAAGGCGAAGATGCCAATATGTTTAAACCTGAAAGAGAACATTCTCAGTGGTTCATTTTTGCAAAAACTCATATAAGCTTTTTTTGTTCGTTCGCAGGACACGAGATCTCAAGACAGAATCAGAAGTGATCGTAAAGAGCGACATCTCTGTGGCGGGAGCAGAAGATGGACGAGCAGCCAGCATTGCACCTGCACCGCCAACCAGTCCTACGCCAATGGCCGAATCGTTGAAGATGGTCACGAAGCAACTTCTGCAGGCTCCCAGCGCGACCGACATGGTGGCCACGGACGTGAGAACTCCGCCAAAAGTCAAATCGCAAGTGAAAACTCAAGAATCCCCAAACCCCGATTTCGTTCCTTTGGGTAAAGGAGAGGCACAACCAGTCGCTGTAGAGGATCCTGCAGGATACGAAATCATCACGGCTTCCCCTGTAAAGCAATCAACTCCTCAGACCGAGGGCTTGTCGACATGGATTTTACTCAGCAACGGTGAACAAAGCACATTGGCATCAAACAAGAAGAAATTAGGTACGCATACGACGGACGACCCAAAGAAAACCCACAAACCCACCATGGCAACGCCCACAATCGAAAAAGTCAAGAAACCCGAGGACGTTAAATCTAAGCCAGCTCACAACAAACCTATCGCCATGGCACTCCGGAAACAAAATGATACCAAAGGAGAGCCTCCCAAGACCTCATCAATAATCCTTCAAGATCCCAAATTCAAAAATAAAACGCCGATAGTAGTGGGCAAGGTTCCAGGGCACAATAAAACAGAAATTCCAGCCAAAAAAAGTTCTGCGTCGACAACTCCTTCAATAATCATGAGAAAAAGACCAATCTCTCTAAGCCCAACACCTCCTACAAGGCACGTGTACGACTTGGTGCCAACGACATCGCTTTTATTGGAGACAGGAACGATTGAGTCATCTGATGACTCGTCTACCACCGAAGCTGTTTCTGACAAAACGACTAGAAGACCCACTATTAACAAGAAGAAGAAGAAAAACAAGAACCGTAGACGGAGGCCAACAAAAGAAGCAGAAGCTGCAGAAAGCAAAGTCGAAGAAACCAGCGTGGCGCCTCCTCATACGAAGATAGAGCACAACAGACCAATATCTACGACGATTTACAACTACCTGGCTCGTGAGGTCATGCCTAGCGTCGGAGTGGGTCTGGTTGGTCTGGTGTTGACTGCAGGACTTGCTGGACTGTTCTTGTACCCGTTCGGTGGTGGGATCGCTCGCAGGAATTACGACAAAGGGCCAAGCCCAGGACCGAATTATTACTACAACAGTTACGCTCCTCATCCAGATAGAGAACCCACGGGTGGGCAGCCTGAGGAGAACGTGTTTGGGCAAGTTTTGTCTAGCATGAATGGGAACAGTTTCAGTCCGTCGTACGACAAATACGGCATCAACAACAAATATCGGTACGACTCGCCCGACTACAGCCAAAAAGAGAACGATTACAATGTGAACGGCTACGCTGGAAGTAGCGACTACTCGACGTTACCGGATTCTATCAAGAATCCTGACTACGTCGTCAAACCAGAATACAGTTCAAAAATTTCTGACTATGCTGCGAAAACATCGGATTACTCATTGAAGACGGATTATTCGAAAACGCCAGATTACGCCATAAAACCGACCGATTACTCAGGGAAAACTGATTACTCCGTCCATGACCACAAAACTACCGATTACACTCTCCCGGCAGCGTCAAAATACTACAGCATGGACCCCGTCAGCTCACATTACAAGTTGACCGACTCTGCAACTCAGGTGGAGACTTTCAAACCAGAGGATCAATATCCAAGCTTGACGGAGTATGCGTCGTACACAAATGCAGCGTCTGTAGGGACAGCAGACACGTACGGTGCAGACAGCGAAGACACAAAGAACAACACGGTTCCCATTGGAGAAGACAAGTCGGACAAGAGCCAGCCTCACTTTTCAGCTTTAGTTGGGTCTCCACAATTCACCAATACAGACTTCGTGGGGTCGGTGTCGCTGACGAGTGGGTATGGGGCTCACGACGACATGAGGCACAGGACAGGGATCTTGGCTGCCGAGCACGGGCCAAGGAGTATCAAGATGCAAGAGAAGACCAGGAGGAAACGAGACGTCCACGACGACTTTTCCAACGAAATTGACGGCGACGACAAATACAATTACAATAAAAAACCGTCCGAATCACCAATTATCACCACAGATAGCACAATCACCTCCACAGAAGCACCAGCTGGCAGCACTTTTGGTCCTGCAAAAGATGCATCGATTTCTGTCGATGCAACGACTGCTTCTGAACTGACAGAAACTACAACTCTTCGTTCCTCAGACGACTCAGACGAAAAGAACTCCTCAGTAACTGAAGAGCCCCGTCCTCCAATGAACAGCGGGGGCTTTTTGGACTTCATAACACGGCTTGCTCATATGAAACTCAAAATCGGCATCACGCTGTTGAAAACGACCGGTGAAGCCGTCACCAAATACCTCGACATCTTCGCCAAACGAATGGAAGAAGCCGTTCGAACAATGGAAAACAGACAACGAGCAATTGAGAAAAAACGACAAAGGCGCGACCTAGCATCCAAACGTACGAAAAAGGTTCCCCAAATGAGTAAAAAACGTAAAAGCAGTCTTCAGCGTAAACTACTATAAAAATCCCGTTCAGAACTGCATTTCGTAAACAAAAACAGATCCCCACTTAATTTATTGCACGTGACTTAAACCTCCACTAGAGGTCTCATATAGTAATGTATATATTCTGAAATGCTTTTACTAGAAGTTCGTATTGATAAGGCTTTAGAAAAATACTATACGACTGATAGTAAGGAGCTGAAGACGTGTCTTCAGGATGAATTCCTCGAATGTATTCAAATTCACGCCGCAAATGCGAGGGATTCTTGCTGATTTCAATTCTTATTTCCTCCTGAGCTACAAGTCGAACCGTTGGTTTCAACGAAAAACGTTTCGACTTTTTCACAGAAGAAGATCTCATAGTGCAATTTGAATATTGAAATCGTATTATTGAGAATTGTGGGATCAACGTGCTTGCATTCATTCTGGTGTAGCAAAACGACTGATGCTTCAACGCGATATTGAAGCGAATTGACAGCTCCGCCGTTAATTTGATATTTTTCTGCACTCTTTCCTGGTGTTGTGTAAATAGTTATTCGTTGAATAAACGATTATTATTTATATTGATGTTTTGTTGACCCCGAAACGTTCAAATAGCAGGACTCGTCGTTCGCCTTCAATGCACCATGGAATGCACCTACGGAAACAGATGCGATGGTAAGTTGGGTGTTACGGACGTCTTGTGTAGATAATATAATAATAATAATAATAATAATTCCGTAAATAATACGGAATGAAGCCTGATCTACTTCAGCCTCCAAGTTTCAGCTCTTACTAGGAACTTCAAAGCCTCAAAAAAGAGTGTCTGTCATATTGTGGCTGCTAAGGTGCTTTAAATACCTTTTCCAAACAAATTCATTGCATTTAGGAAGAAGTCCGTCTTTTATCAAATTATGCATTAGTCTCGAAAACTCGTCCTTAAGGAACTTGATGAAACGGCACCAGCATAGAATGCTTTCATGCCAGAGGTAAACCTCTCCGATTGGAGCCAAACTTTGACTGTATAAGTTTCGTGATGATTAGATCCAAACGATGCAAATTCTTACACAAAAGTTGATTATTCCTTGGAGCAATATAATGGGAAAAACAAAGAGTAAGGTCAGCCACGGAATTATTCCAACAGCATCCAACATTTGGCGGTAAATGATGATGATAAGTGGGTACTCAAAATTAGCGGAAATCCATTTTCGAAATTGGTAGGGAGGTACCAATTTTGTTCCATACCCACCCACAGTGGACACTAATTAGTCCCTACATGCCTAGTTCCCATAAAGTCCTGAAAAATCGAGTTTCAATAACACATTTTCACCCATAACCCCCCTCCCATTATCGTTTCGGCCAATCAGGCTGAAATGGTTTGTTACCCAAAGAGATTTTTTAGAAGATTTTCTACAATTAAACGCTGCAAATTCTTTCACAAAGGGTGATCATTCCTCGGATCAGCCGCATGGAGACGCATTCTAATCGTTTTAGCGTCCAAAATGATACCCCACACGCCTAGGTACCAGAAATCTCGAAAACACACATTCAAAAATAGGTAGATAGATACCCATTTTGACCCATAGCCTCTTCTAAAAGGCCACAAATCGCCCCGGGATCCATCTCATTGGATTCAGCGTCCAAAATTTAGTCGAAAATAATACTCTACACACCTAAATCGCCAAAAATCTACAAAAGCCATTTTTCGAAATACACATTTTGACCCCTTCCCCCCTCCAACCACAAATTTGGTCCAATCGGGCTAAAAAGTTTCGAGGACCAACTTCCGCTCTAGGGTCCCTGACCGAAATTCCAGATTTTTTAGAAAACAGTTTTCCAATACTACAAAAAACGGCGTGGTCGGCGGACGGACATATGCCTATTTTGATTTAGACACCTTGAAACACCCAGATTGAAATTTTTGCATGAAAACAGGTTGATTATTAATGGAATAACCAATAAAAAACCATAAAGATGGTGGATGGGCATATTGTTTTTTTTTTTTTTTTTTTTTTAACTAGACCAAACTAGCCATTTTATCATAAAACGCAAATTAACAAATTTCGGGGCCAATCAGGGTGGCATGATTACGTAGGTTTATTATTCAAGAAATAACCAATCAAAAAATGGAATTTTCTTGAAAAAAGTAAAGCTTCTTCCGTTAGTTTTTGTTGTCCCTTCTTTGGTATTAACCTGCGTTTAATTGTCTGATAAAACGATTAGTTGCATGATATAGTTTCAAATTTTGTCTTGTACCCAGTCCATAGGAAATAGATTGACTGGATTCAACTCCCAATTTCCACTAGCTATGTAGCTAGTACACAAGGTCACAGCTAGATGTCGGGTCCGCAGTGGCTGCTTAGATTCACTCAACCCTAGGAGAGGGAGTGAGGCCCTGAATGGTGACGCCTTCGTAATCTCAGGTGCTGTGAAAATAGTTTGAACGCTGGGCCAGCGATTATCCGATATAATATGTGGAACATCCTTCTAGGTACTGTACTCATTGTAATTGACAGGCTGTCGTAATTTTCAACGACTTTTTTGAGGTTTTTATCTGTTTGGTTTGCAGAATTCGTACGGTTCTCCACGTTGATGTTAACTACGATAGATATTTCTTCGTAAAGATGGTGGCCCTTCTCCGGTTCACGGTATTTCGGCCGTTAGTGGGGTCGTTTCCAATAATGTCAATCATAAACTTACTTTGTGCGGGGGTTAACCTTGTCAGTAGGCCCGATTTCCCTCAGGGTGATGCCCTTCCATTGCACCGAGGTTGGGATGACCACTGTGAATGCCTTTCAAAGTGGAAAGTATCTCGGCACACAATTTTTGATAGCGGGATTGCGTTCGCGCTTATCTACACGTCTCTCTCCCTACATTTAATATTAGTCTGAGTGTGTGAATAATGGTTAATGCTCACATGTGAGTCTGCTACACATTGGGACATGTCATGCACTATTACTAGGTATATGCCATGCCCATGTGTTGCACGGTGGGGCATACAGATCAATTAATTAAATGGGCTCATTAGAGAAACTGCCCATGGGGTACTTTTTCGGGCTGATCTGTGTGCACGCACCCCCAAAAAATCGATATCTCGAACTAGGATGATTCGAGATTTTTGTGCATGCTAACTTCAGTTTGTTTCTTCTCCGTACCGTTTTTTTTTTGACAGACTTGTTGCTGTCGTTGTGAATCGAATCGAAAACAAACCATTACATATTCATACATTCTTAAACATGAAATTTTTTTTTTAAATATAGACAACTTTATTATCCGTGGGATATTACTGTTAGTTTCACAAAGTAATATAGTAAGACGTAGCCTTAATTTCGTTTGTGCGCACACCCACCTTTCTCGTTGAACGAGGAATTTTTAGAACTGAAATTTATGATTTTTGTGGAAAATTACGTCATTTCCACGTTTGAAACCTCTAGCAACTATCACTATCCCTACTACGTTGATATTGCATCGTGATTGTTTGGGGTACAACATTTCATCGAAACCGGTGTCAAACGTTACGGTACGGCCAGAGTGCACGCCGATTCAGATTCAGATTTTCGGCGCGTGTTTCACCTGAGTCAGATATTTTGTTGGTGGCCACATTGAATGCAGGAAATACGTCGCCGATACTGTCCCGATACGACGCAAGCCAGTCGTAGTTATGTAGTTTTCAGATGAAGACTTAGCATGTATAATGATAGCATCTGAAACTGTTGTTAAGTTACAGCCAGTGAAAAAAAGGTGTTCATGATATTAATAAGTGTAGAAGTGATCTTGGCGAGTACCATCATCTTTTCCCTCAGCTTAGAAATGACTGAGCACGATTCTTCGAATATTGTAGGATGGAGCCCAAAACTTTTGACTACATATTGAGTAAAATTGAACACCTTTTGTTATAAAAAATTGGTGTAACCTACATAAACAAAGGATCCTTCCTGAGGAACGCCTAGTTGTAACCCTAAAATAAGGATAATTAATTTATAATTAAAGTAATTAATACTGTAAAGCTAAAACCAAGCACACATTTTTATTTCAACATTTTTACGAACGAGATACTTTTTGCCAGTACATGAAAAAGTACCCATTACAATATAAATAAGTTCAATGGACGGTTAAGTTAGGAGGCTAGAGGTTAGGTTAAGACACTTGAGATGGTTAAATTTTTCTTAATAGTGAATTTTTTCCAATATCACTCCTATTGTGCAGTAAACATACAAAATTATGTTTTAAGTAAATTTTGTTAATCAAGGGCTTTGTTTCACTTACCTTCAACACCAAGTTCATCCTCAATGTTTTTCCAGCACTTATCCACTATATCACGGTGCAAGTAGGCTTTTAATCTTCTATCCCATATAGAGGAATTACTTAATACACTTGATATCAATGAAGATACATCAATGATGTCAGATTTTACTTATAATAAAATTAATACACACAGATATTATAGTTAATTAATAATATTGAGGTTAGTGGGCCAGCGATCACTGTCTGACTCGGAAACTGAAAGCAGAATGAAGAATTCATTCCGGTAAGCAGGTACCTGCTCGAGGACTTAGCTTCCGGCTGCCACTATGGCCACTTCCGTTTAAATGCAATGCCATTCCTGCCGCCGAAAATCTGAATCAGTACACTCACCGACCGTTATAACCCCGAGCCCGCGAATTTTGTGTTATAAGTTATATCCAGCAAGGCTATGAACTTCTCACTCCCGTGACGGAAATCTCATCAAAACGTATTGCTTTAAACATTTTCACGGGACAGCGCGAACGCAGTCCCGACTAACAAAAATTATGTGCCCGAGATATCTACATTTGAGATATTCGCAGGGGTCAACCCCCTCGAAGTGCAATGAGGGGGCCTCGCCCTGGGGGAACCGCCTTGTTGATCACGGTAGACCCCCACACCAGGTAAGTATGAATTGAAGGGGAAATGGAGCGGCAGGCGTACAATCGAGGACGAGTTCGGAGTTCCGGGAAGTGGTCCACCCTCCCCGCACGTTAGTGGAAGAAACGCTCACTAGGTAGCACTATCGCAGCAGGAGCACTGCTCCATCACCTCCAACTCCTTCCACCTAAGAAGATACGTGCTTATTATAGAAAGTGCAGCAAACTACATTATTCAAGGATGGCTCATTTTTCTAATTTTTATTATTTTATGTAGATCACCACCAGGATAGATTCCTACTTGTTTTGGGAAACAGTGAATGCAGAGTAAAGATTGGTTGTGACAGCTGATTCGCAGGTACAATTTGTTCCTTTTCATGAGTGAACTCCCGAACCTTTCCACCCCCCCCCCCTTTCAGTCATTCTCGGTACTTAGGTTCAATTCGCTGAACAGTTAGAAATGAATGCAATTGAAACAGGGGTTGGATATTCCTCGGACCAGGCAAATGGAGACTCATTTCAATCGACTCAGTGTCCAAAATTAGTGCAAAATGATACCCCACACACCTATGTACCATACATAAATCTCAAAAACCCACGTTCAAAATTGACTCAATGATAATTGACATTCAAGATGAAACCCATTTTGACCCAAAACCTCTTCCGGTGGGCTCCAATCGTTTTGGGATCCGTCTCATTCAATTCATGATCCAAAATTTATTCGAAAATGATACCCCACACGCCTAGATCACCGAAAATCTCGAAAATCCATGTTTCGGGACACACATTTTGACCCCTACTCCCCCAAATTTGGTCCGATTGGGCAAAAACGTTCCGAGGATCAACTAGAGCCAAAAACGGGTCCTTCACCAAAATTTCAGATTTTTGAAAAATTTAGTACGGACATTTGGAAATTTTGATCTAGACACCTTAAAAAACCCCAAAAAAAGGTTTGGGCAGAATCAACCAAAATTAAAGACCCAAAATTGTCTTTCTGCTATTGTTTTATTGAAACCCTGTAACCATGAAGCTCATACTTCTAAATATGTACCTTCATTTTCGTCACTCTCGTATCCCATGTATTCATATTCATTTTCAAGCAACACAGATAAGACCACTTTGGACCAGAGTCATTGATACTTTCGGCATATCATATTTTTAGGGGTCACAGCTACTTTTCTGTACGAGAATCCATGTACTCGTACATATGATATAATACACACGGGTTGGTTATTCCTCGAATGGGGGAAACAGTGGGTGTGGCGGGTCAGACCCTATCCAATCGATTCAGGGTCCAATGTTAAAGGAATATGATACCCCCACACGCCTAGGCACTCAGAAATCCTGACACATACAAAATGGGTGGATACATACCCATTTTGACCCATAACTTCTTCCGGTAGGTTGCCAAGCGTTCTGGGGACCCATTATTATTGGATTCAGGCGGTCCAAACTTTAGAGGAAAACTATACCCCCACACGCCTGAAGGTAGCAGAAACCCCGAAAACACATATTCCAAATGGGTAATGAATACCCAATTGACCCATAACTTCCTTCCAGTGAGTGCCGATCGTTCTGGGACCCGTTTCATTGGATTCAGCGTCCAAAATTTAGTGGAAAATGACACCCTACTCGCCTAGGTAGCTAATTTAAATGTAAATGTCAAAAACGAATAAAGCAGTTATATTATTTTAAATAAAGAATTTTATTACCGTATATATAAGAACAATTAAAGCAGTTTTATCCGGCCACTCTTAAATAAAACAAAATACAATTAAAATGAACATTTTTTCAAAATTTTTAAAAAACAAAGAAATGAAATAATAACCTACTAAGCGTTGAAAAAATATATTACGAATGTTTCAAAACTTTGTTGTTGTTATTGTTTATTTCACTTTTTCAATGACTGCCTTTTGCTTGGTGGATGTCAGTTAAAGCATGAATATCCGGCTTTATGTTCGTCAATTTCAAGCGCAAGTCTCCAATTTGCCTTGAGGCAAATGTCCAATTTATTTATTGTTTTTTGAGGTGCTGGACAACAGAACTGATTCCTTTTTTAACTAAATTTGTAGCTGGATGGGGGCTGCTGCTACCCTGCAACTTCTACTGTACAAATACAAGTACAACTGTTCCTTAACTTGAATATTTTCCCCTTTGAGAATACCCATCGCCTTCCAAATTACCCCCCTGATTACCCAAATTACCCCTAGGTTGGAAACCACTGATATAGAACAACCCATCTCCAGAGTGGAGTGGACTCATTCTAATGGATTCGACGTCCAACATTTTTAGTGAACAATGATCCCCCCCCCCCCCCCATGTACCAATGATAGTAAAGATGCACATCTTGAGGTAAAATATCAAGGGGACTCTATGTTGAAAAAATGTTCTGTGTGCTCCTAGACTTGGGTCTAACTTGTTCTCAGTAAGGAAAGTAGCTCAAACAGGGATGAAAGTTTTGGAATGAAAAACAAAATAATTATGACAGGATCATTTAGTCAACATAGGCCTCAACGTTGCTGAATGTGAAGGAAGTTTAGGAATCGTTACTGTGGGGGGGGGAGCAAAATGGGGGGGGGGGGGGAGTCTCTAGCTCAAGTAGGGGTCCCCTAGAGGAACTTCCTGATAGCCTGCCTGGTGATCAGCCTGAAGGAACTTTAGCCCCACCTGGAGTATTTGAGAGAACCCCTGACCCAAAGCATGATAGCAGGATGAATAGCAAGAAGCTCTTGATAACAGGATGAATAAATA
Source organism: Cyrtorhinus lividipennis (assembly GCA_019603395.1). NCBI lineage: Eukaryota > Metazoa > Arthropoda > Insecta > Hemiptera > Miridae > Cyrtorhinus > Cyrtorhinus lividipennis. Next base: position 1,660,137 of record CM034005.1, read on the forward strand.
TGATCTAGAAAGCTCTCTCAAAACTTTAGGCCTAGCCTAGGAAATCCTGCTGGTCTTTGGCACCTAAGGCTAAATCATGCACCAAAGCGCTACATGGTTAACAACATTATTGAAATGCTTAGGGTAGGTAGTTGGGTATCCATTCATGAATCCATTTTGACCCATATCCACCTCCAGAGGCCATCAACCATGTGAATACTGCCATAATTTGGGTTTAAGGCTAATAGGATAGTTTGACTACTGGCGCGAGATCTAGCGGATATCTTAAGAAACAGTTACTCTGGGCGTAATGTAGAGTAGCCCACTGTTCCGCACCTAGCGTTTTTAGAAAATATAATCTCGTTCCTATTCACAACTAGATATAACTAATTTTATGTCATAGCACACAACAACACCAACATGGTACAACATACACCATCAGCAACCCAAAGAAAAATATTACTAACTTCACGCTATCAATTTTAACATTGGGATGGCTTATGGCACTGAAACAACTCAAAAAGCGTTGACACGGTTAAAAATCAGGCTTGAATATGTCTGTGCATTCACCGTATGTAATGAATATGTGCAGAAAGAGGAACAATATCAATCTGCTAAAAATCATCCCTCTAACAATAAGCACCATTCCACCATTAAATGGTAAAATTGTGGACTAGTGGGTTACTTGAAGAATTAGGTATGTGCATTGTTATATGATGAAATTTACCGTAAGGAAACATAAAATGGTATAACAATGCACATTCTTAATTATTCAAATCACCCACTGGTCTACAAGCATGCTGCATACCGTAGTATGGTAAGCAGGGCTCTGTCGATACCGATGAGTGAGGAGAGTTTATTAAGGAAAATGCTGCAAATTGGTTCACAGGGGTTGGTTATTCCTCGGACCAGAAGAATGGAGAGTCATTCCAATCGATTCAGCATCTAAAATTCAGTGGAAAATGATACCCCACACAACTAGGTACCAGAAATTTCGAAAATACACATTCGAAACATGGGGGAAATGGGGGAAACAGTGGATGTGGTGGGTCCCGGACCCATTCCAATCGATTCAGGGTTCAAAATTTAGTGGAAAATGATACCCCACACGCATAGGTTCCAAAAATCTCGAAAACTCACTTTTGAAATAGGTAGATTTTGACCCATAACCTCTTCTGGTGGGCACCAATTGTCTCAGGACCCGTCTCATTGGATTCAGCGTTTAGAATTTAGGTGAAAATGGTACCCCAGAGTGCGAAAGGGTGTCAAATTTTCAAAGATGAATAGAGATGTGCAAAAAATAAACATGATTTTATTATTATTATTTTTGTTTTATCCTTTTTGAGAGGGATTGAAGAGGAGGGTTAAAAACCAGGACAATCTATAATCAATTTAGGTTCTGGAAAATATAAAATAGATGTTCGTGATGATATAAAATTGGGGTTTATATACTAAGAATGTTCGTGTAGACGGAGGAATGTGGAAAAACAGGCATGCCACAGGTAATTACAATAATTCCGTTCAGCCCCAGAATTTGATAATGTACGTTTCATGATGTCTGGATAAAGAAACCCTAATGTCCGTACACATTGGGAACTTGGCATGTGGGGTATCAATCAATTAATCAAAATATTTTATTTGTTGCTTGAGGTTACAAAACCTTTACAACAAAGGAGGTTTGTTTTTGAACATGAAATGAGCAAATGAGGATGTTTAAAACGAAATCCGAATAATAGGCCTTTCGAGGAATAGAACCTGCCTAACATGTGGACACCAAACGAAACAAACAATTTCGAAAAATGGATTTTGGAGTGTTCCGGACTCATTCTAATCGATTCAGCGTCCAATGTGTTGCACATACGTAATCATGCCAGTGGTCAACCTCATGCATTTCATGACTTCTAAAACAAACCCTTGACCTTGAAAAACATTGGTTGATTATTCAATCTATACCAACCAAAACCAAAATGTCCGACTGCCGTACACCGTCCGCCATCCACGCCGTTTTTGGTTCTCATCAAAATCTGAAATTTCGATCTGGGACCCGTATTTAGCTCTGGCCCTCAAAACTTCTCAGCCCGATTGGACCGAAAGGGGGGGGGGGGGGGTTGTAGGTCAAAATGAGATTTTGATTCCTAAAATAAATAAATAAATAAAACCTGTTTTCATGCTAAATGTCAATCTCTCAGATTCGGTCCAAAATTTCTACGCCGGGGTGGGGTGGGGGGTGGGGGGTCAAAATATGTATTTTGAAAAATGGATACTCCAGATTTTTGGCAATCTAGGAATATTTTCCACTAAAGTTTGGACGCTAAATCCAATGAGACGAGTCCCGGAACGACTGGCACCCACCAGAAAAGGTTATGGGTCAAAATGGGTATCTACGTACCCATTTTGAATATGTGTTTTCGATATTTCTGGTACCTAGGCGTGTGGGGTATCATTTTCCACTAAATGTTAGACGCTGAATCCAATGAGACGGGTCCCGGAATGATTGACGCTCACCGTGAGAGGTTATGGACGCTGAATTGATTGAAATGAGTCTCTATGCCCCTGGTTGTCCTTTTGAGGTATGCCATTGCGAAGCTGAACAGTTCACAAAGTATTTTTCTGTATTTTTCAAGCTGTGTCAGGGACTCATTTCCGGCTCTAGTTGGTCCTTTTCTAGATTTCTGGTACTTGGGCGTGTAGGGTATCAATTTCCACAAAATGTTGGACGCCGAATTGATTGGAAAGAGTGAGGGACACTCTACACTCGATGTTTTTCTCATATTCTCGCTCTATGGAATAAGAAACCATTGTAAAATAATTTGCAAGGTTATTCGATCTCCGAGGTTTGCCCTTCCCCCTCTCCCCAAGGAGATTGATCAAGTGAGAAAATTCGGATTTCTATTCAAGGAATCGATTATGTACCATGAATTGACCATCATTCTGTCAGCAGGAAGGTACAGTACTCGGCGAAAGTAGTTAATTCGGGATTGATATGATTCGGTGATAACGGTTAGAGAGCCATGGACCGTGGTGAGGAAGTCGGGGAGCCCTCGCACTCTCCATAAGGGCTATTAGAAGACTTTCGTCTTTACTTTTACTTCAGTAAAAGAAAAAAGGAAAAAAAATTCAGTTATCTCGTTGGGGAGGACGGAGAAAGTTTGTCTCGGATTGCGGGAGTTGTTTACAAGGAAGAAGTTCGTTTCGGTTCATGGGCACTGGGTCAAAGCTGCTGCGAGTCCCACGACGAGGGAAAGATGCAGAAAGATGCTTAGATAAGGGAAAGGTAGCCGGCCTTGCTGCGTAGATGGCTAAAAACGTGATTTTCGTGTTACGATCGGTATAGCATCGCTGAAGGGGTGTACGTTTGTCGATGACGGGCACAACCCGGTCTCATTTAGGATCACAAGAGAGCACTAATGTTTTTTGTTCGACGGAGGGATGATAGTGATCGGGTTCGCGGAACACAGAGCCAGCTCAAAAATGAGGGAAATAGTGGGTGTGGCTGATCCCGGATCCATTCCAATCGATTCAGCGTCCAAAAATTAGTGGAAAATGATACCCCACAAGCCTAAGGTGCCAGAAATCTCAAAAACACATCCGAAATGGGTAGATAGGTACCCATTTTGACCAATTACCTCATCCAGTTGGTGCCAATCGTTCTGGGACCCATTTCATTGAATTCAGCGTCCTTAATTTAGTGGGAAATAATACCTAACACGCCTAGGTGCCAGAAATCTCGAAAACATATTCAAAATGGGTAGATAGATACCCATATTGACCCATCACTTCTTCCAAAGGGCGCCAATCGTTTTGGTTCTGGATTCAGCGTCCAAATTTTAGTGGGAAAGGATACCCCACATGCCTAGATCGCACACATCTCACAAATCTCAAAAATCCATTTTTCGAAGTACACATTTTGACCCCTACCCCTGTAACCCGCCGTTTCACCTAACGGGCTAGGGATCCAGAAATAGACCTGGGCGAATAAATTAGTGGGAGACTAAAGACTTTCACTTACCGTCCGGAATGTCGGAGATGGTCGGTCATAGACGCCAAGTACACCTGAATTTACCAAGCTCTGAGGAATGGGGTTTCGTGATTGAAAGACAAGAGTTCAATATTGGCTTATAATAACGCAATTGTTCGAAATATGAAATATGGAATGTCTCGGCCGAGAAGGATACTGACTATGACTTAATCTAATTAGTGAGTAGGTAGAAGTGAAGGGCTGAAGGCCAACGAATTTACGAGGTAGCTGAAGGCTCAGGAGTGTTTGATTTGGAATAACGGAAAAATACAAGTGATTCACTAATGTCCTCCCCTAATTCCCTTTGCTTTTCCTACGACAGACAAAATACTAAATACTACGGTTACAAGTTACAATTCTCTGATCAGCTTTCTGGTGACTACACGTCAGGGCTTGGGCCAGATTTAAAGAGTCGACTTTCGCGTTGCTAGGGTACGAGACAGAGTTATTTCGCCACTTACGTGCACCAACTCCTTCGGATGGAGACAACAGGGTGATGTGCTCTTCGCTGCTCGGCTTCGGTCAGGGGAACGCCGTCCAGGTCGGAGGAGGCGAGGCTCTTTCCGACGGAGGTCCGACGACTGGCGGTGCGTGGAAAACCTGGACTATTGGCCGTCGGATCGGGCGCGAACGGATCAACACTCGGGTCCGACGGGGGATTTTCAGTTCGTATAAGGGTCCACTGTTACGGGATAGGAATTGGCTGATCTCCCAATTCCCGAGTTCTCACCCTGAAGGAACCACGATACACTCGTTCCTTCAGGTCACTTTCACAACACCGGGTCACAAGGGGTTGACTTGCTACGCGTCGGGTGTTCCGCTTCGATGTTCCGGTTCACTTCGCTTCGATGTCCCGGTTCACTTCGCTTCGATGTCCCGGTTCACTTCGCTTCGATGTCCCGGTTCACTTCACTCCGTTCCGCGAACGGGGATTCCAACTTTCCTTCTCTTGAGTTCGGATACGACTGCCTGATGTTCGTTCTCTCAGTCCGCTCGTCAAGTCGCCTTCCCCTTCTACTCCTCCCTGGGTGTCTTGCGCCGCCCATCGCCTACCCAATCCAATGAGGACACGCCTTCCGCCCAGCTGGGGTTAGGCGTTTGGAGGGGAGAGGGGTCGTTCCGTCCCCCGCCGCCGAAGTTTCTTGACGGGGCGCTTGAAATCTGCCGCCCCGTTACACCCCTCCGATCTTCGGAGGCCGAGGTCTACCTCGGCAATTTTCCTTCCGGTGGGGGTGACTGGTGCGATGGGCATTGCGTCAGGTCGTTTGGCTGCTATCCACGCTTGCTCGTACCGCCAGCGTCTGCAAGCGGCACAGGTTGGTGGGCGGTCCTTCTCGTGTTCGGCGATGGAGCAGGGCTTCGGGTAGGCGGGATCCGTGGGTCGTAGGTTCCGGCACTTTCTCACCAGCCGATTCCACATCACTTTACAGCCACCGCAGCGGTAGGTTGTCGGCGGGTGTTGTCGTTTCGTGCAGATGCAGCACAGGACGCTCCCATTCGTCGAAGGTACGCTGGCGCGGATGTTCCAAGGTGGTATGTTGGATGGGTCGGCAGGGGCCACGGGTGAACTAGCGCCAGCATCCCCATCAGCTAGGACGACCTTCACCGGCCGAGGGGTGGAGGCCCGGGAGGAGCCGGAACGCGGTTGCCCTGGGGTGGTGTCTGATCCCCGTGCGGTTTCTTCAGATGACGAGGAGTCCGAGGACGAAGTCGACGAGTCGGCAATACTCGGCTCGGCCGCGGCGGGCGCTGTGAATGCAGGGGCGGGGTATTCTTCCACGTTGTTGTCAGGTCGTGGTGTCGACGATCCTCGAGGGGTGGCGCGATGCGTGCTCGACCCGAATGAGTCGTTGAGGTGGGTCATGGCTTGCAGCCGCTGTTCCATCATGATCACTCGGCAACGCAGGGACTCGACCTCCACCGACCCACCACTCGATCTTGATCTCATGTCCACCCCCGAGTCGCCGACGTTCAAGCTTTCCCCAAGCTCGTCTAGGCAGCGCAGCAGAATCCGCCTCTGTGTTGGCATCCTGTCGCAGGACGCGACCAGCTTGCCCAGCCCCATGATGACCGTGGAGGTGACGGCCAGCCACTCCGTACTTCCGGGCTCCAAGTCCGTGCTGCTCACCGACGACGGTACCCGCGGCCGAGGTAGCGCCATAGTCTTTGGTGTCGTTCGCTGATCTCCTATTTTCCCACTATACCCTGAAACATACAAACCGGCCCTTCTGTTAGTCTCCTCTCACGCTCCGACTCACCCGTTGTACAGTCAGTCAATGGCTCATTTATCATGCAGACAACCTCCCTCTCTGCACAGAGCCAGACGCTGAACAACAATCCTAGATTTTAGCTACCATTACAAGGGAAAAACAAAGGAAAAGAGGGGGGGGGGGGGGCAAGGCAGTCCTGTCCCGACCCATGAGGCACGGTCATTAATCAAACAAGGTAAGTACTGGTGTTGTGCATTTTATTCTACAGGTAAGACATTCCCTATTCTATTTCACAAATTACGAGTATACCACAAAACTTGAAAAATTTTTTTTTTTTTTTTTTTTTTTTTTTTTTTTTTTTTTTTTTTTTTTTTTTTTTTTTTTCAATCGCTTCATCCCGTTCTAGGTGTTGACATCTTCCCCGCGTGGAGCTGCGCGTAGTCGATCGTTTTGCGCCTTGGTCTTAGCCCGTATGGACTGGACGCCGTCCTAATCGGAATCGGGATTCGGCTGGAGGATCTTCCAGGGCCCTGGGCCCCAGGTTCAGGATTTTCTTCGGTCCGTACTGGTTCCGGCCATTCCAGGGGGTCCAACAACCACGTCCCTCCACTATCTTCGCTAGGTGGAGGGGCAGGGCTCTCGGGTGGGCGCGACTCCTCTGCTACGTCGGGGGTGACGGCGTCGTCTGGCACGCTGTTGATAAACGCTGGCTTGAGCCTGCTGAGGTGGTAACGCGTGGTCTTCCCTAGGACATCCTGGACCTCGTAATTGACATCGGTCAATTTGCGGGTCACACGGAGCGGTCCTTTCCAGGGGCTCCAGAACTTCTTCACTGTGCCTGGTGGGGCGACGAGCTGCTGGGCATACACTTGTTGGCCTATCTGGAACTCCCGAGAGTGGCGTCGCTTGTTGATTGCCTGCTCACGGGTGTGCCAAGCGCGCCTCAACTGTCGCTCGGCTTCCAAACGGACCCGCACCATTTCCTGGTGTTGATCCTTCAAGGGCGATGTTGCTTCCCGTTTCATGCTGATTTCGGCTAGGTGCGGCATTCTCAGCTCTCGTCCGAAAACCAGGTGATTTGGCGAATAGCCCGTACTACAGTGGGGAAGGCTGCGGTAGGCAGCTAGTGCCAAAGGCAAGGCGGCTTCCCAGTCCCGGGTTTTTCGTCTCAGTTTCGCCACCAGGTTTGCCAGGGTGCGATGGAATCGCTCACATACTCCGTTGGCCTGTGGGTGGTAAGCGGAGGTGTGGACGTGGCGTATCTCCCAGGTATCGCAGAGCTCCTTGACGACCCCAGAAACGAAGGCGGCGCCTCGGTCAGAGACGAGCCTCTCAGGTGCACCATGGGTTGGTAAGTACTTTGTGGTCAATACGCGAGCGGTTGTTACTGCTGTGCAATCCGTGGTGACATAAGCCTCTGCGTACTTGGAGAACTGATCGATTACCGTCAGGATGTATTTGGTACCCCCTCGACCAGGTAGAGGCCCAACAAAGTCAATACCGACAATTTGACCAATTCGGGTCGGTATATCGGGTTTCTGGATTGGTGGTGTCAAATTTGGGGGAGTGTTCCTCTCCTGGCACTCCTGGCATTTCTGGACGAACTCTCGGATGTCACGTACCATCTTCTTCCAGTACCCGTACCGCCTTGCGACACGGGTAGTTGTTTCTATGCCAGGGTGCCCGGCCCACTGATGTTGATGACAATTGGTCAGGAACCAGCGCCGCATGGTGGATGGGATCAGTGGCACCGTGATCCGCTGGCCATCCACATCGACCTCCTTCCTCCAGACTCCTTCCTCCTCCTTTAGTTGATACTTCTCTGGATCAGCCGTCAGGGTGGAGATCCAGGGGTCCAAGGATTGGGCTGCCATCAGAAGTTCCTTCGGCATGCTTAGTATGATGGCGCCAACGGGAACACGACTCAGGCCGTCGACATGAGCCATCTGCGATCCGGGGCGGTACTGCGCCTCATACTCGTACTCCGTCAGCCGGAGGATCCATCGTCCAATGCGCGAAGTTGGATCGCGTAGATTCATGGCTGCCGTGAGTGCTGCGTGGTCGGTCCTCAGGACGAACTTCTTCCCGAGCAGGAATTGCTGGAAATGCGTCACGCCCCAGACTACAGCAAGGAGCTCACGCTCGGTGGTGGAGTAACGTGTCTCAGCATCGTTGAGGGCGCGACTCGCGTAAGCGACCGGTCGCTCCTGCCCCTGATGTTCCTGGGCTAGTACTGCTCCCATAGCGGTTCCTGAGGCGTCCGTGGACAGGATGAATGGCTTGTCAAAGTCCGGATAGGCGAGCACGGGTTGGGTCATGAGCGCTTGCTTGAGTTGGTCAAACGCGCTCTGCTGCTCTTCACCCCAGCTGTACTCCCGGTTTTTCCTCAAGAGTTTGGTGAGAGGGGCGCTCATTTCCGAGTAGCGTTCGATGAAACGGCGGTAAAAACCGGCCAGTCCCAAGAAGGATCGGAGCTCGCGAACGCTCGTCGGCGGAGGGTATTCTCCTATGGCTTTGACCTTTTCCGACTCCATCTCGATTCCTTCTGACGTGATAACATGGCCTAGGAAGTTGACGCGAGACCTCAGGAACGAGCACTTCTTGAGATTAAGGCGGAATCCAGTCTCTTCAAATCTCTCCAGAACGGCTCGCAAGATGTTAACATGTGACTGCAGATCCTCAGTGAAGATGATGACATCGTCGAGGTATATTAGACAACCGTCACCCAGCAGTCCGTCGAGTACGTCATTCATGGCGGCTTGGAAGGTTGCCGGGGCATTTTTAAGCCCGAAGGGCATGCGCACATACTCGAAGTGACGATTGAGTGCCGTGAACGCGGTCTTTTCCCTTGATTCGGGACTGACGGGTATCTGGTGATATCCCATAGTCAGGTCCAGGGTTGTGAAGATCTTACTACGCCCCATCATGGCCAGGGTTTCCTGCAAACGAGGGATAGGGTACTTGTTACCCTTGGTTTTGGCGTTTATTTCCCGATAGTCAATGCAGAATCGGTACTGCTGTGGCTCACCGGGAGGGGTCTTCTTCTTGGCGATGACTACTGGAGCGTTCCAGGGGCTTTTGGATGGCACAATAACACCGTCGGCCAGCAAGGAGTAGACTTGGTCTTCCACGAAGCCCCTCAGGGCATGCGCCACTGGATAGGGCTTTCTGGCCGTGGGGCTCGCGCTTCCGGTGTCAATTTCGTGAGCCACCTGCAGGGAACAACCCTCCTTCCCGGGCTTCTCGAAGAGATGCAGCTTCTGCGTCAGGCAGTCCTTGACCAATTGGTAGTCGGGTCCCGCCAGATGAGTCAGATGCTGATGCACTTGGCACTCCAATTCAGAGGTTGAAGGAGGATTGTCCCAGATCTCGGTTGGGAATTCTGCTACCTCGGACATCGGAGGGTGTACCACCGGCTGCTTTCTGGGTGGTGCTGTCTCGGTGGTCAATTGGCCTTGGTGGTTGTCGTCGACGCTAGGTTCGGGGGCCTCGGCAGATGTTGGAGCGGCTGTGGACCCGCCCTGGCGATTGTTGTCGGTGTCGGGTTTCGTGGCTCGGGCGGTTTCCTGGGCTTTTTGCGCCCTCCTGTCGTCCTTTAGTTGACGGATGTGCCTGAGGAGGTCCGGGTCAGGGGCGACCACGCCAATGGAGATCATCTTCCCCGTGGCGGGTTCTTTCATCTCCACTACGCCGATATCCGGGCGTATGCCAAGGGGTAATTTCCTCAGGAGGTCCAGTCCGATCAGATCCAAGCCGGAGTCAGGTCGTTGGAAGACACAGAACGCGTGCGTAATCGTAACCGGACCGATGGTGATACGTACATCCTGGATCCCCAGCACGGGCAGTGGTTGTCCGTCGGCACCCCATAGCTCCATCGCTGTTGGGCGGATGTCAATGCCAGGCACAGGTCTTGATAGGACAGACACTGCAGCACCAGTATCCACGACCATTCGCCGGGACTCCTTCCCCAAGCCGGCGGTGATCAGTATCATGGGCATCATGACACCATTCACAGCGGTCTGGTAGGACACCAGCTCGTCTCCGCGGACTTCGACGATTGGTTCGTCCTCGTTATTTGTTGTGAGATTGGCTTGGGTTTCCTGGGTCGTGCTGATGTTTCTGACCTGGTGCATTCGCGGATTTGAGATGGGCAGGGTCTTCTTCTTCTTCAGGCAATCAGCCTCCAGATGGTCACGGGATCCACAGAAATTGCAGAACAAGGCCGCGTAGAGTCCGTGGGGGCAACTCACTGGAAAGTGGGACAGATCACCACAGTACATACAGGGCAGCACTGGGACGGTCGGTGGTAACTTCGTCGGCACCGGTATCAACTGGTGATCGCCGAACGTGGCCGGTTTGTTTGGGTAACGAAGCGGGCTTCTGGGTTTTTGCAGGCAGTTTGCTGCAAAATGCCCTGGTTCTCCGCAAGAGTAGCATTTCTTGGGCTCCGAAGGTCTTGATCCGCTGACAGCGGTTATGTCCCATCGAGCATCGTAGTCCTGCTTCGCTCTCATTACGTCCTCCCATCCCTCAGCCCGCTCCACTGCATCCTCCAAGGTGTCCGGAGGGTTACCCTGCAAGTAGAGATGGAGTTCTTTCGGTTGCCCGCGGACAAAAGCGCTGAGTGCCTTTCGTCTTGTCCATTCCCGACGTTGAGCATCGTTCAGGTTGGGTTCAGTTCGGACAGCCGATCGTGCCGTGGCCAGAAGTCGTTCTGCGAACCGTCGGATGGACTCGTCGGGGTCTCTCTGGGCTGTCCAGAGTCGTATGGTCGCCTTCTCGGGACTTTCCTCGCCATACCATGCCAGTATGGCCTTCTTCACGGTCGTGTATGGGGTTTCGCCAAGACCATCCTGGAGGAATCGCTTGGCTCCACCTTTTAGGCGGGTACGAAGGAATCGCAGTCTCTTGTGTTCGTCAAGCTCTTGGGTTGCTTGCTCCACTTCCTGGAAGAACACGGATGCCGTGATAGCATCCGGCTCATCAGGGTTCCATGTGTCGACTTCCATGAACAACGACCGCGGAATGCCGGAGGCCGCAGGCTCACGGAAGAAGGCGCCCAGTTTGTTCATTGCTTCCGTCACGGCGTTCATCATGGCTTCGCCCTCGACTGATGGGCTGCTGTTTCGTTGCATGGTCGCGAACTCACTTGTTGAACAAAAGAACTAAATAAAAAGAATTACAGAACCGATAGATCACTTTCTTGCGCACCAAGGACCGATAATTTCCCCACGAATCGAGAAAGGACTTCCCAGTTGGTAAGAGCTATGACGGGTCTGGAATCGGGATGTCAATTGGAGCTGAAGGCTCGTCGGAACAGTCCCGGAACAGAGGGCCTCGGGACAAGTGTCGGAACAGTCCCGGAACAGAGGGCCTCGGGACAAGTCTCGGAACAGTCCCGGAACAGACCCGGAACAGACCCGGAACAGGGGGCCTCGGGACAAGTGTCGGAACAGTCCCGGAACAGACCCGGAACAGACCCGGAACAGGGGGCCTCGGGACAAGTGTCGGAACAGTCCCGGAACAGAGGGCCTCGGAACAAGCCTCGGAACAGTCCCGGAACAGAGGCCTCGGAACAAGCCTCGGAACAGTCCCGGAACAGAGGCCTCGGAACAAGCCTCGGAACAGTCCCGGAACAGACCCGGGACAGTCTCGGAACAGAGGGCCTCGGAACAAGCCCCGGGACAGTCTCGGAACAGGGGGCTACAGCGAGAGTGATGCTACTAGATAAATGAGCCAGTATTTAAATTTCGATTTGTGGAAAGAAAGAAAAATCCTAGACACGGATTTGAAGTTAATTGACTCCTCACTCGCTTCCTCACACTCGGGCCGATTTGTTTGTTTCTTACAATTTTAAATTTCGGAATCTACAACTAGCACAATTTAAATTTCAAGATTATAAAACGCGACCCAATTCCTTCAGAGCTTTTTCTCACCAATATTCGCCTGGTCAAGATCACTTGTTGTGGATACGACAGAAATCGAGATTTCTGAAATATCCCACCGCTTGCCACCAAAAGATGTAACCCGCCGTTTCACCTAACGGGCTAGGGATCCAGAAATAGACCTAGGCGAATAAATTAGTGGGAGACTAAAGACTTTCACTTACCGTCCGGAATGTCGGAGATGGTCGGTCATAGACTCCAAGTACACCTGAATTTACTAAGCTCTGAGGAATGGGGTTTCGTGATTGAAAGACAAGAGTTCAATATTGGCTTATAATAACGCAATTGTTCGAAATATGAAATATGGAATGTCTCGGCCGAGAAGGATACTGACTATGACTTAATCTAATTAGTGAGTAGGTAGAAGTGAAGGGCTGAAGGCCAATGAATTTACGAGGTAGCTGAAGGCTCAGGAGTGTTTGATTTGGAATAACGGAAAAATACAAGTGATTCACTAATGTCCTCCCCTAATTCCCTTTGCTTTTCCTACGACAGACAAAATACTAAATACTACGGTTACAAGTTACAATTCTCTGATCAGCTTTCTGGTGACTACACGTCAGGGCTTGGGCCAGATTTAAAGAGTCGACTTTCGCGTTGCTAGGGTACGAGACAGAGTTATTTCGCCACTTACGTGCACCAACTCCTTCGGATGGAGACAACAGGGTGATGTGCTCTTCGCTGCTCGGCTTCGGTCAGGGGAACGCCGTCCAGGTCGGAGGAGGCGAGGCTCTTTCCGACGGAGGTCCGACGACTGGCGGTGCGTGGAAAACCTGGACTATTGGCCGTCGGATCGGGCGCGAACGGATCAACACTCGGGTCCGACGGGGGATTTTCAGTTCGTATAAGGGTCCACTGTTACGGGATAGGAATTGGCTGATCTCCCAATTCCCGAGTTCTCACCCTGAAGGAACCACGATACACTCGTTCCTTCAGGTCACTTTCACAACACCGGGTCACAAGGGGTTGACTTGCTACGCGTCGGGTGTTCCGCTTCGATGTTCCGGTTCACTTCGCTTCGATGTCCCGGTTCACTTCGCTTCGATGTCCCGGTTCACTTCGCTTCGATGTCCCGGTTCACTTCACTCCGTTCCGCAAACGGGGATTCCAACTTTCCTTCTCTTGAGTTCGGATACGACTGCCTGATGTTCGTTCTCTCAGTCCGCTCGTCAAGTCGCCTTCCCCTTCTACTCCTCCCTGGGTGTCTTGCGCCGCCCATCGCCTACCCAATCCAATGAGGACACGCCTTCCGCCCAGCTGGGGTTAGGCGTTTGGAGGGGAGAGGGGTCGTTCCGTCCCCCGCCGCCGAAGCTTCTTGACGGGGCGCTTGAAATCTGCCGCCCCGTTACACCCCGTCCAAATTTGGTCTGAAAAGATTCCAGAACCAACTAAAGCCAGAAATGGGTTCCTGGCCAAAATTTAAGATTTTTGGAAAATTTTCGACTACCAATGTCGGCGTGGACGACGGACGGACATTTGCTAATTTTGATTTAGACACCTTGAAACGCCCAGAAAAATGTTTTGGGCCGCATCGGAGAGATTGACTTTTTACATGGAAACATAGGTTGATTATTCAAGGAATAACCAACCAAAACATGACCGTCAGCCTACTATATCGTGAATACCAATAGCAAACAATAAGAAATGTGACTTGAAATACATATTATACCATAAATACATAAAGCCTGTATACGCCGACTTTCACAAACTCCTCTTACACATAATCACAGTGATTGTATTGGACGCCTCATAACTCTTACGAATCTCTTCCTGATGAAATTTGGATACACTTACGTAATTTTCCTATGATGATAACCGTGAAGCATGAAAGTGTGGGTGTTGATTGCTTTAGACAAACTAGTAGTTTTCTGAAACTGAGTCGGTTAATGCTCTTATCATATTTCGTCCTAAAGTCAATTAGATATTTAGTTAGGTATGTTTTTTGGGTGTTCTCGTTGTCATTTCTCATGTTAAATATTTGTTATCTTACTTGCAATGACATATTTAATTACAGTTACTAGTTTCTACCAAGTGTGGGTTACCAAAGTTTGTTAAATTTGATACTACCGTACCTGACTACATTTTCTCGTCTAATTGACACTTCAAAATTAACATTACTTGTATGTACCCTCTGTCGTATTGCAATCCCTGTGTTGTACTGCCTTGAAAAATGTTCCTGTGTTTTATCTGATTATCATGATTATGGTTCATCAATGTGTGTGTGGCGACACTAGCGCCACTAGTCTCTCTATCTCGTAACTGTGATGCCGTTATTAAGATAAGAAATATGATTGGTGATTACTACGTTCACGTGCTTATGTTTTTCGTATCGCTCTTGATATAAACCATGGTCCTGTCACGGTCGCCAGTTGTGGGATTGTAGTAAGAGTCATCCAACAATATACGAGTATATCAACAGGCTTTATTGTAAATGCCAAATGAAAGTGGTAGATGTCCTCCCATTTTCCCAGTTGACTTCTCACCATTGGGAATGGCGTGAATAGCCGATCTCGTGTTCATAATTGTACTACCCAGTATATCGTGAATATTGAGTGGACACTCGGAGTTTATTCACTACCCATCAGGAAGGCAGTGGTTTCAGCTGAATTGACATATACTCGAATGCACGCCATCTTGTGACGCCACTTCTCTTTCTTGTCTTCTTGGCTCTCATCTGAAATACTATGCTTCGCTAATAACCTATCTTGTGAATTCATCCTGTTTTGAATACATGGTTTCCTTGCCTCTACTAAAGAAATACATCCTGTGTTGAGAACAAAGTAGTTTACTTCAGTATCAAGTAACGTAGACACCAGATTATTGGGTGAGTTCTTCAGTACTTGAGTACTTCAATATTCTTGATTTTGTACATGCCCAGGTTACCTAGGGGCACTAGGTGATAGGAATTTGATTTATCAAGAAATACTCGCGAGTAAAATATGATTTACACTGCTTTACAGTGACATTAAATATGATAGGTATATATCAAGAGTAATACAAAAAACACATAAGATTTCTTATCTTTTCAACGGCATCACAGTTACGAGATAGAGAAACTGGTGGCGCTAGTGTCGCCACATGTGAATAATTTTTTGTTGAAAAAAAAAAAAAAAAAACGCTGCAAATTCTTACACAGGGGTTGGTTATTCGTCAGACCAGGCACATGGAAACTTACGCATAAAAACATGGGGGAAATGGGGAAAACGGTGGGTGCGGCGGGTCCCAGACCCATTCCAGTCGATTCAGTGTCCATGATTTAGTGGAAAATGATACCCCACACGCCCAGGTACCAGGAATCTCATAAACACATGTTTGAAATGAGTAATATATACCCAATTTGACCCATAACTTCTTCCAGTGGCTGCCAGTCGTCCTGGGACCCACTTCATTGGATTCAGCTTCCAAGATTTAGCGAAAATGATACCCCACACGCCTAGGTTCCAGAAATCTCAAAAACATATTCAAAATGGGTAATATATACCCAATTTGACCCATAACTTCTTCCAGTGGGTGCCAATCGTCCTGAGACCCATTTCATTTGATTCAGCGTCCAAAATTTAGTGGAAAATGATACCCCACTCGCCTAGGTTCCAGAAATCTCAAAAACACATATTCAAAATAGGTAATATATACCCAATTTGACCCATAACTTCTTCCAGAGGGTGCCGATCGTTTTGGGACCCATTTCATTGGATTCAGCGTCCAAAATTTAGTGGAAAATGATACCCCACTCGCCTAAATCGCCCAAAATCTCGAAAATCCATTTTTCAAAAAACACATTTTGACCCCTACCCCGCCCAAATTTGGTCCGATCGGGCTGAAAAGCTTGGAGGACCGTCCTAGGCCGGGAACAGACCCCTGACCCAAATTTCAGATTTTTAGAAAATTTTCTACTACCAAAAACGGCGTGGACGGCGGACGGCGTACGGCGGACGGCGTACGGCGGACGGACATTGACCTTTTTTGATCAGGACATCATGAAACGTCCAGAAAAAAATTTTGAGCCGAATCGGAGAGGTTGACCATTTGCATGAAAACATAGGTTGATTATTCAAGGAATAACCAACCAAAACACATTTTGACCCCTACCCCGCCAAAATTTGGTCCGATCGGGCTGAAAAGCTGGGAGGACCGTCCTAGGCCGGTAACAGACCCCTGACCCAAATTTCAGATTTTTAGAAAATTTTCTACTACCAAAAACGGCGTGGACGGCGGACGGCGTAGGGACATTGACGTTTTGGTTGGTTATTCCTTGAATAATCAACCTATGTTTTCATGCAAATGGTCAACCTCTCCGATTCGGCTAAAAATTTTTTTCTGGACGTTTCATGATGTCTAGATCAAAAAAGATCAATGTCCGTCCGCCGTACGCCGTACGCCGACCGCCGTACGCCGTCCGCCGTCCACGCCGTTTTTGGTAGTAGAAAATTTTCTAAAAATCTGAAATTTGGGTCAGGGGTCTGTTCCCGGCCTAGGACGGTCCTCCAAGCTTTTCAGCCCGATCGGACCACATTTTGGCGGGGTAGGGGGGAAAATGTGTTTTTTGAAAAATGGATTTTCGAGATTTTGGGTGATCTAGGCGAGTGGGGTATCATTTTCCACTGAATTTTGGACGCTGAATCAAATGAAATGGGTCCCAGAACGATCGGCACCCACTGGAAGAAGTTATGGGTCAAATTGGGTATATATTACCCATTTTGAATATGTGTTTTTGAGATTTCTGGAACCTAGGCGTGTGGGGTATCATTTTCCGCTAAATCTTGGAAGCTGAATCCAATGAAGTGGGTCTCAGGACGATTGGCACCCACTGGAAGAATTTATGGGTCAAATTGGGGATATATTACCCATTTTGAATATGTGTTTTTGAGATTTCTGGAACCTAGGCGTGTGGGGTATCATCTTCCACTAAATCTTGGAAGCTGAATCCAATGGAGTGGGTCTCAGGACGATTGGCACCCACTGGAAGAAGTAATGGGTCAAATTGTGTATATATTACTCATTTTAAATATGTGTTTTCGAGATTTCTGGAACCTGGGCGTGTGGGTATCATTTTCCACTAAATTTTGGATCTTGAATCGATTGGAATGGGTCTGGGACCCGCCGCACCCACTTTTTTTCCCCATTTCCCCCATGTTGAAGAAATGAGTCTCCATGCGCCTGGTCCAAGGAATAACCAACCCCTGTGTATTTTGATCTAGACGTCCAGAAAAAAATTTTGAGCCAAATCGGAGTGGTTGACCATTTGCATGAAAACATAGGTTGATTATTCAAGGAATAACCAACCAAAAAGGAAATGAACATTACTAGTGGATTGGAACGCTAAATATTGATCTAATTGCAAATATACAAGCCTAGGTTCTCGGAAAATCCCAAATACACACCTTCCATGTTGAACTGTCTGGAATAGTTGATTAAATCGTGAGCACCGCAATTGTCAATTTATTATTTCATGGCCTACTTTTGTTGTGGAGAAATTCATCTGTTGAACATGGTTTGTCTTCCGATTGAAATACAGACGGTGGACGGACATTTGGGTGTTATCATGCCAGAGGCCAACCTCTCCGATTTGGCGCCATAATTACAATATACGTCTATCTCCGCCATTGGAAACCGACCTAGTCAAAGATGACCACAACCACCAGTCGGTCCTACGAGGAAAATAATTTGCAATTTCTTGTTCCTCTTGTGGCGGAAGTGCTGGCCCATTCACGTGCCAAGGTTTTGATCTGCGCCTTTCATATGAATTCAATGCTACATCGAGGCCTCCCATTGTTGTCGCGCGCTTTCTACAAAAGGCAACTTTCTTCGTCGTGTCTTTTTACTTCTCCGGGATGTTCCCATGCCGCGAGAAGCGTCTCTCAAGTTCACTGAACGTTCATTCAAACGTGGAGAACAAATTTCACTAAGGCGCTTATGTTGAGATTGTCACCTCCTGTTCAGGGGAAGGAACAGCTATTACCTCATGTGCCCCTGGGCGAGAAAAGAGCCACGGATTTTCTCTAGTTTCACTCCAGAAAAAGATAAGACTCAATTGCTGAACAAAGAGATAATAAAACATAGTAAGCGCAGTATGCTACGATATGTATGTAACAATACGAGATACGTCATCAGTACTTTGGATGGTTGAGTGTTTCCTTCTTACCTGAATTCTACATATTACCTCAGAAGGTATCCAGTATCTGTCCACCGTAAAGGCTGTAATCATGACTATTCTTTCAAATGATATTTATGTACGTTTTATAAATATTGATAATCCAAATGATAATCAGGCCTGCCATGTGCATAAAATATACGAATAGAGCGAGGCTGGCGTCCCATTGAAGACAACTATTCAAAACGCTGCAAATTCATTCGCAGGGGTTGGTAATCCTTTGGACCAAGAGCATGGAGACTCATTTGAATCGATTCAGCGGCCCAAATTTAGGCCCAAAATGATACCCCACACGCCTAGATGACCCAAAATCTCGTAAATCCATTTTTTCGAAATATACATTTTGGTCAGTAGGTGGTCAACTGTCATTGAAGTGGGCCCTCTCTATTTAATACAGATCTCAAACATGAATTTGGGCCGAATAATGAATAATTCAGAGATGGTACCTAGCTCTATTTTCGCCCATCCTCCTTCAGTATATATCTGTTTCCTGCCTTGTTTCGCCCAGCTGCGAGTCTACAAACGCTACAAGTTCTGCCACAATAGTTGATTATTCCTTGGAGAAAGAGTTTGGGGGAGAGTGTGAGTGTAAAGTGTGCCAAGCTCATTCTAATCGATTCATCGTTCGCATCATGTCTGTTTCAGCGTTGAGTCTGAGAAGAGTGCATGCTAATGCGCAACTCCATATTCTCTCAGAATGTCAGGTGACGATAGCTCACAGTACCCAAAGCTGAAGGCAGAAGGACTGTGAACAGACTCTCTGTGCTCTAACAGCTCGCAATACTGTGTCCCTTGATTGGATGGTGGGGTACAGGGGTATCGAGGGTAGTGACAGAGCTGATGAGCATGCCAGGAGGGGCTCCAGAGCACCCTTCTTTGGCCCAGAGCCTGCTGTAGGTTTGCCCTAAAGTTCTTTCAAAGCTGCCATCAAGAAGTGGATTCACAACGCAAACGGATTGCGGAATATTGAAGGACCAGTCCATAGTAAGCGTGCAGTGGTAAAAACCCACTCATCACTTATCAAGGATCTACTCAGACTTGAGCGCAAAGTTTTCATTTGAATCGCATAGGGGTGACTCAATTAAAACCCTATGCAGGCTTCATGAGAAAGTAGACGAAACAAGCCATCATCTTTGGGTGTCCAACATCTCGCAGGCATACCCTCTTCGGGACACAAACCCCAATGAGGAGCATTCCCTGCGAAAAGTTAGTTCACGAAGTAATAACCTAATAACCCTCATCAAGGGACTGGGGCTCTTTATGGGCTAGCAAATAGGACACCCATAAGAAAAACAATAAGCCAATAGACTTCCCCGCTTGCGGCTCTCCCAATACCCTCCTTTGGGTGTCCTGTGTCTTCTACAATCCACTCATTTTGACCCAAACGCCCCATCCAGTGGGCGATATTCGGTCTGGGACTCATTGTGATG
Source organism: Cyrtorhinus lividipennis (assembly GCA_019603395.1). Lineage (NCBI taxonomy): Eukaryota > Metazoa > Arthropoda > Insecta > Hemiptera > Miridae > Cyrtorhinus > Cyrtorhinus lividipennis. Next base: position 1,679,870 of record CM034005.1, read on the forward strand.
GATTCTGCGTCCGAAATTTAGCAAAAAATAATACCCCACACGCCTGGATCGCCAAAAATCTTAAAAATCCATTTTTTGAAATACATATTTTGACCCCTACCCCCCGTGTATGGCTCATGGACATTTGAATTTTTGATATTGTCACCTTGAAACGTCCAGACAAAAATTTTGGGGAATGAAGACGCATTTTCATTCATTTGAACGGTGACATAGCCTGGATGATCTTCACAACGTAAATACATACCTAAATTGTCAAATGTTTCTTCTTAACTGGTTTTTGAGTGGCTCAACATCATGCGTACCACTCAATGGTGTTTTAGTGACATTGGCAGTGGAATGATCGAAGAACTACAACATTGATTCCGTCCACGACCCACGCGGTTGAGTTTTCACGTTAACTATCAAACTAGAAGTCTTTCTAATTTACGGTTATTGATGGCCGAAATAGTTGACCTTTTGTCGCGAGAGAAAGCCATCACCAAAAGAAAGCGTCTATAACAAACGATGTTTCTGACTCGAGTTGATACAGTACGTACTTCTTGATTGGAGAGAATGAGAAATGAAGTGAATGATGTGGAGAAGGAGCGTGAGTCGTGCGCTTCTGTGCTCCAATCAATCCCGTGCCGACAACCATGTCTCATCTCTGTCGGTTGGATAATCCTTCGACTTTTCCACTCGTCAATCCCGGACAAATAGCGCAAGACGAACCAACCTATCTCGTTCAACCGAGAAAATGATCACGTTTGCTCGGAGCTGTCGAAAAAGAGATTCCCCCTCAAATATAATAATAAACCCTTTGACTGCCTCGAGCCGACTCCTCAAGTGGCGTTCCACCCTTGAAATCGGAAAACGCCAACTTTTCCTTCGTGATCGAGTTCACTGGGACTGCGGTAACAATGCTGCCAAGTTTAGTTGCATGGCGGGAAACCTGAGAAAGTGCTGCTATCACTAATTCGGAAAGATGTGATTAACGCAGCAAATTCATTCACAAAAGTTGACTATTCCTTGGAGCAAGATTATGGGGGAAACAGTGAAAATAACACCTCACAAAGTAGGAAACCCAAAATCGTGGAGGCCCACTTTCGCAATACGAGGTTTGGCACCCATTTTGACCCATACCCTATACAAGTGAACACTAATCAGTATGGGATCCATCCCAATGGATATGCAAATTCATTCACAGGGGTTGTCATTCCAAGGACCAGCAGCATGGAGACTCATTTCAATCGATTCGGCGTCCCAAATTTATTGGAAAATGATGATCTACAGGCGTACATCGCCAAAAATCTGGAAAATGAGTACTTATTTCACGAATGAATTGAGATTATCGGTCATCATGGCGTGTGGGGTATCATTTTCGAATAAACTTTGGACGTTGAATCCAATAAAACGGATCCCAGAACCCATTGGAAGAGGTTATGTATCAAAATGGGTATCTATCTACCCATTTCGAAAGTGGGTTTTTAAGATTTCTGGTACCTAGGCGTGTGGGGTATCATTTTCCACAATGTTTGAACGTTGAATCCAATGAGATGGGTCCCGGGACGATTGGTACCCACCAGAAGAGGTTATGGGTCAAAATGGGTGTCTATCTACCTATTTTGTGTATGGGTGTTTTGAGATTTCTCGTACCTAGGCATGTGAGGTATCATTTTCCACTAAATTTTGGCCGCTAAATCGACTGAAATGAGTCTCCATCCGAGGAATAACCAACCCCTGTGAATTTGCAGCGTTTTACCTTGACCCTCCCCGAATTTGGTTCAATTGGGCTGAAAAGTTTCGAGGACCAACTAGAACCGGAAATTAGTTCATAACCAATTTCAGATGATGGTTGGTACGAACCAAACTCATATATGTATTGTTGCGAGCTGGCTCCTGCGCCCATCAAATGGGCTGCCAGCGTTGCAGGATCAACAACCTGTGGAGGGCTAAGGGTCACTTTCGAGGAATTGTGCGTCATATCGAATTGGCTAGAACCTTCCCGTTCGCTCAAGACAACACGTCGAGTTCCCAGAACCAGGGAAGTATAAAAGCCAAGGCAGCAAGTATAAAACGGACCTAGGAACGCCGCGCAGGACAGTTCAGTTCGGAGTCTGGATATAGCCGCTTCGCGTTATAAATTGTGCCGTGTTATAAATAGTGCGACAACCGCCTTACAACCGTGTATTGTGATTGTGTCATTGTGTAAGTGCGCGAATGTGAACAGTGTATTCAAGTGAACAATTGTAATAAATTATTTACTAAAAATATAAATCGTTACAGTATGTATCAACTTCTGTTGCGTAGATTCATCTTCCTAAATTATTTTCAAGGTCATACATAAGAGAAAATTACGTTTATATGCATTGGACCTCGCTCGTGTCAAGAGATTTCACCTGGTTGAACACTTGGTTGTCTAAATTGAACACTTTCTTCGGGAAGTTAACGTACCTTTGTTCAACAGCAATCGTTTTCGAAAGATCCACAATGTTTGTGTTGTTATTTTCTCTCAAAGCTCGCCGAGCGTTCAATTCCGCATTCCCTAAATGGGTCATCATCTCCTTTTGTTAGCGTAAATTGTCTCGACGGAGTGAAACTAAGGTTGACATCGTAATTAATCTTCCTATCATTTCCTCCGGCACTTTCGAAGACGCGCACCCTAGTGAGCGTGGTGAAGAAAATTTGCTTTTTAATTATTATTTAATTGCGTGCCGAGATAGCGATCAAGGGCGCTACTACCGTGAGATACTACGCGGAGACAGTGAAAGTTGTCAGGAAAGAAAGCCCCGGGAGTTTGGAATGAGCTTTGGTTCAAAAGCTGCTGTACTCGCAAAGGAGTTGAATCATAGGAAATGAACCTGTTCCATTTTTGTTCGATTCTTTCAGCCAGGGTTCATTGGGTGCACATCATCGATTACCCTGATGAAGAAAGCAAAGTAGACAATTAGCTAAAAATCGGACCAAATTAGGAGGGGAGGGGTCAAAATGTTGTTTTTGAAAAATGGATTTTTCAACCCTGGCGTGTGGAGTTTCACTTACCAACAACTTTTGGACGCTCAAACCACCAAGACGGGTCCCAAACCGATTGGTGACCTCCGGAGGTCACTTACCAACAACTTTTGGACGCTGAAACCACTTAAGATGGATCCCGAACCGATTGGTGATCTCCGGAGGTGGGTATGGGTCGAATTGGGTACCTACCTACCGATTTTGAACGTGGGTTTTCGAGATCATCGGGTACTTGAGCGTGTGGGATATCATTTTTTGTTGACCGTTGTTATGCGGTACACAGGACAATTTTCGTCCAACCCGGGATAAGTTTACTGGATGGCAGCTAAGCGTGTCTTGAGATACTTGAAGGACTAGAATAAACTAGAATTGCGGAAGAAAAGATCAAGGATGTCTTATTAGAGGATTCTCGGATTCAGACTGGGCAGGCAGTGTGAACGACAAAGATCAACCTGAGGTTTCGTGGTTGAAATGAATGGTTTTTGGCCCCAGGCCTCCCTATAAGATCGAAAGATGCCAAGGAACAGCCAGTTCAAATTACCCGCCGTTTGGGTCGACCAGAATGTGAGACCGTGGGTTTGAACTCAAGAACTTGTAACAGTTAATTGAACTTTTAATAACTGATCGAATGGATACAGAATTTATGAACACAGCGAGACAAACACGTTGAGGAAGAGAACAGCAAGTGAAGTTTTCCTTGGACGGAAGGTTACCTCCTTAGTTCACTGATGTTGGGTCATCTAGCGTGAGCAAAATGGTCCTACCCTGGTCGACCCAAAAGGCGGGTAATTTGAACTGGCTGTTCCTTGGCATCTTTCGATCTTATAGGGAGGCCTGGGGCCAAACAAATGGAACACCAATATTTTGGAAATTGAACAAGCAAAATTCAGTGGAATTATCAATCATGGAAGCAAGGAAGCAGGCTATTGTCTCCTGCAGCATTGAACCGCCTTTGGTGACATACATCGTGCAGGAGATGGGATTGAGATTGCACGGAAAACCAGTCATCAATTCCAACAATCAATCTTCCTTGAGCTTTGCAAAAGGTGACAGCGTAACTGCTCATTCTCGGCACATTGATATCAAATAACACTTCCTAAGGGACCTTGTAAAAGAAGAGAAAATATTGCTAATCTCTCACCAAGCCATTATCAAGACTATCAGCCACTATCAAGAGGGAGGGTATAGTTTTCAGTAGCAAGCATGCCTTGGACGGGAGAGCATCGTGGATTTGCTGTAAACACGTTTTTTGATAATAGCCATTCTGTAGAGGCCCATCTCCACCTGTGTGGAGCTCTTAATAAGCAGAATTTTCGATATTGGGCTAATGAAAACCCAAGGGAAATTCAGCAGAGGCCATTTTACTCCCCCAAAGTGACTGCATGGTGCACAGCATCCCAGTTTGGGATTATTGGTCCATACATTTTTGTGGAAAATGGGCAAACCGTCACTGTCACTGCTGAGCGTTATGTGACAATGTTAGAAGAGTTTTTTGAACTTCAGCTGGAAGAATCAAGTGAAGCGACTAATCTGAGGAACATTTGGTTCCAACACGGGACGACAACCCATACTGCTAGGATTTCAATGGAGAAATTGAGGCAAATGGTCTGGCATGGCCTGCGTGCTCACCAGATTTGAGCATTTTTTAAACCCACGGTCTCACACATCCCTTTAAAACCAATTCATACCTTTTGCTCCACCTTGTTTTAATGGACATGCCCGTAAATATATCATCATTAATCCTAAAAGAAGCGTCGCCTTCCACAATGGTGGAATCTTTGCGAGAAAGTGTTCCAGCCGGGAACTGATGGAATAATAGCACAAGGGAAAGTGTGTTTAGTGCAGGAGACAACATGACCTCAGATGAACTTCTGAGTAAACAAAATAATTATGATTTTATGGCTTTCAATTCCTACAACGAGGCATCGTTCCTGTAGTCTGGATTATTGATCAGCATCAAAGAATACCACTCGATGGAGCTGCTTCACATATTATTTACATACTACCGGGATGAGCACGATTTTGGCACACGGAAAATTCAGGCTCGCGTCAATCGAACAATATTGAGGAGCGTTGTCACCAGCAATCTATCAAACAATGGCAGTCCTCAGTGCAAGTCATGGTCCCTAAATAGAACAAGTGGAACGTGAAGGTCGTCGCGTTTCTTATAAATCCTATCCTGAGCATGAATCAACAGGAAAGCGTGAGTCTTGAAAGTCAAGCGAATTCAATCTATTAGGCGAGTCTCTATTTTTCGAGTCAGTAAGCAAGGATATGGATTACAAGAGCCAGTTTCCCTTTCAGGCAGAGCCTATGCCAACAAGGAGTCGACAACCACAGTTTTTACTGACCAAAATCATCTCCATTTCTCAATCTATAACTTTTTGAGATCATGCTGAAACTTTATCTGCCACAGGTAGAGCCTAAAGTGAGCATTAGCGCGAAATTTCAAATTTACCAGAATATTATAAGATGATTTTTTGACCCTCATGGTTGTGGATTTGGAATCTCTTCATCTTGCAGTGAAGAATGGGAGTGAATGAAGAAGAACGTAAATTGATGTTTAATATGAAAGCGAATGTGAAATGAATTAAGAAAAGTTTGATACCAAACCTGGGGCTCCAGACAACAATCAGTTCTAATCTCCTTGATTTCAGCTTCACCAAACTCTGTAGTACATTACTGAACGAATACGTTTATCATTTACTTCAGATTCAGCAAAGAAAGATTTGATGTATTATTGGTAGCTATTTGGACCATGTAAAACATACCAGAACAGGTCACTGCAATAAAGATCGGCAGTGATTAAGGTAGTAAAATAAATAAATTAATGCGAATCGTAGGACAAGCATTTAAATGATTTTATTCAGAAAAACGCAGCAAATTCTTCCTCAGTGATTGATTATTCCCTAGAGCACGAGTCAATTTAGAGTCCAACATGCAACGAAAAGTGATATCCCACACGTCTATGTATTCAAAAAATTCGAAACTACATTCAAAATGGGAATTTTGACACATACCCACCTCCGGAGTGCGCCCAATCGGTCTGGGACCATACAAAGTGGAATGTAATTCCAAAAATTAGGGTTCAAACAACATTTTATCCCAAACCCTCCCTAAATTTGAGCCGATCGGGCCGAAAAGATTTGAGGACCAAATAGTGCCAGGAAGGAGTCCAAATGTCAGCTTTTTAGAAAGTTGTCTTCTCTCAACCAAAAACGGATGAACGTTTATTCAAACGGGTTTTCGAGGAATAATCAACCTAAGTTATGAATCCAGAGGTCACCCTTTCCGATTTTCCCCAAAATTTGACGATACATTTTATGATGTGAAGACCAAAACAGGAAGATTACTCAAGAAATACTTGGGAAAAAACCAAAAGTCCGTCCGCTGTACACCGTCCAGTGCTGTTTTTGGGACTCGATATTCGGGATTTATTGGGAACTGGGCATGTGGGGTATCATTTTCCACTATATTTTGGAGGCTGAATCGATTCATGCTGCCGGAAACGGCGAGAAACTGGGGGTCGTCAAAATCGTGTCATTTCGCCATGGGTGCATTTAATCGGGAACGGCAATCTCTCCGATTCGGCCCAAAATCTTTTTCTGGACGTTTCAAGGTGTCTGGATTAAAATAAGAAAATGACCGTACGCCATCCACGCCGATTTTAGTCGTAGAAAATTTTCTAAAAATCTGAAATTTTGGTCAGTGTCTGAGTTTTTGGCTCTAGTTGGTTCTCGAAACTTTTAAGCCCGATTGGACCAAATATGGGGAGTAGGGGCCAAAATGTGTTTTCAAAACATGGATTTTCGAGATTTTCGGCGATCTAGGCGTGTGGGGTTTTGACTAAATTTTGGACGCTGAATCCAATGAGACGGGTCTCGGAACTATTGGTGCCCACCGGAAGAGGTTATGGGTCAAAATGGGTACCCTACCTATTTCGAATGTGTTTTCGAGATTTCAGGCTCCCAGGCGTGCGGGGTATCATTTTCCACTTTAAGCTTTGGACGCTGAATGATTATAATGAGCCTCCATGCTCCTGGTCCCTGGAATAACCAACCCCTTTAACACGTTCGCTGCTGCTCACGCGCTTAGCGAGGGAGCTCTGTTACAATCTATGTGCGTCGCACGCGCCTGGCGCGTGAAGGTAGCCTTCATTTCAGATCGCTCCTACAGTATATCAGAAAGTGAAATGGAACATAATTTCTGGTTCCCTGGCAAGCTTTGAACCTTCTGAAGGTACTGTAAACGTCGGAGTCAGCTTGGGTGTTGCCAAGATGCAAAAAAATGTCCGAAATAGGGGACTGGTTTGGAATTTTCTTGCCATTATGCATCGTTTTCAGTGTTCCCGCCTCAAGATTTCTTTCAGTGCTTCGCATTAGTACACGAAATACTTCGGTACAAGTAGTTTACTCCAAGGTAAATAGGCGCGTGAGCCGCACTGGGTTAGGAGCTCGCTTCGAATTTCTTTCCACATGCGGCGCACTCACCTGGCGCGTTCCTATTTCAGATGACTCCCGCACAGCTGCTACGAGCTCAACAATTCCGCAGCGTGTTAAAGGAATATGCAGTGTTTAATATAGACATCATGAAATTGTCATATTTAGGGGTCAATCGGAGAGGTATATGAAAATCATAGGTTGATTATTCAAGGAATAATAGACCAGAAATGGAAAGATTACCAACCCGAGGGCGCCGTCAACTCGAGCGAGCCGTCGGGTGGCTGCGCTCCCCCGAATCCACCGCGCCCCGACGGGGGGGCGTCGCAACGGTGGGGAGGGTCACCCCAATATCACCCGACTCCACTCACAACTGAGTCAAACCAGTCTTACGTCCCATCCAAGTATTACGAGTCGCCAGTACTTCGCCCGTGATCACGTGAGACGCTCGCAGTGTCTTCAGGCGGCTTCAGTGTTTACAGTGCACGGCCCCGCCGACGCTTCGCTCTTGTGGACGCAACACCGTTCCGGTTCGTTATTTGCAACAAGTATTTTCAGTAAAATAACAGTGACATGTCTTCACAGCGAGAACCTGCCATCATTAGACAACCTACCCCAAATGTTGACTAGATTTGACTCTGTGTGAGCCCAACAGAAAGTTCACATTCAGATTTTCTTCATTGTATAAACTCAATACACACAATGAAATACAAAATACAATTCAATACAGGTTTCCATTTCATCAAACGTCATAAACCCCGGTTTCAAAATGTTGAAATCTCCAATCTGCCAAGAACAACACTTATCTGATTAAATTATCCAAATAAATACCATGTTATTGGTTAATTATTCCTTGAATAATCTACCTCCAAAGTCCCCGAAATTCTTCTTTCTGATGTCTACATCACAAAACCAAAATGTCAATCCGCTGTCCACGCCGTTTTTGGTAATAGAAAATTATCTGAAAATCTGTAATATCTATCTGGAGCCTATTTTCGGTTCTAGTCGGTCCTCAAAACGATCAAAAACTTTTGTTTTGAAATGATTTTTGAGATTTTTTGGGAACTTGGGCGTGTGGGATATCATTTTCCACCATATTTTGGACGCTGAATCGATTAAGATAGGTCTGGGACACTACACTCACTTCAAGGAATCTCTCTGATTGGCACAAAAATTCGATTGTTTCCGTTTCATGATGCCCAGATCAAAAATCCGCAACGTCCGTTTGTCGTACGCTGTACGTCGTTTTTGGTAGTGAAAATGTTCTAAAAATCTGTCATTTTGGTCAAAGATTGGCTCTTTTCGGCTCTAGTTGGTTCTCGAATCTTTTCAGCCCGATTGACCAAAATTTTGTGGAGGATATAGTAAAAACTACGCATGAGGGGTATCGTTTTTCGAGGTGAATCCATTGATACGGGTCCCCGACCGATTAGTGCCCACCGTAGGCGGGTATGGGTCCAAATGGGTACTCGCCTATTTATTCCAAAAATATGTTTTCAAGAATTTTGGGTTCCAAGGCATGTGGGGTATCTTTTTCCGTTAAATTTCACCAAGAGGGGTCCGACACATTCCGCATTGACCCTTTTGACTTTTTCCATAGAATAATCAATCTTCGTGGAATCATTAGCATTGTTATAAAATTTTCACTTATTCCTTGCTAAAAAATTATACCCCTCACTGTTAAGACGTTGCGGGCGATGAACGGTTTTTACAGGGTATCATGTTTAACAATGATTAAATTTTTAGGCGACCCGGTGGGGTTGGACCATTTTTAGGGGGGGGGGGGGGTGTCAAAATGTGTTTTTTGAAAAATGGGTTTTCGAGATTTTTGGCGATCTAGGCGAATGTGGGGTATCATTTTTCACTAAAATTTGGTCGCTGAATCAAATAAAATGGGTTTTGGGATGATTGACGCCCTACGGAAGAGGTTATGGGTCAAAATGAGTATCTATCAACCCATTTTGAATACGTATTTTCGAGATTTCTGGTACCTAGGCGTGTGGGGTATGTTTTTCCACTAAATGTTGGACGCTGAATCCAATGAAATGGGTCTGGGAACGATTGGCGCCCTCTAGATGAGGTTATTGTTCAAAATGGGTATGTATCTACCCATTTCAAATAAATATGTTCGAAAATTCTGGTACCTAGGTGTGTAGGGTATTATTTTCCTACAAATTTTGGACGCTGAATCGATTGGAGTAAGTCTCTATGCTCCTGCTCCAAGGAATAACCAACTCCTGTGAACGAACTTGCTGCATTTTTGTCCAAATCCTCCCCCATTTCAAGTACCGTTACCAGTTCCGGTTCCCGAGTGCTAAATGTGTTGCTGCCACTCGATATTGACAGCAGAATCAAAACCAGCTTCAAGGCCATAGTGATGAGTCCCAATTGCCGGCTAACAACAGAAGCAGCCCTACGAAACTCATCAAGCATTGCGTTTTCGTACAATGGCGCCTGAAGACGGCGGGGGTTATCATCACAAAAGACATAGCATGAAGTAGTCGTTTTGTATTGTCTGACGACGATGCACGAGTGATTAAGATGTCGATATTATTCGTCAGATTCCTTGCCAATGTCATCGCAGGAGTCTCCATGACCTAACCTGAACCCCAATGTTCAGTTGTAGAAACTCACTGACTGACTTGCTTGATGAATACATTATTGACCACATCTCCAGTGGATGGATCCTAGCAAAACTCAAGCAAATCAGAATGGCAACAGTGGGTGACCATTTGTGTCAGCAGTAGGACTGAAAAAATGATCAGAACTTGGTATCAGGTGCCATTTCATTCACCGAAAAGGTGGTATTTTCTGAAATTAATATTGCTAGATCTACGTCAACAACCGCTGCAAATTGTGTGCCAATAGTCGATTATTCCTTGGAGCAAGAATAATTTTTAGAGGTACCTCAAGTAGGTATCATTTTCCACTAAAGTTGGAATCGATTGGAATGAGTCCAAGCCACACCACATTCATTCTCATAATCTTGCTCCACGAAATGAAACCATTGTGGAAGAATTCGCAGCTATTGATCTACACAATGTGAGATTTGATGTCAGTATCATCTACAAAATGATGTCATCATGAAACGTATACTTCAAATTTTGGTGCCAATTGGAGAGGTTGTTCCTGGCATGATCATATATGTTGATTATTCAAGGAATACCCAACCAAAACCCATATTTCCACCATTTTTGGTGAAAGAAAAATGTCTAAAAATTAGGCATTTTGGTCAGAAACCTCCGGCTCTAGTTCGTCCTCGAAACTTTTCAGCCTTATTGACCTAAATTTGGGGAGGGTTTTGAAGAACTTGTGATGAGGGGCATCATTTTCCACTAAATTCTCGACACCAAATCCATTGAGGGCCCTGGGCCGAACGCTAATCCTAGGATTTTTCAATAGGTATTTTGAAAAATATTTTGGAAACAGTTTTTTCCATTTATGTAGCCATCAATAGCAGTGACACCTGGAATAACCATTCTGAAATAATTTGCAGAGTTCTTCATCATGATTGCACTTCCATCTTCCTGGCCGCATAAGTAAATAATGCGGAATCTGAAAATGTGGTCTATGTTCAATAAAAAGGTTTTGTAGAGTAATGGGCAGGGGGTTCACGACAAAAAACTGTAAATAATTCTATCGTGGAAACGGGTCGAGATAGAAAGGTGCGGTTGGTGATATTCTTCTTCATTTCCAGTCTAATTTGACCAATTTTTTAGAAGAATACAAGTGAAAAACACTTTTTGTGGAATACGCTAATAGATAAATGAAGCTAGAAGTACGATGGTTTCAATGTTTCATATGGACGCTTAACTTGAATCAAATTAAACTTCAATTCCACATTTACTCGCAAAATTACACCATGATGTTCCGTTAAACCGCAAATGTTCTTCTAATTCTTTCCCAAAATACAATATCAAAATTTCCTCTTTGCCGTAGATCCTGCTAGAATTGGTGGGATAGAATTCGTGTACAGATCCACGCTTTGAATTTTTTCGTGTTGTCAAACATTTTAATAACAGCTATGGGCTCAATCGAACCGCTTGAAATTGTAATAGATTTGAGTGCTTTCATGAGCGATTCAACCTAAATTCAACCAGTTAGAAGTTGGAGTCATATCCCTCGGTGAGCGTCAAAGATGCACCTATCGCGATGTGAATGGAAAACAATAGGAAATCAACTCGTTCTTTGAATCGATTAATTGTCCTAATTCCACTGAGAAGTTCTCGCCTGTTTTCTCTCTTCATTATGCGCTCGACATTGTGTGAAAAACGAGGCTGAAGAGATTAATCGCAACACTCAATATCGCACTCCTTCATGTACCATTTTGTCTGGGTAGTGAAAGTGTATTTCACATTTAAGCGAAAATATGATGATATTATCAAATTAATGTATACTACAACGATGTAGTATCAATCATGTACGTATGAAAACTATTTTCAACATGGGTTGGGGTCCCTATAATGTAAAAATCACGTTATCATGAAAATTTAACAAAACGTAGAATTGTTTAAGCGAATTTTTCCAAAATAATAATTTGTTTGTAGTGTCTTCAATTAAATATACCGTATTTTTGAGGAGTTAATGTGTTTTCCTGTTTTGCAAGAGAAAATATATTAAGAACCTTTTTGCTAGACCATTTTGTACAAAACGCTTTTATAATCAAGCTACAAATTATTCCGCAATAGTTAATTAATCTATAGGTAAGTTGTGTAAACCTATTTAGAAAAACGCTGCGAATTCGTTCACAGGGGTTGGTTATTCCTCGGACCAGGCTCATGGAATTTAATTTCAATCGATTCAGCGTCCAAAAATTTGTAGAAAATGATACCCACACGTCTAGATACCAGAAATTTCAAAAAACCCACATTCAAAATAGGTAGATGGACACCCATTTTGACCCATAACCTCCTCCGGTGGACACCAATCGTCTCGGGACCCACCTCATTGGATTCAGCGTCCAAAATTTAGTCGAAAATGACTCCCCACATGCCAGGGTTGAAAAATCAATTTTTCAAAAAAAAATTGATTTGGGCCGAATCGGAGAGATAGACTTTTTGCATGAAAACTGGTTGATTATGCAAAGAATCACCAACCAAAACACAAGATAGACCTTTAATTTCTTGATTTAAGGGAACTCATTTTTTTTAACTCTACGCTAAAATACCTTGAACGTTAGTTAAGACGTTTCTTGTTTGCAACTGGAATGGATTGCTAGGAAAATTCTAATAATGATGAAAGAATTGTATAAGAATTGTATGAAATAAGGCTAATGTTTTGTCTACGCTGTCGCTTCAAAATTACCAAAAACATTTTCTAATCAACTAAGTTCTAACTTGCTGTATATAATAAGTGATAGTTGTGTTTTCCTTCTAATAATGTTGTCTTGTAAATTTTCAGCGGGCTTATTATATTCACGAGTACTCATTCAAGATCATTGCGAGGGCTGCGGCACATCGAACAATTTTCGCACAGCGCCTACACATAAAAATGAGGTAAATGCCATGGACATTGCCCATTACTAAGTTTTAGTATACAATTTTGTACAGAAATGATCAAAAAGGAGGTAGCTGTGAAGAATTTGAAACTTTTTGGAAGTAACTGTCGGGAAATGGAGAGAATGTTATAACATTAAATATAATAAAGGTCGGGCATTATCTGAAGAATCAGGTTCTGGAGGATTTTGATGAAGAATGGGTATACACGGGTTTGTTATTCCTCGGACCAGGAGCAGCTTGGACCAGCATGGAGACTCATTTCTTCAACATGGGGGAAATGGGGGAAACAGTGGGTGTGGCGGGTTCTGGTCCAGGGATTCGGGGTCCGAAATTTAGTGGAAAATGATACCCCACACGCCTAGATCGCTAAAAATCTCAAACATCCATTTTTCAAAATACACATTTTGACCCTATCCCGCCCAAATTTGGTCCATCGGGCTAATAAGTTTCGAGGACCAAGTAGAGCCGGGAACGGACCCCTGACCCAAATTTCAGATTTTTAGAGAATTTTCCACTTCCAAAAAAACCCGGACGGCATGGGTTGATTATTCATGGAAAAACCAAACAAAACCATAATTTCCGTCCGCTGTTCGCCTTACGCTGATTCTAATAGTAGAATATTTTATTAAATTTTGAAATTTTGTGACCACTTTTCGGCTGTAGCTGGTAAGCTCATCAACCCGATCTCTTAGACGCTGAATTTATTGGGATGGGTCCTAGACCCATTCGTGCCCGAGATGGGTATGGGTCGATAGGTACCTACATTAAGAAGGGGTTTTCGGGGTTTTTGCGTCCCTAGGCATTTGGAGTACCACTTTCCACAAAATTTCGGATGCTGAATCCATTAAGACGAGTCCCGGAGCATTCGGTACCCAATGGAGGTGGGTATAAGTTGAAATGGGTACCTAACTATTTCCAAAGTGGGGATATCTGTGGGTACCTAGGCGTGTGGGGTATCATTTTCCACTACATGTTTGACACTGAATCGATTGGAACTAGTCTGTGACACTCTACACTCTCTGCTTTCCCCATAATCTCGCTCCAAGGACTATTCAACCATTTGCAGATTTGTTGCTTGAAGTATTGGAAACTACTGGTAGGACCATGATTTCGCTGACGCACCGAAACACTCCATTTCAAGCACCCTGGTAGTCAGTGAGCAGAACTCAACGGACCCAAGATCCTCCAAATCGTAAGTCCAGGCGTTGAAAGTAATTGAGAGGTCATGGGTGAGCTAGTGACCATTCAATTAGGTTCATCAGAGCGTTGTTCCCAATCCATTTGCCTCTCGTCTCGACTCGATAAGCGACAGGACCGAAATGTCCTGCCGCGGAGGTGGTTGAAGATTGTTCACTTTGTTATGGGGCAGGAAACCATGAAGGCCAAGATCTGACGACGAGTCATCTTGGTTTTCGACTCCGTTTCGCTTTTCACCGCGGAAGAAAACACTTTCACCTCGCTATGATTTAACGCGACGGGGGCCATTGTGGTGGCTGGCGAACTACCCTCGGTCGACAAAAAGTAACTGAAAGCGAACGCGAAATCTCAACGAGGTTTTTTCTAATCGAACGAGAAAGTGTATTATGAGAGAACAGAGTAACGAGTCCTCGGGCGATAAAATTGAGACAAAAAATGAAAGAAAACGCTGGATATTATTTCGAATTGGTTGAATCCTTAGAGCAAAATTATGGCGAGAACAGTAAGTGTGGAGCTTCCCGGACGTATTCCAATCGATTCAGCGTCCAAAATTTAGTGGAAAATCATACCCCACACGCCTAGGTACCAAACTATCTCAAAAACTCACTCTCAAAATAGGTAGGTACCCATTGTGGCCCATACCCACCTCCAGTGGGCACCGATCAGTCCGCAGCCCATATAGAATTAAGTGTCCAAAATTTAGTGGAAAATGATACCCCACAAAACTAGTTCACAAAAATTCCTTAAAATCGTGTGTCAAAAAATACGTTTTTACCCAAATTTGAGCCGATCGGGCTGAAAAGTTTTGAGGACCAAATAGAGCCGGAAAGAGGTCCCTAACCACAATGTTAGATTTTTAAAGAATTTTCTACCACCAATAAAGACGGACAGCGTATGATTAGGGTCTTTGATCTAGACATCATGAAACGCGAAATTTTTTTTTTTTTTTTGACGTTTCAAGGTTTCTAGATCAAAATTAACAAATGTCCGTACGCCGTCCACGCCGACTTTGGTAGTAGAAATTTTTTTAAAAATCAGAAATTTTGGTCAGGGACCCGTTTTTGGCTCTAGTTAGTCCTCAAAACTTTTCAGCCCCATCGGACCAAATTTGGGGGGAGGGGGGTCAAAATGTGTTTTTGGTTGGTTATTCCTTGAATAATCAACCTATGTTTTCATGCAAAAGGTCAACCTCTCCGATTCGGCTCAAAAATTTTTTCTGGACGTTTCATGATGTCCTAATCAAAAAAGGTCATTGTCCGTCCGCCGACCGCCGTCCATTGTCCGCGCCGTTTTCGGTAGTAGAAAATTTTCTAAACATCTGAAATTTGGGTCAGGAATCCTTGAAACTTTTCAGCCCGATCGGACCAAATTTGGGAGGGGTAGGGGTCAAAATGTGTTTCTTGAAAAATGGATTTTTCAAGATTTTGGGCGATCTAGGCGAGTAGGGTATCATTTTCCACTAAATTTTGGACGCTGAATCCAATGAAATTGGTCCCAGAACGATTGGCACCCACTGGAAGAAGTTATTGGTCAATTTATTGTTCAATTTATGGGTAAAAAAAAACTAAATCAGAAAACAAAAAAATTCGCTCCCGGGGCGGGGCTCGAACCAACAACCTTTCGATTACTGCCGAACGCGCTAGCCATTTGCGCCACGGTTTACAGAATACAGAATACAGAATTTTTTTATTGGTTGAATATTTACAATAGTACATGTGTCATAATTCTTCACAATTTACAATTCCAGCCAGTTTAGGCTTCTAATGTCTAAGTCTTAATGTTCGATAATTTAATAAATCATAATTATAAAATAAGTAGTTGAATGAATAATTGAAGGAAAATAAAGGGAAAAAAACCTTACATCATGATTTACAATTTTAAAATGCTACTTAACGACTATCTTAACAGTAAATCATTCATACATTATTTACAATATGTCCATTCATCCCATATGTACATAATTATTTACACGTGGAGGGTTATGAGAGCACAACTCCTCTTGACCCCCAGCGGGGTTTGATGGAAATCTGGATGGGGTGCAGGAGTGGGTTTTGGTGTGAGGGGAGTGAGGATTGGAGTCTTTCAACAGATTTCTGGATATGGATGTGGAGTGAGTCAATCTGAAGGGTGGAGTGGAGGGTTTCCAGGTTGGTACGGATTGGGCTATTGGTGGCAAGGCGGATGCATTTGTTTTGTGTAACTTGTAGTTTGTGGAGGTGGGTGTTGGCTGTTGTGTGCCAAATGGATGATGCATATGTCATGGTCGGGCGGATGATGGCTTTATAGATAAGAAGTTTCATGTCTTGGTGTAGTGCGTGGGATTTGAAAAGAGGGTAGAACCTGCCGAGTTTTCTGAGTGCTTTTTTGTTTGTTTGTTGTACGTGTTCGTTGTAAGTGAGTCGCTTGTCAAGGTGAAGTCCTAGATATTTAACAGATGGAGAAAAATTAATTTTGTCGGATTTAATATTGATGTATTTGGGTGTGTTCTGTTTTTGAGTAAATAATATGGCTTCTGTTTTGGAGGTGTTGACTTTAATTTTCCATTTAGTGAGGTTGTGAATGATGAGGGTGGCTGCGTTTTGTAGTCTGTTACAGGCTTTTTCGGTGGATGGGCTTGAGGTATAGAGTGCCAAGTCATCAGCAAAGCCAGCTATGGTGACATTTGGTGGAATGGTCTTAAAGACCTCAGAGATGTAAATATTGAACAAGGTGGGGGATAGAACTGAACCCTGTGGAACTCCTGCAGGGATAAGGTATTTTTTTGAGCTGGCGAGTTTATTTTGAACTTGAAAATATCTGTCGGTCAGATAGGAATAAATTAGTTTGCACATACCAAGGGGGATTTTGCGCCACGGTTTGATCTAGGGTAGAATGAATGGCGTGTGGGATATCATTTTCCACTAAATTTTGGACCCTGAATCGATTGGAATGGGTCCGGGACCCGCCACATCCACTGTTTCCCCCATTCGAGGAATAACCAACCCGTGTGTAATAATTTGGAGGGTTTTGATAAATGGATTTTCGAGATTCTTGCCATTTTCCACTAAAATTTGGACGCCGAACCCAATAAAAGGGTCTCGGGATGATCGGCGCCTACTGGAAGAGGTTATGGGTCAAAATGGGTATCTATCTACCCATTAAGGTACCTAGGCGTGTGGGGTATCATTTTCCACTAAATTTTTGACGCTGAATCGATTGGAGTGAGTCCCCAAATGGCTACCCCCAAGCTACGTTGCGCTTTATCCGAATCTATTTTCCCTCCATGTATTCATATTTGACGGATTGGAAAAATAATAATAGTAATACAAACAACCCTAACAAAACTCTCGTTTTGCCGAACGATATCGTGTTTACAAAACCCTCCTTGCCTCACTTCGTGAAGAGCTCGTCAGTTTTCGTGACGGTTGATTACAGACGAGGTATTGTGTTGAGAAATGGTCTCGCTGGATGTGAAAATGATTGTTTCTCCACGGTCTTCTCTCGCTTTCTGCGGTTCTGTAGGGCAAAAAAGAGGGGAAATTGAGAAAAAGACTTTTATAGCCACTCCTGATTTTTAAAGTGGAGAAGGCGTGAATGGAGAAACCGTTCAGGATCGCAGTATCGTGAAACTTGTCATCGCATTGCAGCTGCAACTGTAGTCTTCCAGC
Organism: Cyrtorhinus lividipennis; assembly: GCA_019603395.1. Lineage (NCBI taxonomy): Eukaryota > Metazoa > Arthropoda > Insecta > Hemiptera > Miridae > Cyrtorhinus > Cyrtorhinus lividipennis. The sequence continues at coordinate 1,697,639 of CM034005.1, forward strand.
CTCAATTTCCTCAGCCTACTGACCAATATACCTACAGTTAAACACCATAACAGTTCACGATTGAAAATCCAAGTTGAAAACAACTCCAAAAATTGATTTCTACCCATGGCGGTGGGGAGAGGAGAGTCATGATGGCAGCAGGGCCCACTGCTGTCACAAAATATTACAGACCGACTGCAGATAAACAGGGGTTGGTTTTTCTTCGGACCAGCAACATGGGGACTCACTTCTATGGATTCAGCGTCCACAATATTGTAAGCCTCTCTCGAATTAAAATGTGTATGAATTTACTATAATTTAATTCGGGTTTCTTCGGAGAATTTGGAAGGGACCTAGCGAGAGGATACGGGATGTAAGTCCAAGACTTACAACTGAGCAACTAGGCATACCAAGGATGAGCATAAAATACATTGATACAAACTGAATTATAATTGAAAACAAGGACTCGTTGCAAAGGAGAATATGCCTCAACCTGGGCTACAATTGATAGAAGACAAAGTAATTTGACAAAGTAAATTAGACAACATGTGGAGCATAAAATACAATTAATACAAGACACATGAAATTATGATATACATGAAATACAATTTAATGAGCAAGTGCAACTATACCGGCTGACGAAAAACGGCGTCGACATCGAAGGAAAAACAGGAGGGGGGCACACTGTCCCGCAGGTACACAGCGAGGCTTAATTAACTTGAGTCCTTTATCTCATGGGGAACACAATGTAACAGCTTCAGTCGACTTCAGCACGGTGGCAGGCCACTTCAGAGCGAGCACAGGACAAAGCCAGGATGGACTGAGTGAAATGCGCTTTCACGACAGGGTTACAAAAATGTATAACTCCAACAGGTCGGGCGCTCCAGCAACGAGTGAAGCGCTGAAGCTCTCTGCAAATGCGATGTCTGGGCAGGAGCTGCGCGCGCATCCTGGCGCATGCTCTCTCCCTTCTGGCCTTCTGGATGCAGCAAGCCTGGGGGCTTACAATATAGCCGAAAATGACACCCCACACGCCTACTACAAGAAATCTCAATAACCCACATTCAAAATAGGTAGATGGATAACCATTTTGACCCATAACCTCTTCCGGTGGGCACCAATCGTCCCGGGACCCACCTCATTGGATTCAGCGTCCAAAATTTAGTCGAAAATGACTTCCCACATGCCAGGGTTGAAAAATCAATTTTTCAAAGGCATTTTGACCAAACTTCCCCTACAATTGGGCTGACCAGCTTTATAATTCGGATTTTTGAAAAACTGTCTGGCGGTCTGACCGATTGGACCAGATTTTGGTCAGGGATCCGTTTCGGCTCTAGTTGGTCCTCGAAAATTTTCGGCCCGATCGGACCAATTTTGGGGGAGGGGTAGTTAAAATGTGTTTCAGATTTTCAGTGATCTAGGAGTGTGGGGTATCATTTTTCACTAAATTTTGGACGCTGAATTCAATGAGGCGGGTCCTGGAACGATTGGCGTCCACCGGAAGAGGTTATGGGTCAAAATGGGTATGTATCTACCTATTTTGAATGTGAGTTTTTGAGATTTCTGGTACCTGGCGTGGACGGCGGACGGACATATGCTAATTTTGATCTATACACCACCATAAAAAGGTTGGTCGTAATCGGAGTGATTTACTTTTTGCATGAAAACATAGGTTGATTACTCAAGGATTGACCAACCAAAATGAGTCAACAAAGTTAATCCTAGACATATAAAAGAATATTAAATAAAATCACGTTGATATGTTACATTTTGGAGCAAGAATATGGAGAAAACAGTGAGTGTGGAGTGTCCCGGACTCATTCCAATTGATTCATCGCCCAACATTACTGGAAAATGTCGGGTATCACACGCCTAGATCACCAAAAATCTCAAAAGTGATTTTTTTTCAAAAAGCACTTATTTTTACTCATACTTATTCGTGATTCAAGTGGGTGTTTCAGCGTCAAGGACGGTTTAAGGCGTGTTATAGTGGAATTTCCTTCGGGATTCAACCGTTTTTAGGGTCGAATGTTCATAATAGGTACGTGAGAAGTGAGGTTGAACGAGAAGAATGGGTGAGATCTTGGGATGTAGATCGTAATTCCGTTCGTTCACGTTTTATGTGGGCTTTTATCACGCATGCGACGGGTAAAGACGGTAGTCTGTTTTCCGTACCGCAATTTTTTTCAAACAAAAAATGTATCAACGATATGAACAATCGTGCCTCTGACTTGACTATACTATAACCACTTTCGAATGGAACTTTGGGCGTTGTGGAATCTCTGCCAAAGGCACCTGATGATCGTAAGAATCAATCAACATTTAATGGAAAATGATACCTCACTCGCCAAGGTACTCAAAAATATCAAAAAACACATTGGAAATCGGTAGGTAGGTAGCCATTTTGATCCATAGTCTCCTCCGGAGGCCATCAAACCATCTCAATGGATTCAACGTATAATATTCAATATCAAATAGGAGGATTCAAGCAAAACTCAACATGTTAACTTTTGGTCGGAATCGATTTTTTTTAAATTTTCTATTGATTATGGCACATTTTCACATGCCCCGAAAGTTTCCCCGGTAAAGAGAAGGCTGAACCTAGCAGTTTCAATCAAAATTCGTTTTGTCCATCATGCAGTTAGGCATTTTTTCGTGTTGTTCAAAACCAAATCTCTTCATGTCCACTTCCTGGCTCACAGCCATGTTGAAACTGGTTTTCTCAAAACTCGACTTGTCCAAGCACCTCGTGATGATGTCACAACTCCTGGCCTTCCCATAAGATCTTTGCACCTGCTTGATATCCTGCTGAAACCATACTTCATTGAAGATTCGTCGAATGTCGCACTTGTTCAACTGCGGCAAACAGATGCCAGGTTTTTCACAGAGTGTACAGTTATCCTTGATAAACTCTGCTCAGGACTTTCTTCTTCCATTAAGTGATTTTGTTGTGATTTTCTCCGGACAAAGAAAAACGGTAGCGTCCGCGACTTGAATGATGGTTCAAGAAGGAGAAAAAGTGATGTCGCTAAACGCAAAACTTTTCATGTAGTATTATTTTTATTATATTTATTCATTTTTTTCTCTGCATCTAAAAAGCACTTATTTTGTTTGAAAAGTTGGTCATAAAAACAAGAAGTCTTGAAAGAAATAACACCATTTTTCCCACATTAACCTTCTCCTCCTGTTGAAATATTTTCGGGGATCATAGCGTTCCACCCCTACAGAGCCTAGTGATTTTGGCAAAAATCAACATGTCCATGTTGTTTTCACAAAACTTAACGACCAATATATTTGTGCCAATAAATTTGTTGCACGTTATATTGGTAGATCGGGTATTCAAGGACATTATTCACACCGACCTAAGGATTGATAATTCTCCTGTCAGATTAACTTGAAAATCAAAAGTTTTGCCATTCCTGGAAAATTTTGGAAAGTGTACATGTTGGAAAATTTTAGTGGAAAAAGATTCACCACATGCCTTGTTCCCAAAAAGTCCCAAAAATCAATTTTTTTCCTTTTTTTTTTTTTTTTTTTTTTTTTTTTTTTTTTTTTTTTTTTAAACACAATTGGAGTGATTTGATCTCTTATGCCAAAGAGATCATTACAATTCTGTGATGATTAATAGTTATGTACCCTGCAGTTTTTGACTGCTACAAATGAGCATAATATTGTCATAAGCTTTTTCGAACTGATTTTGTCAAGATCACCTATCTACCTAAATACAGATTGAAGATTGAAAATTGTCTGCGTATTGTATGAGATTTCTTCACCAAGTAGTTATCCATCCATGAAAAGAACGAGACCCACTTGCCAGCCTTTGTTGTGCTCTTTTTGGTTGGTTATTCCTTGAATAATTCTGTAATGATTGGAATGAGTCTCCATACGTCTGATCCAAGGAATAACCAACCCCTGTAAAAGAATTTGCAGTGTTTTTATAGATAAGGAAGAATTTAACATACCGGATAATCAGTCTGCATAATCATTATTTCTTCTTTTTTTTCAGGGCAAATCGTATGTGAAAAGGAATGCGAACAGGAAAGTTGTGAATACGTCTCCACTATGGGCATCGAGATAGGGTTACTCTTAGTGAGTACCCTGTGTTCAGTGTGTACGTCCATACACGTGAGCCCTGGGCATTTTCCGACTCAGCACACCTTTGCATCTACAACGACTAACCCTTCGAGCGAAAGGTTCGTCCGACATGCCCAATCGAGATCCAGCCACGGCGACGACGCGCCTTCCAGACGATCGAGTTTTGGGCGAGAAATCGTGGAAATATCAGATCCGACAACTGACAGCACGTTGCATCTACCGCATTATACTCAGATAGACTGTACGAGTCAGAAGGAGTGCGACGCTCTCAATGGAGACACAACACCAATGCCCACTTTCAGACCTTACTCGCAAGAAGAACTGAATGGCTTCTTGAAGAAGTACGTCAAAAGCAACGGGGAAGTGCCCAACACAAACGAGCCACCTTCGAACAAATTGGCCAACTTGTACATGGACGAGACCGTCAATGTCTTGGAAGCAGACAAAGAGACTGGTAAGTCGCAAGAAAAATCCAAATCTTGGCAGCTATTGCAAGCCCAAGCCCACAAAAATCCTTACGACGACAGGACTGGTTGGGTGACGTTAGAGCCCGTACCGTGGTCTTCTAGCCAAATCCAAAAATGGGAGCCTAACAGGCGGCCTCCAGAAATTCCTCAATGGAACGAAGACCCACCTCAGACGTCGTGGAACCGCCCTTCACCAAGCAAATGGCCAGAAAAGCCATGGAACAACAAAAATACATACGAATACAAACCTTCGTCAAAGCCTTGGAGCGATAAATACAACAGCAGGCCAGCGAGTTGGAGCTCAGACAACTACGGTGCTGGTTCTGAAATCATCACAGGTGATGGCCCTTCGCAGTTCCCACAAGAACCTGCCAGGCCAACGTGGTACGAGAAGCCACAAACTGAAGTAGTGTACCATGGAGACAAGGAAGGACACCCTTACTCACACCCCTCAGAAGGAGATGGTCGTTGGGTGCTACTGTCGAGCACTAAAGGGTATTCCGTTCCTCAGAGAAGCCGATCTCACCAAAGATCTCTTTTCGTCACTGGAAAGACCTCGGTCAATGCCTCTCCATCAGTCAAATCCCACAGGAGCGTCAGGCTGACGGTGCTGCCACCACTCAACGGCACTATGAACACCACCACTATTCACGGGGGCCTCGTCGAAGTTGAACAAACTCACCAAACCGTTGACGAAGCTCACAGAGAACATTTGGCGAAGATGCTCAAACTGGGAAAACACCCAGAGACAGCTGCTCAGGCTCAGCCAACGGCTTCAAAAAGGTCGGGCAACTCAATAAAAGTCTACCCAATGCGCTCGACACAGTCTCAAGCCCGCAACAACGCCATGCTTGCGGCCATTGGAGCCGGCATGATTCCAGCCACTGTGGCCATGATGCTTCCAATGGTCATGGGCAGACGGAGGAGAAGTTTAGACGGGTTACAATTGCGTTTAGAAGAGCCCCTGCATCACCTTGCACCACATGCAATTTGTCCCTCCAGCACTCATGTGATAAATTGTCCCGATTTCTCATTAACTTCTTGGAAAATCCTGCTACTAGGACCAACGAATCATAAGCTTCCCACTGGCAAGCTGACTTCATTGTAAAAACCGTATTTCCCCTCGATATAAATTCATTACTTCAAGATCGTTGGATTGTAAATATATGAACCTATAATTTTTCCTTTTCAAAACCGGTTTGACGGTAGTACCTCAAGAAGGAAGATCACCCAGATATACCTATTTTAATCAACTTCTTGACGTATAAAATTTCCTTTATTTATTTATAATTTTATTTATTTCTAGCTTTAAGCATAAATGTATGTTCAATTTACAAAAAATTATTTGAGCCAAAGATTTGCTTCGTTTAACTGCCAATGAAATTTAAAGTGAACGTTTTTACAGCGGTAGCATACGCACTCAATTGGACAATTAAATTAGTGCCTAAATCTACGTTATTTTTTCACAGTGTTGAGCAAAATACGGTCACATCCGGCAATGTAACATTAATTGCATACTTATCTTATATTTGTTACAGTTTTTGTATGAGATGCTTTATATAATTTATTTTTTTTTATTCGTAGTTTCATTCTTCCTGATGGCTATGCATCGTTTGTGGCATTATTCCATGGTAAATCCAAGGAATAGGTATGGTGTCCATGGTATAGGCTGAGCGTATGAACGAGGCCATCGATGGTCGATAGTATCGATGTTCTTCCCTCTTGAAGCAATCATAATTTTCATCTTCAGTAAAAAAATTAAAAAAACGCTGCAAATTCTTACACAGGGGTTGGTTATTCCTCGGACCAGGCGCATGGAGACTCATTTCTTCAACATGGGGGAAATGGGGAAACAGTGGGTGCGGCGGGTCCCAGACCTATTCCAATCGATTCAGGATCCAGAATTTAGTAGAAAATGATACCCCACACGCCCAGGTACCGGAAATCTCGAAAACGCATATTCAAAATGGGTAATATATACCCAATTTGACCCATAACTTCTTCCAGAGGGTGCCAATCGTTCCGGGACCCACTTCATTGAAATTAGCGTCCAAGATTTAGCGGAAAATGATACCCCACACGCCTAGGTTCCAAAAATCTCAAAAACACATATTCAAAATGGGTAATATATACCCAATTTGACCCATAACTTCTTCCAGAAGGTGCCGATCGTTTTGGGACCCATTTCATTGGATTCAGCGTCCAAAATTTAGTGGAAAATGATACCCCACTCGCCTAAATCGCCCAAAATCTCGAAAATCAATTTTTCAAAAAACACATTTTGACCCCTACCCCGCCCAAATGTGGTCCGATCGGGCTGAAAAGCTTGGAGGACCGTCCTAGGCCGGGAACAGACCCCTGACCCAAATTTCAGATTTTTAGAAAATTTTCTACTACCATAAACGGCGTGGACGGCGTACGGCGTACGGCGGACGGACATTGACCTTTTTTGATCAGGACATCATGAAACGTCCAGAAAAAAATTTTGAGCCGAATCGGAGAGGTTGACCATTTGCATGAAAACATAGGTTGATTATTCAAGGAATAACCAACCAAAACACGATAAACTGACGAAATTGAAGACAAAAGTTGATTCTTGCTAATAAGAAGAAGGTAATCATACAAACTCTAGATATTAAGATATAAAAATATGGCAACACTGCTTTCACTTAAAAGACGAGCACTTAGAATCCAAAGCGAGTGCTTTCATGTGAGGAAAAATCCTCAAATGGCACGGGCATGGGAATGGGCAAATGTGCTGTGTGAAGGGAAGAAATAAAGGTGGTCCCATGTGGTCTACGATGTCATCACACGATAAAGAACCCAATCTAGGAATAAAACTTAGAGCGGGAAAATTCACAGTTCACACCTGCCTGTAGAGTTAGTACTAATATTTACCGTATGGCGCTAATAGTCGCTGAAGTCGCTCGTGATTAAGCATTATAATGCACATGATTTTTCTTCTCTTAATTTGTTATTTGTATGTGTCGGAATTTCAATCTTCCACAATGATCTTGAGGTCGCTTCGCACTGCCAGTAGTACCTACGTCTGCCGCTGCATGGACAAGCGCTTGCAGCCTGATCCTTCTATCATCTGTTTCTCCTCAGTACGCGTACGAATATGGCGTCTGTTGTTGTTTGTGCGTAGTGTTCGTTTTGTGGAAAGACGCCCAGTGCAAATCGGTATAAAGCTATTCTGTTTCGTTTGAGATCTGACTTCATTGGAAGGTATGTAAATATATTGTGTCATCCGATCTTTTGGTTTCACTCATAAAAGCCCGGATTCCGATATGCATGCAATTTCTTGGAAGGGGAAGCTGGCCCTACACAAACTGTACGTGGTTGGATTCGGTGGTCCACTGTGAGCGTGTTGTTTAGTCCGAGCGGACTAAAACACGGAATTATCCTCCTTGAAAAAACACCGACGACTTCTCCTGGAAACAGATTGGATCTGTTAAGCGCGTAGCTGTTGCAATCGACCGGCAATATTGCTCTTCTACGGTCTGGACAGAGGAGAAGGTATGACGAAGCGAAATGATCCCGTAATGCTCGAGTTGGGTTGGCAGACGTATTTTGAGAATACGTGGAATCCAGAACTGCCGGTAAAGTCACTCAATCAAGAGAGAAGGTGTAGGACGGATATGTGGACAATTGTAGTTTCTCCAAGCGCAAAATACGAGTTATATTAGCCAGGCTCGTATTTTGGTTCGACTCTTCTTGGTTTCTAGAGCCAAGGTGGAGGGATTGAGTGCAGGCTACCAACGGAACAGAGCGTTGTAGCAAAGCGCAGAAACATTTGGCGATCCTGTCGCCAGTTTCTGGATGGCTTGGAATTTATTCTGTTATTCAATCAAGAGAAAAACACCCAGTCGACTCGATCTTTCACTAGGTAGCGGCGGTGGAGCAGAGAGTTAGAAGCTAGTTTGATGAATGGACAGGGAATTTGAATAGGCGAGCTACTAATCTGAGCACAGCAGATCTGTAAAACCATCGGGAATAGCTAGATTAGTGTACCATAGCTATTATTCCATAGAGTAGTTTAATATAGTAGTTAATAATCTGTAGATTACTGTAGTAATAAAATTGTACTATAGAGGGTTTGTACAGCTGCTGTCAGTCGGGTTTCTTGTTTTATTATTGTCTTATCATCAAATTGGACTGGACCTCTTTGCTCTAGAAGTTTGATATCTGGTGAAAGTTCGAGGAATTAATGTGAGAATAAATTCAAACGCAGATTATAACCAAGGAATCGCAATAAACGACTTAATTGGCTGATTAGTCGAGGACTTGGGAGGTTGGAAAAAATATACAACCTATAATCTGGATGTCTACGACTGGTTGGCGCTTCTCCATAGGACTGTGCAAAAAGCACTGAAAACAGCTGTGGAACGGAAGGAGAGCGCGTGAAGGATTGTTAGCGCGTTCTGTATGTTTCCTGCGAAACATGAACGGTTTGAAATCGATGTGTTTCATGTCAAAGCACGATCGAAAATCCTTGATATCAGTGTAGACAAGGTTGCGTACCTTTCCGTGTCGTTTTTCGGACTGTAGTCGATCGACCGGATAAAATCGAGCGAATCCTAACCACACACACCACGTACAGTTACAGGTTACCAAACAAGGTAGACCTTGAGAAATTGGAAAAATTTGAAAATAAATCGGACAGCGCGGTGATTCATTTATTGAACTAATCAAACATAAAAAAATAAAATAAATAAAGGAAAAGGCACTTGGGGCGGGTGAAGAACAAAATGCGCACTTGCGAGACTTGCGGTGAACTTCACCGGTTTATCTTGGTAAATTAACGAATTTTGATTGTGGTTATTGGCTGGATAGCTAGTATTTTCTAGTTTGAGTAGTTGGCATGAGGCGAACCACCCCTGAGATTTGAGGAATCTTTCAGCTTGAGTCTTAGGGAGATTTGGCTGTTGTGTCAATGTTTCTGATTGAAAATGACTAGCAAGCGTAGGCCAGGTTTCCAAAATAAATTTCATAATGAAGGATTGGTTTAGTGGGAAGAAATCGACAGTCACCTTGGGTGCTGGAATGTTTTTTTTTATTCTTCTCAATAGTTACTGGAAATACGTGCGCAGATTTTTTTTCATTACAGAGCCGTAGTCCTAAATGGCGCCGCTCTGGGACAGTAATTTACGCAGGGCACTAGGTATCTTCCGAGTGGAGTGCCCATTCCAGCTGGTAGTGGTCCCAATAGTGTCAAGAATCGTTCACTTGATACTGAAAAATTATCTGGAAAATACGTACATGATAAATGAATCACTGGGACACTAAAACAAAAATGCGCTGACACTGGGTTTTCACCGGCTTTTACCTGTGTCAGGAAGAGCAGAAGGTTAAAACTTTGTGTGTGAAGTCCTTCTGGAAGTGTTTAATCTGTGGGGATGAGTGAACCGCCATGTAGATTAACACACAACTTGCGTCCCTTGTATGTGGGAAATTGAGTCTGTTGAGTATTGGAACTGTGAGGAATTATAGACTCACTGGATACTTGGAGGTCCTTGTATTGGACACAGACTCAACAGATTGCTTGTCGCATTTATTGCGTAGCAGATCTTGGTTGATTGCTGTATCAACAAATTGCAGCGTGGTATTTGGCGCTGGACATGTCTGAGGTAGTCCGGTAATTGAGAGTAAGCTAGTTCCTTTTTTGGGTGGATTTTCCTTGGAGAAATTAATCGCTCAGACATGGTATTATCAATTGGAGCTTCAAGTAGCGCGTTCTCTTGTGAAGAGTTAACGGAATAAACTTGAAGGAAGCAATAGTTGACAGATTGAACTAGAGTCAACGTTAACGAGATTCCGGGATTGGTGGTTTGAGACCTGCACACCAACACATGCGACGGAATACTTGAAAATAAGGAAACAGCGTCTGTTTTCTGGTTTGGCCCAATAGACTCTCTCACTTCGCCCACACGACTGGATGGCTTATAAACATGACAAGCGCTTGTAAAAGGAGAGAAGTCATAGACTCCAGGATAATTATCAGTCTTGTCTCTTCTTAGGAAGATGTCAGACTGGGGGGGAGGTGGAGAGGAAGGTTGTAGTTCAAATAGTAGCCAAACACGACAAGGAGATAAGAGCTCGGTTGGAGAAGGTGATCCTAGAGAAGAACAAACGGATATGGACGGAAGTTTGGAAAGTCTTGGAGGAAGCTGTCCCAAGGATTCAAGCCTTGGCATCTTAGCTCAACGAGGGAAACTGTTGATGAGGAAGCGCTTGTGGACACACACGACTCCACAGCTAGCAACAAACTCTGTCTAGATTCTTCTGAGAGCCAGACCAATGGCATAGCTGATAAAGCTAATAGAACTTGCAAGCTGAAGCTTGCTTGAGGCAGAATCAATTGGTAGGAGGTCATTCGCTGTATGGAAGTGCAGGGTTATGCTGGATTTCATCAGCAGTGACTGCGACTTCTTGTTGACAGGTGCACAAGGACCAGTTTCTAAGTATTCAGAAAAAGCGCTATTCCAATTGAAATGCAGAGGTTTGTTATACCTGGTGTCAAATGTATGTGAGTCACTACAGAATGCAATAAAGAATGAATGTGAACCTGCAGAAGCATTGTGCATAATTGACAATATAGGATTCCACATCAGTGGCCAAGGAGCATGCTCTCCAGATTTAGTTGATGAATCTCAGATTTGATCCAGTTGGACTTCACTGGAATTCCAGAATTGCTTCAATGAACTCTACAAGGGCATCCGAAGGTGTCCATGGGCTGAGCTGACACAGTCAATGATCAGACAAGGCCTATTAAATGCAATTGCTGAGGCTTGTCTTAGGATCTGTGAGGACGCTTTGATGGAGGGGAGTTCTTCATGAACTAAGCACACAATCTTTGACCTTATGACCATATTTTTTGACGAACAAGAAGAGAACAGCCGACGTCAACAGGCTGAAAATAGTGCTCTCGTTTGACTCATGACAAGAGTAGGAAGAAGAAGGAGGTCTACTTGTTGGAAAATGACTGTTTGCTCAAAGGCTAAGCGCTCCAATCTTGTCTGACGCAAGTGTAGTCTACAAGGGTAAATATATAAAAAGCGGTTATCCAAATGGAGATGGAGGAGAGCAGTGCTTCAACTGCCAGAGCTTTGAGGTCAGAATGAACAGAAAAGATCAAGAATAAAAATGCCTTGGTCTAGTTAAACTCCACGCGCGACAGGGGTTCTGTGTTATAGGCCAAAACCCTGCAGTCGGTTAACCGAGGTAGAAAGACGGAGGACTGAGAAGGACGCCAGCTCAAAAATTGACTGGTGAGTGTTGTTGCCTGGTGCCCACACCCTAGCTTAGGACTGGTTGGTATAAAGGCAAGCGCATCATCATCAGTGCTGAAAAGGGAAAGCGCGTGCCAATTTTGCATGGGTGTCAGAAGCAACTGACTCTTACAGTGTACAGGAAAAGGAAAGCGCATGCCAATTCTGCACGGATGTCAGGAGCAACTGATTTTTCCAGTGAACAGGAATGGTTGGAGGACAAAGCAGATCCAACAGCGCTGTTCACATGGCCCTCTATAATTTTACTTGATGTTGATGGCTGGGGAAGTCTTTGATGAACTCAAGAAGAAAATCTACTATGTGGTAGAAAATCTGTTTTCTGTCAGAAAACAAATAATGAAACATGCTCCATTTACATTTGACAGCAAGATCATCAACCTGAGATCAAGGGAAATTTGACGGGAAATTTCGGTGGCTATGTTTTGCGCTTACAGTTGGAAAACTAACTGAGAAGGAACTGGAGCAAATGCTTCAAATCGCTCGTGAATGTACTGTTGTGGCAAAGTGCCAGAGGCTGGAGGAGACTCAAGCGAGTCTTGCAACAACACAAGAGCAGGTCCATCAGGATCTGGAAGTAAACGCAGCGCAGGTTATAATGACTTAGAGGGGAGTTGACCTGTGAAAAGGGTTAGAACAATGATTAAGGATTCAGTGAGTCTGAGAGATAATAAAGGACTATCGTGGCAATACAGACTTAATCATGCCTCTAAGGGATACCTGGAAAAAGCGGGAGTGTTTTCAAAATTGATTAATGTGGTATTTGGCTCAGAAATACTTTATTGCCTGGATTGTCAAGTAGCTAAAGCATTGAGGAAACCATGTATGGTGAGACAGCGCGCAGAAATACCATTTCAGCGGTTAAATTGAGATCTCATGGGTCCTCTCAAGCCATTGGCCTTGTTGTGGCTTGAGGTAATTAGAATGAGATACACGGACGCGGTTCTGATGAATTATGAATGGCGTTTTTGGTGCGAACAGGGTGGCTGGGCAGTGTTGAGCGAGGAGACACGAGCAGAATGGAGACTGAACGTTAACGCTAACAAAATGGCGTTGTCTCATTGGCGAACCTAAGCTCCAAACTGTTCTCTACTGTTCTTCACTACAGGCCTTGAGATCCCAAGCTAAAAGCATTGTTACATTCAGACGACGCCACGCAATATGCTTTGCATATGAGATTTCCGGAAAGACTAAGGTCTACACAGCTTTGTTGTCATGACTGGCGGAAATCTGGCGGTAAGCAAGCGCGGATACAAAAGTAGTCAAAATCAGAAACGAGACGGTGGTCTTGAATGTAAAACGGAGGAACAGAGATCCTTGTTTCACCTGGAAAAATAATGATTCTGACTGGCTTGTAAGACACACCTATATGCTTCAATTAAATGGAAATGCTGAGATTAAGCTTGAAGCTAGCGCAGAATAATCAGGGTAAACCTATTTCTTCTGGAATTCCTGCTCAGTTCTAATCATTTGCCATGCGTCATCATGTGTACATACATAACAGAATGCAGTGAGGGTTGAAACACCTTTTTTTGAAACATCATTTGGGAGAGAGCTACTCTGAAATTTGTCAAATGCTACAGCTGTGAGTTATATTTTGGACACACAGACAGGTTTAAAGTTTGCTCCTAGAGTAAACTTTGGTAAGGTCCAAAATCGTAGACTTTGCAGAAGACAGGACTCACAGTGATCACAAGAGAGGTGCTTTAGCTGGGAAACCACCATTTTCTGATCAGGAATTCTGGTCAAGGAACGAGCTGATCTGGAAATTGAACCAGGAACAAGTGAAGCACTGAAGGAGCGCTCTGTGAGGAAAGAAAGTTCTGGTGACAGCAAATCTATGTCTATTCTGGGAGTGAGGCAGGATATTGCTGGTTCCAACCAAAGGAGGTTAGTGCTGACTCATAAGGATAATGACTTAAAATTATATAAGGGGCAGAAGCAAATGTGATGTGATTGTGAATAGAAGGAAATTGGATCCTTATTCAGCAACATATTTACAGGCCATGAAAAGTAGAAACTCAGACTTACTACTGAAGGAAATTGATATAGAGTTTGAGACTATAGAGCATCTGAAAACGTGGAAGACTGCATCTAGACAAAAAGCGCCAAGAGACACAAGGATAATGAAAACGAGGTGGATACGTCTGAATAAGTTGGATGGAACATGACTTGTAGTCAGGGAATTTGCTGACAGCAATGATTACAATTTGTCAGAAATTAGCACGCCAGTTGCAATCATTTGCAATTAACATGCTCAGTAGGTCGCAGTTTAACTACATCTGGGAAGACTGGGGCACAGTTGCCTGAATCATGTGCTACTTGAAGAAAACCATCACACATGGTTTGTTGTTCAGCTATAACAGAGGAGGCCTTGATTGCTTTGTGGATGTTTTTCTTGGCATGTCAGCCAAGGGAGAGTATTCTACAACCGGCTTTATGATCAAGATATATGGAAATGCTCTGATGTGGCGTAACAAGCGACAGAATCTATTGCCATATCCCCTACAGAATGTGAGTTTGTGGCAATGAGCACAGCGCGTAGAGACTTGGTCTTTGCGGAATTTGTGCTGGATGATTCTAGTGGCCAATTGTGCAAACTTTGTTTGAGGATTCCAAATCAGTAATTTGGTTAGTGAAGAGGATGACTCTACGACTCTAGAACATATAGTGTGACTGTCCTTTCTTCAGGAGAAGAACGTGAAGATTAAATGGATATCAATGGAAGAGCAGCAGGCTGATGATCTCACTAAGGGGCTGCCAAAATCAAATTTGAAAATGCAGGAATTTGTAGCTTCATAAGTGTGGACAGGATTAATGGATACCTACATTTATGTAATGCTCTTGTTCTAGATAAACGTGCTGAGCAGCGCTGGAGACAGGAAAGCTCAGGAAAAAGGGTTACCAAGTGCAGACAATTCTGGAATGAGGTGACCAAGCGCAGAAATATTTCTGGTGTGGTTTGGCTTGAGCCAACGTTGATAAGATCGGTTCGTGCTGATCTTTGGCCAGTTTAGTCAGTGCTAAACTGGTAAAGTTGGCTTGTGCCAATCCCAGGTAATGCAGATATCTCAGTTTGAGCTGAGAGCACAGTGGAGGTCTGTATTTGAAGAAAAAGAAGACAGCAAGTACAATCATGAAGAATGGTGGCTGGACTGGTGGTGCATTTGCATTTATGTTTCATCGGCATGAAGAAAGTGACTTTTGTGCTAGTGTGCTTAGCTCCAAGATCATCGTGAAATCTTGGAGGGGAGTGTCGGAATTTCAATCTTCCACAATGATCTTGAGGTCGCTTCGCACTGCCAGTAGTACCTACGTCTGCCGCTGCATGGACAAGCGCTTGCAGCCTGATCCTTCTATCATCTGTTTCTCCTCAGTACGCGTACGAATATGGCGTCTGTTGTTGTTTGTGCGTAGTGTTCGTTTTGTGGAAAGACGCCCAGTGCAAATCGGTATAAAGCTATTCTGTTTCGTTTGAGATCTGACTTCATTGGAAGGTATGTAAATATATTGTGTCATCCGATCTTTTGGTTTCACTCATAAAAGCCCGGATTCCGATAGTTCTAAAAATCTGAAATTTGGGTCAGGGGTCTGTTCCCAGCCGAGATGGGTCCTCGAAACTTTTCAGCCCGATCGGACCAAATTTGGAGGGGGTAGGGGTCAAAATGTGTTTGTTGAAAAATGGATTTTTGAGATTTTGGGTGATTTAGGCGAGTGGGGTGTCATTTTCCACTAAATTTTGGACGCTGAATCCAATAAAATGGGTCCCAGAACAATTGGCACCCACTGGAAGAAGTAATGGGTCAAATTGGGTATTTATTACCCATGTGGGTGACTTCAGCCGAATAGACAAACAAAACACATCGTCATATCCTGTTGTTTATAACCAGCTGTTAAACTTAGCAACCAATTTTGAGCAGTTGCCTACAATTCTTTTTACTGTCCGAGCTTTTTATTCGTACCATTCAATTCAATTTAATACAATTATTATAGCCTTCTAAATTACCTACGTTTTCTCAATATTATATTAGTAAATTAGTGTCGTAGTGCCCCATAGATACACCCATTTTGAATACCTATGTGTTTTCGGGATTTCTGCTACCTAGGCGTGTGGGGTATCATTTTCCACTAAATTTTGGACGCTGAATCGATTGGAATGGGTCTGAGACCCGCCACACCCACTGTTTCCCCCATTCGAGGAATAACCAACCCGTGTGTAAGAATTTGCAGATTTTTTTGATCAGGACATCATGAAACGTCCAGAAAAAAATTTTGAGCCGAATCGGAGAGGTTGACCATTTGCATGAAAACATAGGTTGATTATTCAAGGAATAACCAACCAAAACAGACTGGGACAAGTTCAAATTGGAAATCAATCGAAAAATCAGTCTCAGAGATGAAATAAACACAACTGGAGAGCTGGACCACTCATTAGAACATCTTGTCTGCAGTATACAGACAGCTGCCTGGCAGAATACACCCGAGCTCAAGAAAACTTTGAAGGGTATCAACTACCCCCGGGAAATAGTTTTTGCCATAAAACTGAAGCGAAAAGCCCGCAAAAAATGGCAAGCCACAAGAGGTGACCTGCTCACAAAGCTGAGTGGTACGAAGCAGCCAACGAAGTTAAGAAAATATTGAAAGAGATCAGGGATGAAACTAACGAGCAGTTTATTACCAATCTGACTAACGACCAAAGTACCGATTACTCGCTGTGGAAGGCCACAAAGCATTTGAAAAGACCAACTTTTCAAACCCCACCCATACTGCAGCCTGACGGTAATTGGGCAAAGAACAATCAGAGTAAGGCAGACACTTTGGCAAACCATCTTGAAATCCTTTTCACATCTAATCCAGGAACCCCAGGTGAGCCACCTCTCGAGGAGCCCCTACCCCTTGAATCAGAGATAATAATCCCTCCAGTCACAATCAATGAAGTTCAGAAGGCGATTCAGGCTGAGGTCAATCCCAAGAAAGCACCAGGATACGACCTCATCACAGGCCAAGTTCTGAAAAATCTGCCGAGGAAGGTCATTGCCAGGCTTACAAAAATTATAAATGTATCCATCAGGCTCTCTTATGTGCCACAACTGTGGAAAATAGCAGAGGTAATTATGATTTCTAAACCAGGGAAGCCCCAGGAAGAACCTGCGTCATACAGGCCCATCTCCCTCTTGCCTGTGTTATCAAAATTATTCGAAAAGCTCCTTTATAAGAGATTGATTCAGGTTGTCTCCGAACGGAACCTGATACCGAAACACCAATTCGGCTTCAGAAGCAAACATTCGAGCATAGATCAAGTTCACCAAATAACCTCTATCATTGAAAAAGCTCTTGAAGAGCCGGAAGTATGCTCTGCCATCTTCCTCGACGTTAGGCAAGCGTTTGACAAAGTTTGGCACGAATGGCTCAATCATAAACTTCAAAAGATGCTACCGCAAAAATATGCACAGCTTTTAAGATCCTATTTATCAGATCGATATTTCCGCGTAAAACATGAAGATGCCTACTCGGAACCCAAAATGATCAATGCTGGGGTGCCACAGGGGAGTGTACTTGGCCCACTCTTGTATCTCCTCTACACCAGTGATCTACCTGAAAATGAAGAAAATACAACAGCGACCTTCGCCGATGACACGGCAATTTTGGCTGTGGGAAACAACAATGAATAGTCAATGACAAAACTTAACCTCTCAATCTCCCAAATTGAAGAATGGACAGCAAGGTGGAGAATTAAAATAAATGAGGCCAAGTCGGTGCACGTAGACTTTACCAGCAAAAAGGTTAGCCACATTCCAACTCATCTCAACAACAAAGTGGTTCCATACGCCAATGAAGCTAAGTACCTCGGTATGACGCTCGACGCGAGGGTTAGTTGGAGAGCCCGCGTGAAAAAGAAAAGGATGAACTGACACTCAAATTCAGAAAAATGTACTGGATAATGGGGCGACAATCAAAATTGTCCGTCCACAACAAGATGATCCTTTACAAGCAAGTCCCAAAGCCAGTCTGGACTTATGGAGCGTAGTTGTGGGGCTGCACCGCTCAAACCAATCGAGACATGATACAGAGATTCCAAAATACGGTACTTAGGTGCGTTACGAACGCTCCGTGGTACTTCAGAAACGACCTGTTACACCATGACCTACAAGTCGAGACGGTAAACGAAACCATCAGGCTTCAAGCAGCTGCCCATCTCCAAAGGCCTCGGGATCATGTCAACGAAGAGGCTGTTCGACTTCTTGACGTCAATGATCTCGTCAGAAGGCTTAAACGCACGAAACCACATGAATTAGTTCGTTGTTATAAGTAAAGTAAGTATAAAGTAAAGTATAGTGTAAATCAGTTGTTAGAATAATTAAAAGCTAAGCAATGTACCTTGGCTGAAGATGTAACCTAGTTCACTTAAGTCACAAAAATATTGCTAATAAGTTTATAACTTAGTGCAATTCTAATAAACAGAGGAAAAAAAAATTATAAAACAGGTTGATCATTCAAGGAATAACCAACCAATCAACGACACAACGACAGCATAATTTGCGCTTACCACTCTAAACGTCTCCAGTTGCGAATATCGCCCCGGTGGCTCTAGTCCCAAATCCCTCTGATAGTTGAATGTCTTTGACTGACGAACACGGGGTGCACCCCCTGTACTCTTACCTCTGTATGAGTAGGAAGCCCATAACCAGGCTATGGATCCCTTCACAGGCTTCAGCTGTTCACTGACTTGTTCCAGTGATTTTACAGTTATAATTTTTTCAATAAGGTCTGGCCTGATATGGTTTGACACTATTGAAATTTTGTAATATTTTTATCAAAAGCCGGAGTTAACTTTTGACAAATAACAGTGATACGGTAAAAACTCGGCCCTCTGGGCCTCGCCAGGGGGCAAGCCCCCTGGACCCCCGTCTGCTTTCCGCTTAGAGCCTACGGCTAAAATCCGATAAACATGGACCCATGTTTTAGCCGTCTGCAATCGGAATGTCTATTACGAATGTCTATACAAGGTGACTGATGACTCACTACTACCTTACAAGGAAGTAGGTACGGTATTTTCTGATGACTCACTACTACCTTACAAGGAAGTAGGTACGGTATTTTCTTCTTGTCTTATAAAACCCCGTGTGACAGGAGCGTCTGGGGGGAGTACCGAGCCGAGCGGCTTCGGCCATTTCCGGCCCTCCTCGGCTCAATATCACACACCATCGCAATTCTTCCCCTTTGGCGCTTGTTTCAAAAAAGCGTGCTCCCTCGTTCAACGTCAACAATTCTCTCTTTATCGGGGATTTTGGTAGAATAGGAACTTACTACCTACTAGCCTAAAAAAATTATTAGGAAAATGTGTTTCAGCAAACAAGCTAAAATTGGCTCACACAAATTTTGAACATATCTGTAACTCACCCAAAACACGTTTCCAGCAGTTCACATTAGTTTAAAAAAGATATGTAAGATATGTAACTATAAGGTCATTTGTAAAATTTGTATTATTGTTTATATCTGTAGTTTCACCTATTTTCAGGCTCTACCCTTATAAGGCCCAAGACTGGTATCATGATGGAAGTCTTTTTGTAATGCAGGGCACTGGCTTAGATTTTTTAGTATCTCTTTCAATTCCAGTTTTCCAACTGAAAAAATCAGCGTGGTTGTCAAAATGCAATTCCTTGTTGGATAAACGTACGCCATGAGCGCCAGATATGTGCTCAATGAGATCACCAGGACAGGTCACTACGGAACTACACATATTACAATTCAATGAAACAGAAGTGTGCTGTTTCTGGCATCCTCGACTGCTTTGCTGGTGACGATCCAAATTAAACTGTTTGTCGGTGACATGGTTGCAGTTCTTGCACTTAGGCATCACAGGAACGGAATAATAACGAATAACTAAATTAAATGGAATAGTAAACACGGAATAGTTAACGAATAAACTAAAACACTAGAAGCGAACGAGAATGAATGGAATAACGAACAACGAAATAATTACGAATAAACTAAAACACGGAACTAGTAAATGGAATAGTAAACACGGAATAGTAAACAAATAAACTAAAACACTCGAAGCGAACGTGAATGGTGACGTTGTGAAGAAACTATAAGTTCCTTCATCTATGTTGTGAAGATTCAAGATAAGGGAGAGTTGAAGCCTCGATTACACGGGGCGAGTTTACTCGCTACTCGCCGGCTAGTTGGCTAGTAGCTAGTAAACTCGCCCCGTGTAAACCCATACTAGCCGACTCGCCGGCTACTAGCCGGCGAGTAAAAAAGCTGAAGAAAAAGTAGAAGACCGGTCAACTTTACTCGCTACTAGCCAGCGTTTGAGCGAGCTTGCTAGTAAACTAGCCGTGTGTAAAGTGATTTGCTAGTTCTAAAAGCGGCAAGTGACAAGCCAGTTGTCGTGAAAATGTCGGAGGAATTTGTTATAGCCGGTGTTGTTGTTTTGTCAAATGACTTAAAAAACGAGTTAATACGTAGGGAAAATGAGATATCATCAAGATCAGACATTAAACGTTTTACATTTTCCTCCTTCAAAGTTTTATTTGTGTAGTCTTTGTCCTTTATATTCCACAATAAAGGACATTCACGGTAAAGTACAAGAAACTTAGCAATATCACCGCCATTCCACTTCATTTTCACACAAACACGTGTCACAACAACTCCGCAACTAGTTGGAGAGTGAGCGAGTGGAGCGACTGGCGCTAGCTACGTGAAATCGACCACTAGCGCACTCGCCGACTCGCCAGCTTTTTACTAGTTGGCGAGTCGGCGAGTAAACTAGCCCCGTGTAATCGAGGCTTGATACAGAGAGGTTGGGCCGAGGAGGGCCGGAAATGGCCGAGGTCGCTCGGCTCGGTACTCCCCCCAGACGCTCCTCCGTGTGACACTCCCGCGTCACCCTTCCGGCGTTCCCTTCCCGCGTCACCCTCTCGGCGAACGGTTTTTGGTAGTTAGGTCATGGCTAAAACATGAGTCCATGTTAAAAGGTGCGTGTAAATTCTGCCCGAATTCGAAAAAAATGTCAAGATTGTCTCACTAGACTAGAGGTGAGTGTTCCCTCTTCCAGAAGGAAACTGACACCAGCGCCTTGTGTACCAAGGCCGATACCCAATTGACAGTGCATGAACCTTCGCGGAGAAGGTCCTGTTTAGTCAAAACGGATTGAAACTCTGGGTAATAAAGATGGAGGCAAAAGAGCAGGGATGTTAGTGAGAAATCAATTCAAACTGAAGTAATGACGAAATTTCGTATTTCTAAAGGCCCCGTTCTGGTAGATGATTCCATCGTGAAACAATCGTTTATAAAATATTTACGATTTCCTCTGGTAAAATGTTTGTTTTCAACCTCTTCCGATAGGCCCGCGACCTACCCTAGGCTGCATGCACTAGGCTGGTCAATAGGAGTAGAGCCTTGTTGCACACTTGGACCATAGGATCAGACACTTCCTGCTAAAAATGTCGTTCATTCCAAAATCATTAGAAGATGTGGGAGTCAAAGAATGGAAAGAGCAAGATCTGGCATGAATTTGATTCACTTGGGGAACAAGAAAAAATATGCACAAGGCCGGTCAATAGCTATAGGGTCCGCACACTTGGACCTTAGTATCAGACACTTCCTGCTGAGAAATGTCGATCTTTACAAAATCATTAGGGAATAACAGAGTCGGAGAACAGGAAGAGCAAAAATCCGGCATGGATTTGATTCACTGAAAATCCGATGATTTAGAGCATAATTGATTTGTAACCTGAACCATTGATGAAGCCTCCCAACCTCGTTTTTCCATCGCGAATTTTTTTGCAAGCTTCCTCGACCTTTAGAGAAGAACTTTACTGAACACATTGTGCGAACTCTCGTCACTTGATGACGAGGATTGGTACCATTTCCTCAATTCACCTGTAAGTAAATCTATACTGTAAGGAAAAGAAGGAATTATAGAAGAAATCCAAATAATTATAAATTATAGGATGGTATGGACAGTCTAGCGAGGTTAGTAAATACAGCATATGTTTTTCGGGAGACCTGACGGTTGTTGCACTCACTTTTCCCAAACAGTGTAGCTTTTCCTTCAAGGATAAGGCTTACACCGAAAGTTGAGCAAATGCTGAGAGAAACAGCGGGTGGAAAAAACGCAGACGTAAATTTACCATAGTATTTACATACTACTTGTATTCACTATATCGAAGACAGGATGGCTGAAATTATATGAAATAATTACTAATTATTAACTGGTCTAAAAACTCATTTCCGAACAACATCTGTTCAAGGTGATGAATTCTTATTGATTTAATTTGACTGGTAGTGAATCTAATAATCGCTTGAGATAACCTGACGGGGTAAAAGTTCTCGAGCGATCGTTTTAAGTATCCATCGGCCTATTGAGATAAAATCCCCTTCACCTCTTCTTCCTCAAACTTTGTTTCTTAACTCGTTCCGCGAACTTTAAATATCCGTCAGTATCCATGAGGAAAAACAAGTTCGTCCAGAATAATGAGTTTAATCTGATTCAATGATTGTTGGATGAATTTATTAGTTCGCTCCTCTCATTTTATTATAGCAGATGTTGTAAAGTTAGATGCTTGATCCAGTTTAATCTCTTGCGTTTAACATTGCTAATTTGGAGAGAGAAATTCATAATGTCCTGTTGGTTGGTTATTCCTTGAATAATCAACCTATGTTTTTATGCAAAAAGCCAACCTCTCCGATTAGGCCCAACATTTTTTTCTTTGCGTTTCAAGGTGTCTAATTCAAAAAAGTCAAATGTCCGTCCGCCGTCCACGCCAACTTTGATAGCTGACAATTTTCTAGAAATCAGAAATTTGGTTCAGAGATCCGTTCCCGGCTCTAGTTGGTCCTTGAAACTTTTTAGCCCGATCGGACCAAATTTGGTTGGGGTAAGGGTCAAAATGTGTATTTCGAAAAAAGGATTCTCAAGATTTTTGGCGATCTAGGCACGTGGGGTATCATTTCCCGCTTACTTTTGGACGTTGAATTCAATGAAATAGAACCCGATCAGCGCCCTCTGGAAGAGGTTATCGGTCAAAAAGGGTACCTATCTACCCATTTCGAATGAATGTTTTCGAGATTTCTGGGACCTAGGCGTGTGAGGTATCATTTTCTAATAAATTTTGGACGCTGAATCGCGCCTGGTCCGAGGAATAACCAACCCGTGTGAAGGAATTTGCAGCGTTTTTGAAATGAAGTAGTGCGACACACGGCGGTGGAGAGCTCAGTCCGATTTATCTACTTATACGATGTAACTTCGCCGTTGATATGATGTCATATATATGTCGTCTTCTTGATCTACGTATCCACGCTAGACGTCACAAAGTTTAATTCCGCCTCAGGTTTCCAACGGAAATGTGGTTCTTCGAGTACGTCTCCCAATCTCTCGTGATTTCTCCTTCATTATCCTTTCATGCCCTCCCCAACTCATAACCTTTGCTGCTCTCAGAGCCATCGTTGAGCCCAAGGGTCCTATAAAGGTCGTAGCTTCCTTCCAAGACGTGACTCCGCATTTCTAGGTCAGTAACGAGGAAGTGAATGAGAACAGGATACGTGGGGAAATTTTAGCATCCTTGTATCTCAACTTCGTTCGAATAACCTGCAGTGTCACATTCAAAACCGCCAGCCCCAAAAGCGATTCTCAGTCTGTAGAGAAATTTGAATTACGAATCAAGTTTTCATACTACGTCACGTGTTTCGTCGCTTTCAAGCTCTCATCTCCTATTTTCCCCATTGAAATTTCAAGCGACGCTCGATGAATAAAGTGACATCTTTATTACGACTGTGTTAAAATCCGATTGATACGTGACTCTTGTTATGAGCAACATTTTTCGTGTATCGAGGAAAATGCCACATTTTAGGCGACCGGATCAATCTAACTCATTCCGTTGAATTCAGTTGTTGGAAAACAAGACAGCGTTTTTCTTCAACCTGCCTAGTCTGATCGGTGAGCTTGGTCGGTGACTTCTAGTATAGACTAACCGTCTAGTATGATCGCACGTTTGGCTCGCTTTTTGAAGATTTGGGAGTGAGGGTTGGTTGCTCAGAAACATGGTTCTTTGGTTAGTCAGAAGTAAGGAACTCGCCATGCGAATGATGGATCGCCGCCATGATTATCTTGCATTTGCGCCGTTTTGGTTGGTTATTCCTCGAATAATCAACCTATGTTTTCATGATAATATCAACCTCTCCGATTCGACTAAAAAAATTTTTTCTGGACGTTTTATGGTGTCTGGATCAAAAACGCTGCAAATTCTTACACAGGGGTTGGTTATTCGTCAGACCAGGCGCATGGAAACTAATTTAAAAACACCTTGTGTGCGGCGGGTCCCAGACCCATTCCAATCGATTCAGTGTCCATGATTTAATGGAAAACGATACCCCACACGCCCAGGTCATAAACACATATTCAAAATTAGTAATATGAAAATGAAAATGGGAATGAAAATAGATTTATTTCCGTACATCACAAACAATTAACAAACAATACACTATGTTGGAAATTTTCCCCCAACCTATAGATAAATCCGTGCTGGATGGGGGGAGCATACAAATATTCATTCATGTGGGAACATCGAGAGGGAGGTTATTATATTTCTATTTGATTATTATTCTATGTTATATACAACACTTATATGTACACATCGTATCATATCCTGTATACACTAGTCAACCATGATTCGCAGGCCCTTGGGCCAGCCTTAATTAACCATGTAAATATTCTTTTCTTATATTGACTTCTTGTGAAAGAGGTGGGAGATTTAATGTATTTGTTTGCATATCGTAGAATAATTGGTAATTTATAGAAGATATGGCGGTCAGTTGTGAACAGTCTGGAGGGCGGGGCAGGGATATATACCCAATTTGACCCATAACTTCTTCCAGTGAGTGCCAATTGTCCTGGGACCAGGGACATTTCATTGGATTCAGCGTTCAAAATTTAGTGGAAAATGATACCCCACTCGCCTGGATCGCCCAAAATCTCGAAAATCCATTTTTCAAAAAACACATTTTGACCCCTACCCCGCCCAAATTAGGTCCGATGGGGCTAAAAAGTTTCGAGGACTGTTCTCTGCCGGGAACACACCCCTGACCCAAATTTCAGATTTTTAGAAAATTTTCTACTACCAAAAACGGCGTAGACGGCGTACGACGGACGGACATTGACCTTTTTGGTTGGTTATTCCTTGAATAATCTCATTTCGAATATCGAGTCTACTCATTTTGAATATGTGTTTATGAGATTTCTGGTACCTAGGCGTGTGGGGTATCATTTTCCACTAATCATGGACACTGAATCGATTGGAATGGGACCCACCGCACCCACCGTTTTCCCCATTTCCCCCATGTTTTTAAATCAGTTTCCATGCGCCTGGTCCGAGGAATAACCATCCCTGTGAAAGAATTTGCAGCGTTTTTGATCTAGACAGCTTGAAGTAGTAGAAAACATTCTAAAAATCTGAAATTTGGGTCAATGTCTGTTCCCGGCCTACAACGGTCCTCGAAACTTTTCAGCCCGATCGGACCAAATTTGGGCGGGGTAGGGGTCAAAATGTGTTTTTTGAAAATGGATTTTTCGATATTTTGGGCAATCCAGGCGAGTAGGGTATCATTTTCCACTAAATTTTGGACGCCGAACCCAATGAAGTGGGTCCCAGAACGATTGGCACCCACCGGAAGAAGGTATGGTTCAAAATGGGTATGTATCCACCCATACGTACGACGGACGGACATTGACCTTTTTGGTTGGTTATTCCTTGAATAATCAACCTATGTTTTCATGCAAATGGTCAACCTCTCCGATTCGGCTCAAATTTTTTTTCTGGACGTTTCATGGTGTCTAGATCAACAAAGGTCAATGTCCGTCCGCCGTACGCCGTCCTGATATACCTGCACTAGACTGTTCCTGAGGCCATGTGGCCCATTACAGTCTATCCCAGTCGTGTTTTCCCTTTTTCTTTTCTTTGCGCTAGATCATCTGGGAGCCCCGCTCTATGGCTCCATGGCTTCCCCGTATATCAGGCACCCCACCCTCTTCCGGCGTCCGCCTGCCTGTGGCAGCCCAGGGTGGATCTCGTGGAGGTGCCGGGTTTTCCAAGGGGTCTTTTAGTTCAATCTTTTGCTCTGCTAGGCCTCCGTACTAACGCGCCTCTTCTTGTGCTTGCGGTCTTCCATCATTGGCATGTAATGAGCTTTAGGTTGGGGGTGGCTGTGGAGCTGTTGGGACTTAGTGCTTAATGTGGTGGTGGCGGCACTTACTCGCCACATTACTGGGCTTCACTGAACGTACAGGCATTTTGTAGGGGTACCTAAATAGGAAAAGCCGTACGCCGTCCGCCGTCCACGCCGTTTTTGGTAGTAGAAAATTTTCTAAAAATCTGAAATTTGGGTCAGGGGTCTGTTCCCGGCCTGGGACGGTCCTCCAAGCTTTTCAGCCCAATCGGACCAAATTTGGGCGGGGTAGGGGTCAAAATGTGTTTTTTGAAAAATGGATTTTCGAGATTTTGGGCGATCTAGGCGAGTGGGGTATCATTTTCCACTAAATTTTGGACGCTGAATCAAATGAAATGGGTCCCAGAACGATCGGCGCCCACTGGAAGAAGTTATGGGTCAAATTGGGTATATATTACCCATTTTGAATATGTGTTTTTGAGATTTCTGGAACCTAGACGTGTGGAGTATCATTTTCCGCTAAATCTTGGAAGCTGAATCCAATGGAGTGGGTCTCAGGACGATTGGCACCCACTGGAAGAAGTAATGGGTCAAATTGTGTATATATTACTCATTTTAAATATGTGTTTTCGAGATTTCTGGAACCTGGGCGTGTGGGGTATCATTTTCCACTAAATTTTGGATCCTGAATCGATTGGAATGGGTCTGGGACCCGCCGCACCCACTTTTTTCCCCATTTCCCCCATGTTAAAGAAATGAGTCTCCATACGCCTGGTCCAAGGAATAACCAACCCCTGTGTAAGAATTTCCAGCGTTTTTTATGTGTCAAGATTTCTGGTGCCTAGGCGTGTGGGGTATCATTTTCCACTAAATTTCGGACCCTGAATCGATTGGAATGGGTCTGGGACCCGCCACACCCACGGTTTTCCCCATTCGAGGAATAACCAACCCGTGTGCAGGAATTGGCAGGGGTTTTTATTGTATTTCCTCGAGTTTTTAGCCTGGAATGTGGTGTGGGGTATTCCTCATCTCACTGATAACCCACTAAGCAATAGGAGTCATTGTTTGCTGTTCAACTTAGCTTTAGAAGCCGCAATGAGATCTACAGGTATACAGGTTGGAGGGACCATCTTCAACCGCTCAGCGCAGCTTTTGGGCATGCTGATTACATTGATATAGTAGGCCGGACGATGTTATTTTGGACTTCCACAGCAGCTGAAAAGCAGGGTTATTTCACGGGCCACACAACTTTGCCTCTATAAGACCCTCATTAAACCAGTTTTGACCTACGGATCTGAAACCTGGACGCGTACTGAAACAACTGAAGAAGAATTGCGCTGGTTCTCCGTAGGATTCTGGGGGCAGTATTTGACCCGGTGGAGCTCGCCTAGAGACGTAGGACCAATGCCGAAGTCATGAGCCTGTACGGGGATTGTGATGTCGTCAGAATCATGAAGGTTGGGAGACTCTGTTGGGACGGGCACGTAGCCAGAATGAGCCCTGAAGAGATCCTTCGAAAGCTTGTGAACGAAACTATCCACGAAAGAAAATGATTTGGTCAACCAAAACTGCGGTGGTTGGATGGTGTGGCAGGAGACGTACGTTCCATTCTGGGAATTTGGAACTGGAAAGCGCCAGCAAGGAACGGAGATGACTGGCGGACACCACTCCAGGTGGTTCTGATCCCTCGCGGATCACACCGTCACAAAAGAAGAAAGAAGAAGAAGAATAGGAGTCAACAAGGTAAATTGTAGATTTGAGCCTGCTTAAAATGTTGAATACAATTCCGGTGATTTAACTATTTTGGCGTTGTTCTGTTCTTTAGCATTAGTGCCGCGTGTGTTTTGACAGCTCAGACGGCGTATTATTCTCCGAATAAATCGATTGTAATATTGCCGGGGCCACTCATGAAAAATGACTCAGGGCTTTCAAAAACCACACCGATTTGAAACCGTGAAAATAATAACCTAATGTTCTTCAGCCTGAATTCAATCATTCCGTTTTGTCCAAACGTACATTTCAAGATGTCTGGATTTCAAAACAGAAATATTTTTGGAGTATTTCCTTCTGAGGGCTTTTTTTGTGGATTAAACCACCGAGAAAAAACTGCGTATAAAATTCATATTAATGGCTAAACATGGCCTGAACGCCTGAGTCCAACATATAACTTATGAAAAGCTTGATTAATATGATGTAATCGTTCTCAAAACAATTTTTCCTGCAGCTCATTTGCATCTCATTTCGACGAAGACGCGTCAGACGGTGACGAGTTAGTAATGAGAGAGTATTAAATTAAAGTGCGGCCTGGAGCAGTATGGGGTATCCTCGAGTGTCCATTACACGGCTCATCACTTGTCAAGTCCTTCAACAAGCACAGACGCCGACACAAAGCAAGGACAGTATGGTCGACTTGACGCCTTTTCAACGTGGATTAATGACGGCCAGGGATGGAATACCTTTAGAAGAGTTTTCAACGCAGTTAGGTAATTTATTGTCTCTGAGTTGCCCTGAGGAAGGAAACGCTGTACATTCTTCCACAATGATTTATTATTTAACAGAGCAAGAGTATGGTGAAAACATTGTCTGGGGAGTGTCCTGGACTCATTCCAATAGGTAGGTAGGTTCCCATTTTGACCAAATGAGAAAATGACACCCCTCACACCTAGTTCCCAAAAATCGAGTTTCGAAAAACACATTTTCACCCTTAACCTCCCTCAACTAGTTCCGATCGTACTGAATGGTTTTGAGAGCCAACTACAGCCAGAAAGAGGTCTCTGAACAACATTTAAAAGTTTTAGAAACTTTTCTTTTACCAACAACGGCATAGACGGTGTGTGGCGTGCAGCAAACGGTGACTGGTCTTTTTTGGTCAAGTTTGGGGGCAAATCAACGAGATTTACCTCTGGCATGAAAACCTATTTTTAATATTCCTGGAATAATAAACCAAAATGAGTTACTGGTGGGGACAAAACTATTATGGATGAGACTTCAGGGATTATTGTCAATCTTTATTACGTCCTCAATGGCCTGAAGCGTCTGACGACAACTCATAAGGATGTGGATATGGATACCCTCCCTCCCGCCACATCTAGGCACACACAAAGCTTGGAAAACCATTTCCATAGTACCTTCATTTACCCAGGCCTTCTCTGTGGGGTATTGTCAATGCGTTCCCCATCCCGAAAGAGAGTGGGGGTTGGTTAGAGATGGTTAGGGGGTTCTCTAATTCAGCATGGTTAACAAGGAGGGGTACCTTTGTGCCCCTCGGTATCCCCCCCCCCTTGTTACGTACCAGGAACGGGGGGTCATACAGCGGGTAGGAGGACCTTCAACCCGGCATTCCCAGCTTTCGTCGTAATCGATTGTAACGTCGAATTATCGAAGCACTTGCCTGTAAGTTGCATTTATAAAAGAATATATCCCTTTGCCCCTCACAATTGTGGCTGCATTCTCCCTACAACCACTCAAACAGGTACGAGGCATTTACCATCCTCATCACGATGGACGGGAACAGGTAAGCTGCCTGCTTCAAGAACCATCATCCAATAATTCTAGTTGTCACTACTGCATTGAGCCGAGCAGTTCCCGAGTATTTCATTTCTACTTCTTTCTACTTTTACAGAGAGTATTGGCACTCGTTACATGGGATATGCAGCACTGGTCTACCCTTTCTTGGCACAGTGGGGTGATGCTCATGTCAGGGTGTACCACAAAGCCCGATGAAATTGATGACCAACTAGATCTTAAAAGGAATCACTGATTAACAATTTTAGAATTTTTGGAATCTTCCCACACCCAAAAACGGTGTGGATGGCAAACGGCCCCGGCGTGCATTGAGAGGAAAGAAAGCCTATTCTCCTGTAAAATCCTGGGTGTTTCATGACCCAACGTCTTCTTAGGGAGACCAAAAAAAAAAACCGTCTTGTTCACCAAATGGAAAGTTCGATTTTGGGATCCAGACACCTTGAAACATAGAATGACACATTTTTGGGCAAATTGCAGTGGTTGAGCTCGACTGGAACCAACATTTGGTTATTGTTCAGAAAATAATAAACGGTTAGGGAAATGTGAAAATACGTACTTTATCTATATAGAATGATAATGTGAGAGTGAGATTCATGAAGCCACTATCACGGTTTCACATTGGCGTGGTATTCGAAATCCTCAGAGAAGCTTGGTAACCACCTTTTACCCTAATCTTTTTCCCATAGGGGGCCTGGCACTGCCCGTTTGGAATTTTCTATCGACCAAGCCCAGCTGAAGCTCTAGTAGAAATTGGAGGAAATGGAATACATAACCAAGAACAAATGGCGCATTTAGTTATATGGAGAAAGGGGAAAACTGTACGTTGCCACCGTTTGGCCCCTCAAAGCTGAGGTTTCTCCCCCCAACCAAAACTCCAGGCTTAAGCGGGGTAATATCGTTATGGAGGTCGATTTAAGCTCCAGCACGGTAATTTCACTCAGGCGTAGTTTTTTTCTCTTTTCTATTTTCCAGAAAACAAACGCGCTGCAGTTGGAAGCCCGGAAAATGAGGCTTCTGACCAATAAAGGAGTGGATCCTCTTTTTTTAATCCAGAAGCGCTACCTTTCCCTTGAATTATTGGGGGAATAAATCAACTAATCCCTAGTCCTGAGGCCACTTGTTTCCTCACGTTTCATTATCCTGGTAAGCTCATTTATTTAGTAGGAAATGCTGGAGAAGTGGACTCGAGGGGATTTGGTAATTCCCCTCCTCCAAAGTGGTTTTTTCACATTACATGTATCTCGGGCTGGGCCAGGGGCCTCAGTTGTCTGCCTGAATGGCCTGTTGCCGGACTCTTTAATTCTCGATTTTCCTCCTGATGAGTGACTCGACATAATCTGCAGTTCTCTTCCATATTCTTTTACTTTACATCATTCGTTGCACGAGCTCTTCCAAAGGCGGAAAGTTCAGACCTAGTTCTGCCCTCAGCTGTTCCCGTGGTAAACGCCATCGCTCACAGTCAAAGTCCGAGCAGTATAAACACCTCAACGATTTCCAAATAATTTAGGTAGTGGTAGAAAAAGACGTGTCTAGTGAGGTAGTAGTTAACCTCTCCGTGTGGTATCTCCAGCCAGCCTCTCACCTCTGGCACTGCACTCGCTGTCCATCAACTTCTCGATTCATTGTACCAGATGGTTCACCAGCCGTTAAACGTACTTTCCCGTTCTTCCTTGATTACTGTGACTTTCCTCAGATCTGCTCTTTTGTTATAAATTCGTTTTCCCTCTACAGCCAGTAGGTGTATTGGGATGACCCTAGCCAGTACAAGAACGGCCAGCACCGATCTATAAACACGAGCGATCCTAAGGTGTATGGGAGTAAGTGCCTTTCGGTAATATGCTACAGATGCAGACTGCACCCTGGAGACAACAGAGGTGGTACTCACAGGAGACGGCCTTTTCTATCATTACCTACACCGGATGGGGCTCGCTCAGAGCAATGGCGTTTACAACGAGAGCAGCTGTGGTCAGAACTCACCATCCCCAGAAGAGCTAGTGCAACGAATGTTATCAAGCGAAAAGGCATGGAAAAGAACGGAGAGACTAATTTGAACCTCGGATTCCAATCGATTCAGGGTCCAAAATTTAGTGGAAAATGATACTCCACACGCCTAGGTACCAGAAATCTTGAAAACACATATACAAAATGGGTAGATGCCATCTGGTGGATGCCAATCGTTCTGGGACCCACTTCATTGGGTTCGGCGTCCAAAATTTAGTGGAAAATTATACCCCACTCGCCTAGATCGCCCAAACTGTCGAAAATCCATTTATCGAAATACACATCCCCATACCCCGCCCAAATTTAGTCCGATCGGAATGAAAAGCTTCGAGGACCATCCTAGGCCGGGAACAGACCCCTGACCTAAATTTCAGATTTTTCGAAAATTTTCTACTACCAAAAACGGCGCGGACGGCGGACGGCGGACGGACATTGACCTTTTGGTTAGTTATTCCTTGAATAATCAACCTATGTTTTCATGCAAATGGTCAACCTCTCCGATTCGGCTCAAAATTTTTTTCTGGACGTTTCATGATGTCTAGATCAAAAAACGCTGCAAATTCTTACACAGGGGTTGGTTATTCCTTGGACCAGGCGCATGGAGACTCATTTCTTCAACATGGGAAAATGGGGAAAAAAGTGGGTGCGGCGGGTCCCAGACCCATTCCAATCTATTCAGGATCCAAAATTTAGTGGAAAATGATACCCCACACGCCCAGGTTCCAGAAATCTCGAAAACACATATTTAAAAATCTGCAAATTCTTACACACGGGTTGGTTATTCCTCGAATGGGGGAAACAGTGGGTGTGGCGGGTCTCAGACCCATTCCAATCGATTCAGCGTCCAAAATTTAGTGGAAAATGATACCCCACACGCCTAGGTAGCAGAAATCCCGAAAACACATATTCAAGATGGGTGTATCTATGGGGCACTACGACACTAATTTACTAATATAATATTGAGAAAACGTAGGTAATTTAGAAGGCTATAATAATTGTATTGAATTGAATGGTACGAATAAAAAGCTCGGACAGTAAAAGGAATTGTAGGCAACTGCTCAAAATTGGTTGCTAAGTTTAACAGCTGGTTATAAACAACAGGATATGACGATGTGTTTTGTTTGTCTATTCGGCTGAAGTCACCCACATGGGTAATAAATACCCAATTTGACCCATTACTTCTTCCAGTGGGTGCCAATTGTTCTGGGACCCATTTTATTGGATTCAGCGTCCAAAATTTAGTGGAAACGGACACCCCACTCGCCTAAATCACCCAAAATCTCGAAAATCCATTTTTCAAAAAACACATTTTGACCCCTACCCCCTCCAAATTTGGTCCGATCGGGCTGAAAAGTTTCGAGGACCCATCTCGGCTGGGAACAGACCCCTGACCCAAATTTCAGATTTTTAGAACATTTTCTACTACCAAAAACGGCGTGGACAATGGACGGTGGACGGCGTACGGCGTACGGCGTACGGCGTACGGCGGACGGCGGACGGACATTGACCTTTTTTGATCAGGACATCATGAAACGTCCAGAAAAA
Source organism: Cyrtorhinus lividipennis (assembly GCA_019603395.1). NCBI lineage: Eukaryota > Metazoa > Arthropoda > Insecta > Hemiptera > Miridae > Cyrtorhinus > Cyrtorhinus lividipennis. The sequence goes on from CM034005.1 coordinate 1,730,709, forward strand.
AATTTTGAGCCGAATCGGAGAGGTTGACCATTATCATGAAAACATAGGTTGATTATTCAAGGAATAACCAACCAAAATGAGTAATATATACACAATTTGACCCATTACTTCTTCCAGTGGATGCCAATCGTCTTGAGACCCACTCCATTGGATTCAGCTACCAAGATTTAGCGGAAAATGATACCCCACACGCCTAGGTTCCAGAAATCTCAAAAACACATATTCAAAATGGGTAATATATACCCAATTTGACCCATAACTTCTTCTAGTGGGCGCCGATCGTTCTGGGACCCATTTCATTTGATTCAGCGTCCAAAATTTAGTGGAAAATGATACCCCACTCGCCTAGATCGCCCAAAATCTCGAAAATCCATTTTTCAAAAAACACATTTTGACCCCTACCCCGCCCAAATTTGGTCCGATTGGGCTGAAAAGCTTGGAGGACCGTCCCAGGCCGGGAACAGACCCCTGACCCAAATTTCAGATTTTTAGAAAATTTTCTACTACCAAAAACGGCGTGGACGGCGTACGGCGGACGGACATTGACCTTTTTTGATCTAGACACCATGAAACGTCCAGAAAAAAAAATTTGAGCCGAATCGGAGAGGTTGACCATTTGCATGAAAACATAGGTTGATTATTCAAGGAATAACCAACCAAAAGGTCAATGTCCGTCCGCCGTACGCCGTCCGCCGTACGCCGTCCGCCGTCCACGCCGTTTTTGGTAGTAGAAAATTTTCTAAAAATCTGAAATTTGGGTCAGGGGTCTATTCCCGGCCTAGGACGGTCCTCCAAGCTTGTCAAAATGTGTTTTTTGAAAAATGAGTTTTCGAGATTTTGGGCGATTTAGGCGAGTGGGGTATCATTTTCCACTAAATTTTGGACGCTGAATCAAATGAAATGGGTCCCAGAACGATCGGCACCAACTGGAAGAAGTTATGGGTCAAATAGGGTATATATTACTCATTTTGGTTGGTTATTCCTTGAATAATCAACCTATGTTTTCATGATAATGGTCAACCTCTCCGATTCGGCTCAAAATTTTTTTCTGGACGTTTCATGATGTCCTGATCAAAAAAGGTCAATGTCCGTCCGCCGTCCGCCGTCCGCCGTCCGCCGTACGCCGTACGCCGTCCGCCGTACGCCGTCCATTGTCCACGCCGTTTTTGGTAGTAGAAAATGTTCTAAAAATCTGAAATTTGGGTCAGGGGTCTGTTCCCAGCCGAGATGGGTCCTCGAAACTTTTCAGCCCGATCGGACCAAATTTGGAGGGGGTAGGGGTCAAAATGTGTTTTTTGAAAAATGGATTTTCGATATTTTGGGTGATTTAGGCGAGTGGGGTGTCATTTTCCACTAAATTTTGGACGCTGAATCCAATAAAATGGGTCCCAGAACAATTGGCACCCACTGGAAGAAGTAATGGGTCAAATTGGGTATTTATTACCCATGTGGGTGACTTCAGCCGAATAGACAAACAAAACACATCGTCATATCCTGTTGTTTATAACCAGCTGTTAAACTTAGCAACCAATTTTGAGCAGTTGCCTACAATTCTTTTTACTGTCCGAGCTTTTTATTCATACCATTCAATTCAATTTAATACAATTATTATAGCCTTCTAAATTACCTACGTTTTCTCAATATTATATTAGTAAATTAGTGTCGTAGTGCCCCATAGATACACCCATCTTGAATATGTGTTTTTGGGATTTCTGCTACCTAGGCGAGTAGGGTGTCATTTTCCACTAAATTTTAAACGCTGAATCCAATAAAATGGGTCCCAGATTAATTGGCACCCACTGGAAGAAGTAATGGGTCAAATTGGGTATTTATTACCCAATTTGATTATGTGTTTTGGGATTTCTGCTACCTAGGCGTGTGGGGTATCATTTTCCACTAAATTTTGGACGCTGAATTCAATGATGTGTGTCCCAGAACGATTGGCACCCACCGGAAGAAGTTATGGGTCAAAATGGGTATGTATCCACCCATTTGGTATGTGTCAGGATTTCTGGTACCTGGGCGTGTGGGGTATCATATTCCACTAAATTTTGGACCCTGAATCGATTGGAATGGGTCTGAGACCCGCCACACCCACTGTTTCCCCCATTCGAGGAATAACCAACCCGTGTGTAAGAATTTGCAGCGTTTTGAATATGTGTTTATGAGATTTCTGGTACCTGGGCGTGTGGGGTTATTCCTTGAATAATCAACCTATGTTTTCATGCAAATGGTCAACCTCTCCGATTCGGCTCAAATTTTTTTTCTGGACGTTTCATGGTGTCTAGATCAAAAAAGGTCATTGTCCGTACGCCGTACGCCGTACGCCGTCCGCCGTCCGCCGTCCACGCCGTTTTTGGTAGTAGACAATTTTCTAAAAATCTGAAATTTGGGTCAGGGGTCTGTAACCGGCCGAGACGGGTCCGCGAAACCTTTCAGCCCGATCGGACCAAATTTGGGCGGGGTAGGGGTCAAAATGTGTTTTTTGAAAAATGGATTTTCGAGATTTTGGGCAATCTAGGCGAGTGGGGTATCATTTTCCACTAAATTTTGGACGCTGAATCAAATGAAATGGGTCTCAGGACGATTGGCACCCACTGGAAGAAGTTATGGGTCAAATTGGGTATATATTACCCATTTTGAATATGTGTTTATGAGATTTCTGGTACCTGAGCGTGTGGGGTATCATTTTCCAATAAATCATGGACACTGAATCGATCGGAATGGGTCTGGGACCCGCCGCACCCACCGTTTTTCCCATTCCCCCCATGTTTTCAAATAAGTTTCCATGCGCCTGGTCTGACGAATAACCAACCCCTGTGTAAGAATTTGCAGATTTTGAATATGTGTTTTTGAGATTTCTGGAACCTAGGCGTGTGGGGTATCATTTTCCACTAAATCTTGGAAGCTGAATCCAATGAAGTGGGTCTCAGGACGATTGGCACCAACTGGAAGAAGTTATGGGTCAAATAGGGTATATATTACTCATTTTGAATATGCGTTTATGAGATTTCTGGTACCTGGGCGTGTGGGGTATCATTTTCCACTAAATTCTGGATCCTGAATCGATTGGAATAGGTCTGGGACCCGCCGCACCCACCGTTTTCCCCATTTCCCCCATGTTTTTAAATCAGTTTCCATGAGCCTGGTCCGAGGAATAACCAACCCCTGTGTAAGAATTTGCAGCGTTTTTGATCTAGACACCATGAAACGTCTAGAACAAATGTTTGAGCCGAATCGGAGAGGTTGACTTTTTGCATGAAAACATAGGTTGATTTTTCAAGGAATAACCAAGCAAAACGAGGAAGAAAGAACCTGGCAACAAGCCACAAGGGCAGACAACTGAGACTGGCCCCAGGTCGAGCCTGAAGACATGTGATAAATAGTACCAGGTTGGGCCGTTGGGAGTGTGAGGGTTTACCTGGCCTCATAGGATTTCCTCATAAAAAATATAAAAAAATTATGCTACAGCATGCACATGTCTATGCTCCACACAGCATGACTGAGTTGGTCAGTGACATGAGCAGCATTCTCTTTCAAGGTGGATCCCCATACCTCTCTTTTCTATACAGAAAGGGTCAGCCTGTGGCCTTCCATCCAGTTTGTTACCGTTGTCATTATTTCCTTTAGCTTTTCGTGGGCTTCTTCAGTAGCGTTGACTAGAACCACTATCGCCACATCATGCGCATACCCCACCAAAAGGTGTCTATTGGCAAGCTGAAGATCCGCTCAACTATATATCCCTTTGTCACGCCTGCTGCGGCCATGCTGTCGTCCTCCTTGTTTTGTCTCCTGTGTTAATGTCCGGTTTGCACTTTCTACGTCCAGGTCTGCCAGGAGACCAATTGGTCTTTCATCTTGCGTCGCCCTTTGTGGCTACTTCCCTTATGGCTCCTATAATGGATGAACCCTTCCTGAAGCCATGCTTTCCTGAAGTCTTGGCCTGCTCTGTCAGTCTGTTCTGTAGTAGTTCCTCATAGTCCTCACCAACTGTGTTCAACATGCACTCAGGTCTCAATGACCAGGGGAAATGCGGATCTCCTTTCTTTTATATAAAAGAGGTGTGATAATGTTACGTGCCAAACCGTTAAAATTGCTTTATTCGTGCGCTTCATCAAATGTGTAATTATTTCAAAGTGTACGAATCCACCTACTTTCACTTTCATATTATTTTCATACGTACCTTTGCAGAATTAAGGCGTCTACCCCAGTAAAGTGGATTATCCAAATTCATAAAGACTGGCTTGTACCAACGTTACAACGAAATTTTCCATCGGTGTTCTCATTAAAATATAATGTTTTCAGTGAACTAAAGCGTCGGGGGCTACAACTTGTACTAAGAAGAACCTTCGAACGAATATTCATTTGCATAATTAACGCGCTCACACTCGCTACGGAAGTGCTGTTCTTTTGACTGTTTAGTAAGTGCACATACTTCAAGACCCACCCTCGCACTTACTAACAACTCTTGAATTGCTGACCAAACTGCAGACTTTATTTACTGGAACGTTTCTTGGGAAGCGAAAATAAATGCTGAGTGATTTATGAATTTATACACATAAATTGGGGTTGGTTATTCCCTCAATAAATCAACCTATGTTTTCATGAAAAAAGTCAATCTCTCCGATTCGGCCCAAAATGTTTTTGTCTGGACGTTTCAAGGTGTCTAGATCAAAATTAGCAAATGCATTAGCAAAATGGACGCTGCATCTAATGAGAAGGGTCCCAGAAGGATGGGCATCCTTTGGAAGAGGTTACGGGTCAAAATGCGTACCTATTACTCATTTTGAATATGTGTTTTCGAGATTTCTGGTACCTAGGCGTGTGGGGTCTCATTTTCCACTAACTTTTGGACGTTGAATCCAATGAAACGGGTCCCAGTACGATCGTCACCCACCGGAAGAAGTTATGGGTCAAAATGGGTATATACCCACTCATCTTGAATGTGTTTTCGAGAGTGAATGAGTTTTTGTACCTAGGCGTGCAGGGTATCATTTAGTTCTAAATTTTGGACCCTGAAATGATTGGAATGGGTCTGGAACCGCCTCACCCACTGTTTCCCTCATTTTCCCCATGTTCGGTATTTTCGACGGCTTAAGCGGGTGATGTATCGTTTTCCACTCATTTATTTTTGAGGTAAACGGCTTTCACTTTAGGAGCTTATTAGTCGAGGAGGCAACCGATTTTCGTTCCATCGGTCATCGCTGTCTTCACTTTGAGCTCAAGGGTCCAGCGGCAAACCAGAAAATACCGAAACGAAAATACCCGCTCTAGGTAAGCCCATTTCGCTCGTTCCGAATAAATAGAACAGGACGAAGGAAAATGGAGAATGAGAAGAGAAAACCTATACGACTGGACGAAAGGTGAACAAAATAAGATGAGTGCGACTACGCACACTGACGAGAAGAAAAATACGTCCACTTACCAAGTGACCCGAGCATTTTAGGGCCTTCGTCATCCGTGACATCACAATGTAATGCGGTTTTGGGTTTTGCCTTCCCACTTTTTATCACGTTCTATTCCGGCGACGAGGTTTTTGCCCTTCATTTTGTCTCCTGGTCCCCATCAGAAAAGAAAACCTCTTATGACAGTAGCCCTGACAGATCACACTTCTTCAATTGGATAACAAGACGTGGAAACTATGCCTCCTACATCACCCCTCCCTTCCACAATATGAAAACTAATTTACCCTAGGAAACGGATATCTCAAATAGGTAGGGGTGGGTCACATAACTAGAAACTGTTATGAATACTCGGTTAGTTAATTTATAAAATAACAATTATAACAATTTCCTTAAAAAACCCCTATTTTTTTTCATTTCTTGCTTCTAAACAAACATTGCGGTTATTATAGCCTCACAATAAATATTGCCATTCCCATAAACATGGTAAACAAAAAATGGGGGAAACAGTGGGTGTGGCGGGTCTCAGACCCATTCCAATCGATTCAGGGTCCAAAATTTAGTGGAATATGATACCCCACACGCCTAGGCACAAGAAATCCTGACACATACAAAATGGGTGGATACATACCCATTTTGACCCATAACTTCTTCCGGTGGGTGCCTATCGTTCTGGGACACACATCATTGAATTCAGCGTCCAAAATTTAGTGGAAAATGATACCCTACACGCCTAGGTAGCAGAAATCCCGAAAACACATAATCAAATTGGGTAATAAATACCCAATTTGACCCATAACTTCTTCCAGTGGGTGCCAATTGTTCTGGGGCCCATTTTATTGGATTCAGCGTCCAAAATTTAGTGGAAAATGACACCCTATTCGCCTAGGTAGCAGAAATCCCGAAAACACATATTCAAAATGGGTAATAAATACTCAATTTGACCCATTACTTCTTCCAGTGGGTGCCAATTGTTCTGGGACCCATTTCATTGGATTCAGCGTCCAAAATTTAGTGGAAAAAGACCCCCACTCGCCTAAATCACCCAAAATCTCGAAAATCCATTTTTCAAAAAACAAATTTTGACCCCTACCCCCTCCAAATTTGGTCCGATCGGGCTGAAAAGTTTCGAGGACCCGTCTCGGCCGGGAACAGACCCCTGACCCAAATTTCAGATTTTTAGAAAATGTTCTACTACCAAAAACGGCGTGGACAATGGACGGCGGACGGCCAGTCTGGAACCTGGTCATTGGCGGCCTCTTGACTACGTTGGAACAAATGGACTTCCCCCCAGTCGCGTATGTGGACGACCTTGCAGTCAATGTCACAGCCTCCACCAGGGCCAGCATGTTAAGACGCGCCGAATGCTGCGCCTTGCAGGTTGAAAGCTGGTGCAGGTCAGCCAGGTTGAAGATGGCTGCAGAGAAAACCCAAGCCCTGGTGTTTCGGGGAGAAGGGGATGCCCGCCACCCAACTCGCTTCAGAGCTGGTAACACCAGGGTGCAGGCCAGTGTGACAGTAAAATACCTGGGAGTCACACTGCATCGCCAGCTAAGGCTCAATGCTCATGTAGCATCATTCTCAGGCCGAATGCTTCGACTGTCAGGGGCCATGCGGGGTATCTCAGGACCTGCATGGGGTGTTACATACAAGGAGAGACTGCGATATTATAAAGTAGTCTTCCTCCCGGCAGTCCTCTATGCGGCGTCAACATGGTGGTGCAAGCCAACTAAAACAAACAGGGAAAAGATCAACAGCATTCAGAGAATCATGCTCTTGTCAACGACAAGGGCATATCGCACCACCTCTACATTGGCAGTTCAGGTCCACAATCATTGGGTCCACAATCAATGGCAGCATCGCTGGGACAGCTCAGAAAAGGGCCGACACACTTATGGGTTCCTACCAAACGTCAGGGACAGAATGGCCATGGGTTACCTAGAACCAGGCTACGAGGTGACCCAATTAATAACAGGCCATGGCAACTTCAGCGCAAAGCTCCACTTCTTCCACAGACGAGAGCATCCATCCTGCCCATGTGGTGCTCCAGAAGAAACAGCTGAACACATAATCAGGAACTGCCCCCTGCATGACGCCGCTAGAGCCGGATTGCAGTCCTGGGCTGACACGACAGGCGAACTCTCTGAACTGATTGACACGTGTCAGAAATTTGGGGCATTCAGAAAGTTTGCATTGGCCTGGGCTGCACTAAGAGGCGAAGGAGTCCACGTCATGAGGTAGAGCGACGAATTGCCATCAATAAAGGGTTTTTACGTAGGTTTTATTCATAGGATAGGTTCTTTTAGAATGGAGAGGGAGGAAATTATACCAGTACTCTCCTCTCCCCAGTATGTTTGCCTCTATATTTATTCATCTGTGTGAATGTGAATATATGTGACTGGATGTGTATAGGTTAAGCGACGTGATATTAGTATTAGTAAGTGTTTGTGTCGCTGGTTGGGGGACCCTGCCAGTCTCTGGGGAGGCAGCATATTGGTTAGGTTTGGTTATTTCTGTGCCTGGCGCAGGGGCCTTATTTATTGATTTTAATTTTATTTATTTATTTATTTTTATTTTATTTTATTTTATTTTTTTTTTTTTTCCTGGGCTGTCGGCTCTTCTGGGCTAGTAACACCCTGCAGTACGGGAAACCCTACAAGACGGGAACCAGGAGGGCCACTTTAGGAAGGGTGGGCTCGGCTGGCTGGCGGGGATTTATCCCCCTCCCTACCGGCCAGGTGGTGGGTGTGCTCAGGGTTGGTCTAGACCTAAGCCTTAGGGGAAGGAGGAATAACAAGTACTCTCTTCCCCCCCCCCCTAGTCTTTTAAATAAAATGTGATATGCGCCTGTGATAATTTTTTAGGCTAGGCATAGTTAAATTTAGGTTTTTATCCAGGCAGGGGAGGAATATCCTAGTACTCGCCCTACCTACAGCGTTTTAGCAAAGGACTCCTTCGCAGGACTGTGGAGCACGAAGAAAAGGGTGAAGAATGAACTGGAGTGGAGGACACAGGTGGGGTGTTTTCCTATTTAGGTACCCCTACAAAATGCCTGTACGTTCAGTGAAGCCCAGTAATGTGGCGAGTAAGTGCCGCCACCACCACATTAAGCACTAAGTCCCAACAGCTCCACAGCCACCCCCACCCTAAAGCTCATTACATGCCAATGATGGAAGACCGCAAGCACAAGAAGAGGCGCGTTAGTACGGAGGCCTAGCAGAGCAAAAGATTGAAGTAAAAGACCCCTTGGAAAACCCGGCACCTCCACGAGATCCACCCTGGGCTGCCACAGGCAGGCGGACGCCGGAAGAGGGTGGGGTGCCTGATATACGGGGAAGCCATAGAGCAGGGCTCCCAGATGATCTAGCGCAAAGAAAAGAAAAAGGGAAAACACGACTGGGATAGACTGTAATGGGCCACATGGCCTCAGGAACAGTCTAGCGCAGGTATATCAGGACGGCGGACGGCGTACGGCCTACGGCGGACGGACATTGACCTTTTTTGATCAGGACATCATGAAACGTCCAGAAAAAAATTGTGAGCCGAATCGGAGAGGTTGACCATTATCATGAAAATATAGGTTGATTATTCAAGGAATAACCAACCAAAAACAGTGGGTAAGGCGGGTCCCGGACCCATTTTAATCGATTCAGGGTCCTACATTGAGTGGAAATGATACCCCACACGCCTAGGTACCAGAGATCTCAAAAACAGACATTCGAAATGGGTAGATAGGTACCCATTTTGACCCATAAACTCATCCAGACGGTGCCAATAGTTCCGGGACCCATTTTATTGTATTCAGCGTCCAAAATTTAGCGGGAAATGATACACCACACGCCTAGGTACCTGAAATATCGAAAATCCACCTTCAAAATGAGTAGATACGTACCCATTTTGACTCATAACTTGTCAGAGACACCGACTTTTACGACCAGTTGATCGCGATTGACCATTTGAGGACACCTGGCGTAGTGTCAATAACATCCAGCTGGTTACTGATAACCCGCCTACTGTTATCATGGCCTCCATAATCCCAGTTGACACTACTGGCGCCTATTATCAGGTAGCTGCCATGGATTTGGGTTTGTGGGTGGTTATTGCTACAAACATAATGTATCACCAAACAATCCAAAACAGTGAAAAGTGCGCTTGAAGAACCTGAATTGGTGGCTAATGGTGGATAAGGATAGTAAAGTCCGCTGACGCATCTCTCAGCACTCGCCCCACCGAAGTGACGAACAGTAAAGCCCTCAATTAGTTCGCTAATCGCAGTTTGCACCAGATTCAACATGATTCGGTCTCTTCATTAGGCTTTGAAAACAGAACGAACTGGAGTCTATCTCACAGCACAACAACGAACTTTGAAAGTGTTAACCCTTTTGATGGCTCTGAGGAATTGCACTAATGAGATTATCGTCAAGATGACCCCAAGGCTCTTTTTCCATTTGAGCTCTCCATTTATGCAGATGAAACGTAGTCGTGATAAGATGAAATCCATTGTTTTATGCATAGACACAAATTTGGGGTCAAACCATTTTTATTCAGATCGCCGAAAACGGAAGAATAGTGTGAACATGTGTACTCAGTTTACGTATGTACTCAGAAAATGTAGGTTCGACAATTTTGGGTTCATTGGCGTGTAGGGTGTAATTTGACAATAAATTGTGAACCCTAAACCGATCAAATTACGTTTTGGACCAGCGTATGCGTGGAAATAGTTATTTTTATATCAGGGTTTCGATATTTTGGGAGATATGACAAGTACAAAATGATATTCATTCTTTCACAGAGGTTGGTTATTAGTCGGACCAGCAGCAGGGAGACTCATTCCAATCGATTCCGCGTCCAACATTTACTGGAAAATGATACCCAATCCGCGCGCATTCATTACTGTTAAAAGAATGAAGTGCACACTAAAGAAGTGTCGAGTGTTGAGCTGACCACCTAACCAACCATCTATAAACTCATGATCGGATCATTTTTGGAACATTTGTAACATCTATTATTAAACTAGAACCAGCCTATCATCCCGCAGACATCAAAGAACGCAAAAAAATGCACAGATTGATTATAACATGCATGTAATGGTGGGTGTAATGGTAGGAAGGCCCTACGCATCTGACTGAGGTAAAAAAGTGGGTGATTTTGAACTAAAATTGGAAGACGTCACGTCGCGAGTGGATATAGTGTCCGTAAAAGCAGGGAACTCTTCATAGTAAGTACCTTGTCCTATAGTTCAGTCCCGGCCGAAGAAGCCGTTAAGTATTATCAGAAAATAACGAAAGGATAAATGTATTACCTTTAATGGCAGTACAGCGACGAAATTCTACAGTAGAAGGGGGCTACGGTGACTTGTGAAGATTTATCTACCCTGCGTTTCACCAGAAGAATTCGGAAAAAAATGATACCCACACGCCTAGGTACCGGAAATCTCGAAACCACACATCCGAAATTGGTAGATAGGCACCCATTTTGACCAATTACCTCATCCAGAGGGCACAAATCGTTTCCGGACCCATTTCATCGGATTCAGTGTCCAAAATTTAGTAGAAAATGATACCCCACACGCCTAGGTACCAGAAATCTCGAAACCACATATTTCAAAAACGCTGCAAATTCTTACACACCGGTTGGTTATTCCTCGAATCAGGCACATGGAGATTCACTTCTTCAACATGGGGGAAATGGATGAAACAGAGGGTTTGGCGGGTCCCGGACACATTCCAATCGATTCAGGGTCCAAAATTTAGTGGAAAATGATACCCCACACGCCTAGGTACCAGAGATCTCGAAAACAGACATTCGAAATGGGTAGATATGTAAGCCTCTCTCGAATTAAAATGTGTTTGAATTTACTATAATTTAATTCGGGTTTCTTCGGAGAATTTGGAAGGGACCTAGCGAGAGGATAAGGGATGTAAGTCCAAGACTTACGAATGAGCAACTAGGGATACCAAGGATGAGCATAAAATACATTGATACAAAATGAATTATAATTGAAAACAAGGACTCGTTGCAAAGGAGAATATGCCTCAACCTGGGCTAGAATTGATACAAGACAAAGTAATTCGACAAAGTAAATTAGACAACATGTGGAGCATAAAATACAATTAATACAAGATACATGAAATTATGATATACATGAAATACAATTTAATGAGCAAGTGCAACAATACCGGCTGACGAAAACGGTGTCGACGTTGAAGGAAAAACAGGAGGGGGCATGCTGTCCCGCAGGTACACAGCGAGGCTTATTAACTTGAGTCCTTTATCTCATGGGGAACACAATATTACAGCTTCGGTCGACTTCAGCAGAGTTCACTTCAGAGCGAGCACAGGACAAAGCCAGGATGGACTGAGTGAGTTGCACTTGCACGACAGGATTACAAAAATATATGACTCCAACATTTTGGGCCCCCCAGTTGGAGGGGCACGACAGCCCGGTTGGGCACCTTAGCAATGAGTGAGTGCTGGGCCTCTCTCCAAAATGCGACGTCTGGGCAGGAGTTGCGCGCACATCCTGGCGCATGCTCCCTCCCTTCTGGCCTTCTGGTGGCAGCAAGCCTGGGGGCTTACAGATAGGTACCCATTTTGACTCGTAACCTTATCCAGAGGGCGCCAATTGTTTCAGGATTCATTTAATTGGATTCAGCGTCCAAAATTTATTGAAAACTGATACCCCACACGCCTAGGAACCTGAAATCTGGATAGTCGATTGGAATGCGTCCAGGACCCGCCACACCCACTGTTTCCCCTATTTTCCCCATGTGTAAGAAATGAATCTCCATGCGCCTGGTTCGAGGAATAATCAACCGGTGTTTAGGAATTTGCAGTGTTTTGGTCTAGGCTCATTGAAACGTCCAGAATGAAATGTTGGGCTGAATTGGAGAGATTGACTTTTTGCATGAAAACTGCGATTCCGAGGAATAACCAACCCCGGTGATTTAGTGAAGTGTTGGCGAGGAACGCCGCCTTTGACTGCGATTGAGTGCTTATTCTGCCAACCTAGCGGATGAACACGTTCGATTCCAGCAATCGAAGCTATTATGGTATTGAACCGTAATGAGCGATATTAGTTAACGAATGGTCCCCGCTAAAGGTTAGTAGAGGGATCGAAGAGAGGGCAGTTACAATAGGCGCACAACGTGACAGCGTGACGGTGTTCAGATAGTGGAAAACGTTTGTCGAGCGGTGTCGCACACTGATTCTGAACACTGTACCGCCTCAAATGATACTTCACCACGGGGACGGGAAGGTGGAAGCCATTCGCCACGTGGGACGAATGGGTCGTCGGCGGGTATCCCTAGCGAAGACGATAGATGGCGGTGCGACGGCGGGAGAGGTGGGTATACTAATTAGGGAAACAATGCTATGAACATGGGCCAAAACTGGTCCACTCAGCTAGACTTGGGAGCACCAACCGTTTGCGGTCCGCTAAAATACGCGGTGTGATGGTGAGGCGGGGGTAATCGGCTGCGGTTTCAGCCCCTTTTACTGGTTTATAATTGACCGCTTCCTCCGACAGACAATGTCGGCCCCCACCTCACAGTTAGTGACCTCCCCCTCAAACTCACAGGCACATTCATATCTTCACTGTGTGGCAGAAGGTACGGAGGACCTGCCTCTTCAATAGGCGTGTTTTGTACGCATCCAAACCGTAAACAATAATGTTTTCCTGAAAAAATCTAAGATCAGATTTTCACTAAAATAAAACTGATCAAAAATGTCTTGAATGATACCATTGGAAAACAGATTAATTCAATTTATTGATTCTAATCACTGTACTGATTTCCGTGTATTTTCGTCATTTTTGTTATGTTATTCCTTAAATAATCAACCTATGTTTTCATGCAAAAAGTCGAATCTCTCCGATTCGGCCCAAAATGTTTTTCTGGCCGTTTCAAAGGTGTCTAGATCAAAATAGTCAAATGTCCGGCCGCCGTCCACGCCAACATTGATGTTGACAATTTTCTAAAAATCAGACATTTGGTTCAGAGGTCCATTCCCGGCTCTAGTTGGTCCTTGAAACTTTTCAGCCCGATCGGACCAAATTTGGGTGGGGTAAGGGTCACAATGTGTATTTTGAAAAATGGATATTCTATCTAGGCGTGTGGGGTATCATAATCCACTAAATGTTGGATGCTAAATCCAATTAAATGGGTCCCAGAACGATTGGCACCCACCGGAAGAAGTTTTGGTATCTATCTACCCATTTTGAATATATGTTTTCGAGATTTCTGGTACCTAGGCGTGTGGGGTAACATTTTCCAATAAACTTGGGACGCTGAATCGATTGGAATGAGTCTCCCGTTCTCCTGGTCCGAGGAATAACTAACCCATGTTGAAGAATTTGCAGCGTTTTTTTAGCTACTGCTACTATGAGTTTGTGTAGTAATTTGGTGACTTTATTTCCTGGCTTACACTCATTTCAAGATAATACTGGGAATGAGTAGAAGGCAATTACTTATTGATATCAACCATACTTCCTCCCACGTTTGATCGAAAAACAGCTAATTTCCCTCCAAATTTTTTGCCAATAATTATTTTCTGTCTCAAATGTTTATTTTTCAAGCTTCAAGTAAAATATAGTTTTGAAAAATCTCTCGGCATTCTTCACGTATTAACTTGATAAATATTAAAACGTCAACGTAGAAATACGCTTCAAATTCTTTCACAAGGTTTGGTTATTCCTCGGATCATGGGGAAAATGTTGGATACAGTGGTTGTGGTGGGTCCCGGACCCATTCTAATCGATTCAGGGTGCATGATTTAATGGAAAATGATACCCCACCCGCCTAGGTACCAGAAATCTCAAAAACTCATTCGAAATTGGTAGATAAGTACCCATTTTGACCCATAACCTCATCCAGAGGGCGCCCATTTCATTGGATTCAGCGTCCAAATTTTATTAGAAAATGATTCCCTACACGCCTAGATACCAGAAATCTCGAAAACCCACGTTCAAATTAGGTAGATAAATACCCATTTTGACCCATAACTTCCTCCGGTGGGTGCCAATCGTTCTGGGACCCATTTTATTGGATTCATTCGAAAATTTAGTAGATAATGATACCCCACACGCCTAGATTACCAAAAATCTCGAAAATCCATTTTTTGAAATACACATTTTTACCCCTAAAATCCCCGTCCGATCGGGCTGAAATTTTTTGAGGACCAACTAAACCCGGATACAGATCTCTGACCAAAATTTTAGTTTTTTTGGAAAATGTTTCCCTTCCAAAATCGGCGGTAAACAGGAAATATAAGTTTATCCAACGTTGGTTGAATTGTGGACGGTGATAATAGGAATCTGATAGCCAACGCTGACGATGACTTTTACTTTTCAAATCATATCGTTCCCGACGTTACAACCCCCCAATCGAGGAATCCTCATAATGTAGTCGTGTTAAACGCTGATTAAAACTTAGTCGAGTTTGAGGTATATTCCGCGTACACTTTGCACACACTTTTGTTTCGCGCAAAATTCACAATCACTAGGTTTATTTAAATTAACCTGCCAGGCGTTTGACTAAAATGATCAGTTAATCACTCACCAAGTTTTCCAGTAAAATTGGGGGGGTGAACGCGAAGGAACTTTGAATATTTCGGAGGTGATTTATTAAGATCGGAAAACACACGAACCGCGTCGGAGAAGTGTAGGTTACAGCGTCCGCCGGCTAGGCCGACAGTAGAAACAAGGTTGCCAACAAAACGAAAAGAAAAGTACTGCAACCTAGTGTTACTTCCAAGCAATATGAAAGGGTAGGTAGCGACAAGGAATAGGGGATTTGCCCTCCATTTCTCGTCACTCCCTCCCAAATATCCGATTCCTTTGGAGTCCGTTGCGACACATTTCCGAGATGCAAGGTTTCTTGAATCTTGAAGCAGTAGACGCTGTATCTCCCAAGGCGACAGCGCAGAAGAATCCGCAGCCACAGCAGCAGAAGAATCCGCAGCCACAGCAGCAGAAGAATCCACAGCCACAGCAGCAGAAGAATCCGCAGCCACAGCAGCAGAAGAATCCACAGCCACAGCAGCAGAAGAATCCGCAGCCACAGCAGCAGAAGAATCCACAGCCACAGCAGCAGAAGAATCCGCAGCCACGCCAAGAAGATCTCAGGAGCTCTTCATTCTTCAGCACATCAGTGCCAACTGACTTCCTCTTTCAAAGAGAGCTTACTAGTCACTGTTGATTCATGGGCAGTTCCATCCTAATATTCACAGGTAGAACCTGTCTGATTCCATAGGAAAAATCCTATCTTACTTCACAGAAAAAAAATCCTGTCATTGAGCACAGGGAAAGCCCTGTCTAAACACAGAAATAGAGTTCTGTCTAAATACATAGGAATGCGTTCCTATCAATATAAATGTTCATGTTTCACTTACCCAAGGAGGTCCTTGCTAAGTGCAAAACATCCGATTATTATTATTATTTTATGATTTTTTTTTTATTATTATTATTTTTATTTTTATTTTTTTATTCATTTAACTTGATTTAATTTGATGCTCTGATTAATAATTCTTCTGTCCTTGATTCCTGACATGCTCAGTCAAAATCATCTATGGGGATTAAAAAGGACAAAAATTATATTTATGCCAAAACTGTGTCTCTAAATGTGATAAATTTTCCTCTCAGTAGGGGTTTTGTAAGAGCATTAGCTTTCTGATCTTCAGTAGGGATTCACTTGATGATGATGTGTCCATTCCAATGTTCTTCCCTAACATACAAGTAAGACACTCTGACTAAGTGCGTTGAGTAGCAGAATCATCCACTTCAGCTAGTCTAATGGTAGGTTTTGAGTCTTTATACTTCATTGTCACTGTAGGGATATTTAAAATTTGTTCACACGTTGTTCTCAAGCACGCTAGCTCTCGGCATGCCGAACTCATCGCAACAAATTCACTTTCAGCTGAAAACAACGCCATGTGATTTTTTTTTTTCCTTTTTTTTTTGCTTTTCACATGACAGGATCCCCAATTAATTCAATAATGAATCCCGTCGTCGAGTATCCTCCCTCTGCAGTATCCAGGTGCAGTATCGAGTATCCCTCTGTAGCTCTTGACGCGTATAGCTGCTAACCAGTCTTTCCAGTTGAAATTAGCCTGCTTTCTGCTCAACAAATTTGTGGCATATGCAATATCTGGTCTGCTTCCATTTTGTAGATATAGAAGAGACCCAATAGCCTGTCTGTAAGGAACTGAGCTTAGTTCAGCCAAATTGGACGTTGGCATCCTTTCACCTTGCCTCTCTGCAATCATGGGAGTTGGTGTTATCTTATTGCTGTCAGGATCAAATTTTTGCAGAATAGAGGTCAGTTGAGCAGTCTGGTGAACTCTCATGGTTTCTTTCTTGTCTGTTCCTCTCAAGCTCCAAACTGAAAAATGTCTTTTATTTCCCAAGATCAGTAATTGAGAACTCTGTCTCTAATACTCTTTTTAAATATACTCTTCTTTTGAATCAATGATAGGAGCATAGTTGGAATTCATAAGGTTTAAGATCCAATTTTTCAACTAACTCCAAAAATCTCTTAAACCATCGTTGTAGCGACACTTTCAAGCCGTACAAAGCTTTATGAACCTCACACACACTGTTGTTCCTGAAACTTGGACATTCACTCGTGTACTCACACCATCCTTCTGGGATGTCAATGAACCGTTCAGAAACGCTGGTTTTATATCAAACTGATTTAGTTCGAGATCATACTCAACTGCAACTATGAGAACAAACCTCACATCAGTTAAACTTGCAACTTGAGCATATGCTTCAGACAACTCGTAAGAATTATTATCAGCAATGCCCTTCTCTACCAACCGGCTCCCGAATTTGATTGAGTTATTCGCCTCCAGCTTTTTCTTGCGCACCCAACGAGTCTTCATCACTCTTATTCCCTTTTGAACCTGCGATCTTGAAATTATTTTCCTTGTCTGACATTTTTCCAAGGTCTGAAATTCTTGGTTAATAGCCTCAATCCATTTGTCAGTATCCTGAGAACGAAACGCATCTGAATATTTGATTGGTTCAAGATCATTTGCAAGTGAACTGTCCAGGAAACATGCCAGATTGACTGCTTCATCTGCTTCAAAGAATTCGTATTCATCAGTCTCACCAATTTTAGAATTTACCTCAGAAGATCCAGTTGACTCCTGTGTAACTTTAATGTCATTTATCCTTTCTGGATTATCATTTTGCTGTGCCTTGGGTGCAAATTTTGATTTTGATTTAGCCTGATTGCCAAGGATGTACGCATCACAGCCTTCTGATATATTTCAACTCAGGGACATGACCAAAGGCCATCTCAAATAGTGTTCTGAAACAACATGCTGCATTTGGAGTACGGTTATGAACAAAAACAACATGACACATAGCATGCGCTCAAAAATTATTAGGCACTCCTGAGGAAATCAGGTTAACCCGGATCTTTTCTCCTAATTCCAGGTTTAGCCTCTCAGCAGTTCCATTCAGTTGAGGAGTGTAAGGTTCGCTAGTTATCAAGACTATTCTCTCTCTATTCAGCGGAGTCTTCATTTCAAAAGTTTTAAACTCAAGCCCAGCTTTTGAATCTGTACGCAATTTGGCCACCCTCGATTCTGAGCCACTTATTCTTCGGATTTCATCCAACCAACTCAACAGTGCTGCATAGATTTTAGTTTTATCAGTGATATCATAGGCAAAAGCATATCTTGTGGCATCATTTATAAATGTCACTATGTAACGTGCCTGTGATCTATTAGCTTGTGGCTTAATTGGCCCCATCAGGTCAGAACTCAAACGATGAAAAGGTATTTCTGATCTATGCCTCTTCTGAGAGCTTGGTTGCTTCTTGGCCTTTGCCATTTTGCAATCAGGACAATCCATAATGTCATTTCCAAATTTGATGTCTTTTAGTCCTGGCAGATTCCTGCCAGCTATCTCCAAGTATTTCTTCAAAACGTGATTTAATCTATAATGCCATTTAAGTCCCTGATTATCTCTTAAGGAAGAATCAGCTTGGGTATCCACAGTTGAACTGCCTTGATTACCATTTGTACATGACTCAATGTTACTTCCACTAGTATTACAGTGTTTACGAGGCAAACTCCCTCCTATGTCTACATTTGATAAGTCTTTTCAATCCCTGAGAAATGGTTTCTCCAAAAACATGTTAGTTTACCCCGTCCACATTTTCACTTTCTCCCTCCAAACTAACATGTCTGCATACTTGATCAAGAATTACCTGTCTCTCACTCTTAGATGCATTCATCAAAGTTCATTTTAATGAAACCCTACAAAATTTTCCATCATAAGAGCCCTTTTTGAGAATTAATCTATCATCCAGACATGGAAGTTCTTACTCTTTATTAGTGTATGACGCACTCAAGATTTTTGAGTCACCCTTTTTTTCTTTTTTCTTTTTAATCTCAAACCCCAGGGAGATAGCTGACTCCCTGTTCCTTCCCAGTGTCATCAGACTTCCTCACTGCAACTGCAGGGACAATCTGATCTTCCTCACTGCTGTCATCAGTAGACTCTTGTCTCCCATCTGCAGCTGCAACCAGGGAAACTCTGCTTTCATTGTTTCGACAATGCTGAGCTGGTGTATCTTGTCTTCCAGCAATTTTGAGGCGGTTTTGCGGGAGTCCTGGATTTGTGCCCAAGTCTAGGCTTCCTTCTAGGAACACTGTTCAAAGTCTCAGCTTTTTTCTACGTACTGTGACTGAGATCTATGACCATCCTTTCTGGATCCAGTGCATTCCAGTAATCCAGCTATATGTACAAATTCACCACACCTGAAGCATTTTCTTCTGAGATTTTTACAAGTTTAGTATGTCCAGCCATTCCAGACCTGTAGCAGCTACCCTCAAGACGACTCTTCTTTTGAATTTTTTAATTACCATGGCCAGTGCTTGAGCTTCTACGTTTGTAGTGAGATGATTTGGTGTACCACATCAAAGTGCTGCTGGTTGAGGCGCAATTTGTCTGGGCATTTTCCTCCAATGAGCTGCTCCTCTCATACAGAATCTCCTTTATTGCCTGAACGCTTTTTCTTGGTCTGGTGACCATATTTGATTTTTGGGCATGCCTTGGCTATTGCTGAAATCAAATTTCTCCACAGTTCCTGGTCACTTAGTTCCGACTCAGGGCATTTCATGATGTCTTTTACCAAGGCATTAAAACGGGACACAAAGTCAACAACTGTCTCAACTTCAGAATTGTATTGAATGTTGACAAATTCTGATCTCAGCGCTAATTCTCTGGAGAATGATTGAGGATCTAGAGCTTGAATGCGCTGGAACCGTTCAGGAATATCGAAAAGGATGTACAGTGTAATATAACACTTCAATTAGTAAATTTCTTTCTCTGTGTATGATTACATTGGTTCAACATCTGACTTAATCAGGAACAGGCAGTCAGTTGCCTTAAATTCCATCTCAATCCTCTTCCTCCACAAGGAGTAATCACATCCCTCTTCATATTTTTGACTAGAGGATTTCAAAGGAAAACATTTCATTTCCCTCTTCTCACTGAGATTGGAGGTGAAGTCTGTTGTTCCAGAAGGTCTTGACATGTCTCTAATCTCAGCAGATGGTCCTGAGACAAAGTTGCCTGCAGCCTGGTCCATCTCGATAAGTACATTATTTTCTGGCGTCACAGCTGTCCGAGGAGGGTTCCTCGCCTTGCAGATATCTAGCTACAAGAGCATCAACCTGTCAGCTGTCCTGGTCTCAAAAGCTTCAAGCTCGCTCCTGATGTTCTTCATCACTCGCTCAGTGAATTTCTTCGTCAGCTTCGTGAAAACATCCTCCCACTTTTCCACCTATCTTATCAATAGATCCTCCAATGCGGACTCATCCTGCATTGGTCAAGAAATCTGAGAAAACATTTCCGTCAGTTCTTCAGTATCTTTGCCACCCCAGAGCTGAGATGCTGCCACACAGTCAGTTACACAGCCTCAACAGATAGACTGACAACTAGACTGTCTTAATAAGCCTTCAAGTCATTGGACTTCGTAAAAATACGGCTTCACAATGTCGGGTTCATTTTGACATTGTCTGACTTCCCCTTTCGTGTGTTTTCTTCAAAATCCGAGGCCCTTTCTCCCTCCTACTTCCTTATTCCAATAGCCCCCAATTTTACTGCTGATGGTCTTTACTTTCGTTGCAACAAATTAAGGTTTAACTTGATTCACTTATATACTCTCGAGACTTCCCAAAAATGATTTTGGCATACAATCAAACAAATTATTCAATTTTATTTCCCTTAAAAAACATTTTACCCAGCCACAAACCAGGTACTAGACAGTTCATTTATTTTACAATTTAACGTCCACCTTGCACCCACAGACCAATCAGCAAAGTGGGTATCCTGGGTACCCTACCCCACAGAGCCAGAGCACTGTCAAGAAGATTCCAGAGCTCATGATACCTTCTCTCAAGAATGCTACAACAATATGAGGAAAGCACATCAGGATCCCACCTCACCCTGTTCAGTGATTATAGAATCAGCCAACGTTTTACAACCAGTCAGTGTAGATGCAAGACAGACGGGCCTCATAGCCTAATTTGAACAAGTCAGAGTCTCAGACTCGAACTATTTGAACTGTATCCAAGATTAGTTCCTTCAGCAGTCATCCCTGCCTTTCCCTGATTTGAGCTTCCTTACCTACGCCTCCTGGTGTCTACAAACAGGGTTACTACATACTCCAGGGGTTAAAATATGGGTGCTGCAGGGCGGGGACACTTATTTAAAAAGGTAGGCCGTTTGGATACGCACGTTCCCCTTAAGACGGGTACTTCATGTGGAACCTCGTACTCGTACCCAAGTAGCCTCGTTCGCCTGCAAACTTAATCCCCGAGTCCGTGACCGTTGTTAAGGGATGCAGAGACTCTAGACCCACAAAGAGTACGGACTCACTGACCACTCCGGTCTAAGCTATAGAGATCAAACCCTGATTATAGTTCCAGCAAGGACCGCCTAGTCTCTCATGGAGCATGTTTAGTTGGAATTCCTTCTCAGTAAACAAAAAAACATAGGTTGATTATTCAAGGAATGACCAACCAAAAACACCTTGGACATTCTGTGATCCCACAAAAAAAGAATATTTAATTTACAGGCTCTTCCAAGACTACATGCATTTGAATATCAAAGTTAATACAAATAAAATGAACATTAAATTGAACCGATCCATTTTATCCCATCTAGTAAGTGAATATTTAAGTTTGACGCATCCTACTTCCAAGAGCACTGATGTATTACAGAATAGATCCCATCACACATGTTCAAGGTAACCTCATTATGGCTGGTCAGGCACTTCCATCAGTTTTTCTCCTTTAAAAATAAGTTCTCATGACCTATAACTCACATAGCCGTATGTGTTGTCCTGCTCACTCACAGATTGTAGGATACAAGTATTTACAGCGTAGTTCTACGCTCGTGACATTAAATTCGTGGAAGAAATTTTCTTCCAACCACAACACAGAGATACTAAACCGCGGTGCACCTGGCATTTTAGCCAGCAAGATTCGACAATCATCCCGACCGGCCTCCACCGCCTTTTTCAGCGATCCTGAATTTATCGAAATTCAGCTTACTCCGTCCTCATGGGGAAATTAAATGCCCGGGTCTTATGATTCTGTGCGACGAGTTCCCCCATCCGCCATTGAGCCTGCTTGACCCTCAATCCTCAATGCAACTCGCCCATTTTGCTCGATCGGGAATCGGGTTGTGTACCTACTATTACTACATGCCTCTCAACCCGATTTCATTGTCAAATACGGCCAGAACAACAAGCAAGGAAAAAACGACAAAAAAAGAAACTTCATTTCAACATGGCATTCGTCCACCACCATTGGTATAGCGTCCCAAGGAATATCCAACTTCATGCTCCAAATTAGAACTCCCCGCAAGCTCTACGACTATGAATTCATGCCAGGCGTTTGACTAAAATGATCAGTTAATCACTCACCAAGTTTTCCAGTAAAATTGGGGGGTGAACGCGAAGGAACTTTGAATATTTCGGAGGTGATTTATTAAGATCGGAAAACACACGAACCGCGTCGGAGAAGTGTAGGTTACAGCGTCCGCCGGCTAGGCCGACAGTAGAAACAAGGTTGCCAACAAAACGAAAAGAAAAGTACTGCAACCTAGTGTTACTTCCAAGCAATATGAAAGGGTAGGTAGCGACAAGGAATAGGGGATTTGCCCTCCATTTCTCGTCAGATTTCCATCTTGTAATAAAAAATCAATTGACAGAAAAATGTTTTATTCCTTTCCTACCAAATATTCTTAGGATTCAACTTGAAAATCATGAAATATCGTGCTGGGTTGGATTCCACCCAACGTGGGTGGTTGGGTCCAGGAAATTCACGTGGTTCCTGCTGGGTTATGATCACATAATTTTTTCCGACGCCTCCCTGACGGGATGGGGCGGTTACTCCCACCCCCACACGGCCCACAAGTTTTTGCTTGTGGGTCTTCATAGCAGAACCCCAGGCTACGATACCGAATTGGAGGACCGGCTGAACCAAAGTAATATATATGGACTTCATAACATTTTCCTTAACAATTCGACGTAAATTATGAAATATGAACAGAAACTTCTTCAATTTAGAATAAATATAATCTATATGAGGTTCCCACGTGAGATTTTGGTCAATAAACACACCAAGGTATCTATGATATGGTACTCTATCAATCTTCTCACATTCTTCATGATTATCATGAGAGCAGGAATGAATATACAGATCGTTAGCTACTATTTCCTGATTTTCGATTTGACCAAAAGTCAAGTACTTGGTTTTGCTGACATTAATCGTTAATACATTTTCTAGCAACCAATCATTCAAATCATTCAGAACACTCTGCGCTTTTTCGAATGTTTCAGCCCAAGTTGTTCCAGTTACTAACACTGCAGCGTCGTCGGCAAATAGATAATAAGCAGCTTGATTAGAGGCTTTCACAATGCTATTAATGTGACATAAAAAAAGAAGGGCTCCCAGATTACTTCCTTGAATAACGCCATAGTCGATACTTGCGGGGTCACTGGATTTATTACTTATTGACACGACTTGTCGTCTCCCCGTCAAATAGCTACAGAACCATTCCAACTCCTTGTCCCTGATACCTTTGGTCTCAAGTTTATGTAATAAAAGAGGTCTCTCTATGGAAGTCGAACGCCTTGGCCATGTCCAGGCAGATTAAGATCCCTCTCTGACGATTCTCACGAATATGGAACAACTTATCTGTCAGATTAAATAATGCATCATCAACGCTTCTATTTCGCCTGAACCCGTACTGGCAAGGTGTTAGAATGTCCGACGATTCAAGGAATGCTTCGAGATGGTTTTTAACAAATTTCTCTAAGATTTTGGCAAAGGTCGAGAGCATGCTAATAGGTCTATAGTTCTGAGGATTACTTTTTTCACCACTCTTGTAAATTGGAACCACTTTTGCTAATTTAAATACTGTTGGGAAATAACCATTTTTTATGCTTAGATTATATATGTGTAACAATGGATCGACAATTAGGTGAATTATCTTTTTAACCACCGACGTTTGAACACCGTCCACACCAGGAGCAGATCCGCCTTTCATTTTCTTCACAATGTTCAGCAGATCATCGGCAGTCATCGTAGGTATGTGGAACGTCAGGTTGTTGTGGGCGTCTTCAGGTGGTGAAGTCCTTAATCTTCGATTCCTCTTTTTCCTTTCAATGTTCGAAGCCAAGTTTTTCCCGACGTTCGTGAAGTATTCGTTCAGCGTGTTGCAGGCAATTTGGGTGGTATGTTGCCCAGAAATGTTACGACTTTTCGAAATCTCCTCAACAATTGGGCAGACGTTTTGCTTAACTTTTGGTGATCCATCAATGATTTCGCGAATGGCTTCCCATGTCTTTTTCGGGTCATCCTTTGCCTTTTCCAACTTTCCTTGGTAAAATGACTCTTTTGCTTGGCGGAGAAGCGTTTTTACCATATTACGGTATTCAATAAACCTTTTCTTTAAATGCGTGTTGAAAGGTTGTCGAATTGATTTTTTAGCTAATTTATCGCGAGTTTCCATTGAAGTCAGCAAACCTCCAGTTATCCAGGGAGTCAATTTAATATTTGCTCGGCGTACTTTGATTTCTCTCGTCGTCTCGGAGAACAATGATTTAATTCTCTCCGTGAATTTCCCAGCAGCCAATTCACAGTCTTGGCAGTTTAAAACTTCTGACCAGTCCGATTTGTCGAGTATTGTTGTGAGTTTTTCAACGTCGACAGTTCTACGATTCGTTTCGTCATCATTACTCGGCCTGTTGGTGCTGACGCTTGGATTTCTATTTATATTGATGGAGACTGCAGTCATGTAATGGTCAGTAATTGAGGTACGTATAACGCCGGGTAATATCGATGGCTTTGCCGATTTGAAAACTGTATGGTCAATGCATGTCGCAGATGATGAGAGATTGTAGGGTCCATTTCGTTAAATTCGGGAATTTGTTAATTTGGTTAGGAAATGTTCCAGTCGTATTTCAACTGACCAAATGGGAATACCAAGGGAAGATGACGTCGCGTGTAGACGGAGCCGTGGCGATGAGGAATGAATGAGGCGGCAGTCGGGCGCAGGGGTCACGGAAGTCAAGCGCCCCCACCCCACCCCCTTGTCATAACACGAACGAAGGGCGGAGAATGAGAGGGGCGGAGGAGGGGACCCAGAAGGACCTCAAGAAAGAGGTGCTCCGTTTCCGTCATCCGCCTCTGGGTATCGTCCAGAGGGGAAGTGTCCGCCGCAGATAGGGTCCCCCAAATAACGCATCCGTAAATCCGACCGAAACAAAAACAACCACAGCCAAAACCTTATCCCTCGTGATTGTGTCGTTTGAAAAATTGAAAATAATATTAACTTTTAAATACTTAGCAATATAGGGTTGATGAGGACTGAGGACATGGTTATTCAGCAGTAAAAGTTAAAAAAAGGGGGGGGGGGGCGTCTTAGGGAAACCACATTTTTGATCAAATCCCTTGGTGGAAGTAATATCGATAAACATCGTCTGAACAATCCATGGTTATGAGTCCTCACATTCAGTCTTATGTGGGTTGACTGGTAATTCCTGGGTTTGAGTGAAATCCACTTATTAGTAAAACATTTCAACGGAGGATTTCCAGTCAATATCCCCGCTGGGGTGGGAATATACGTTTTCGACCGGACGTCCTGGAGGCTCGTCGGAGGAAGACGCGCGGCCCCGTGGAGCGAGCGTGCTAGCTAACGGGGTAAAAGTCAGCCTCCCTTACCATTGACACACTTGGCCTGGAATCGGTTTCACTTTCTGCAACTCTTGCACGTTGTGGGGCGGAGGGACCGCCACCTCCTCCGAAGGCTCAAGGTCACCGTCGCCACTCGCAAGTGGGTCACGATCTCTTTTTCCCCGCCCGATTCGCGGAGGCAGCATTTTTTTTTTCTCTCTTCAATTAGAGAGGCGCTTTTCCGGGCGGGAGGTAGCGGCGGAGAGAAGCATGGTAGTGGATGAAGGAGGGGGGTAGCAACCACCGGCCTCGGGCTGTTATGGACAACTAGGCACCAACGCCGCCGCTGGAGCACTGTTTTCGACAACAAAATACTGTTGTGGGGAATTCGCAGTTTTCTCATGTGTATGTCAGTCAGTATATTCTACTCTCAGCCCTCAGGCAGGGTCGGGGGTTCGTTATCATTGAAATGAAATCGGTGTGCATGTGACTGGCATCGAAGTACCATGCAATTTCACGAGTCACAGGTCTTGCTTGAATCTGCGTCAACAAGTAAAACATTTTAACTGATTTATCAGATAATTTATAGGGTGTACCACGACTCAATTCTTTACGCGATCGTGGAATTCCAAAAAAATTAATCAATGGGAAAATTGCGTAATCCTAATATGTACTATGTTACAATGGGTTGGATTTCAACTGCAACTCACGCGGTATTATTAGTTTTTTGGTAATTTCAAACTTCGAAAAACATAATATTTTGAATGAAGTTCTTTTGAACTTTGGAGGTTCATATTTTCATGAAAAAGTCTACGTCTCCGATTCGGCCCAAAATTGTTTCTGGGCGTTTCAAGGTGTCTGGATCAAAATAAACAAATGTCCGCCCGCCGTTCACGCCAATTATGGTAGTAGAACATTATCTGCTGATTATCGATGATTGATTGGAATGACCCCATGTGCCTGGTTCAAGAAATAACCAACCCCAAGGGATTCGCAGCGTTTCAGGTCCGAAATTGACGAAGAAATTTCCAGAAGAAAGGTCCAGAATTGTGTGGAGTGATGGGGAGAAACGGTTTCAAGGAACCTATTTCCCATTGCGACAGGTAATGTTCGTAAAATGAGGTTACTCGTTAGTAGTGTGGAGTAAATCATATCTTTGAGGTCACTAGAATGGCGGAAACCAATAACTTATAAGCTGGCGATTGATATGCTCGCTTTTGGTTGGTTATTCCTTGAATAATCAACCTATGTTTTCATGCAAATGGTCAACCTCTCCGATTCAGCTCAAAACTTTTTTTCTGGACGTTTCATGGTGTCTAGATCAAATAACGCTGCAAATTCTTACACACGGGTTGGTTATTCCTCGGACCAGGCGCATGGAGACTCATGGGGAAACGGTGGATGCGGCGGGTCCCGGACCCATTCCGATCGATTCAGGATCCAACATTTTGTGGAAAATGATACCCCACACGCCCAGGTACCAGAAATCCCGAAAACACATATTCAATATGGGTAATAGATACCCATTTTCAACCATAACCTCTTCCAGTGGGTGCCAATCGTTCTGGGACCCACTTTATTGGATTCAGCGTCTGTGCCGAATCGGAGAGGTTGACCTTTTGCATGAAAACATAGGTTGATTATTCAAGGAATAACCAGCCAAAAGGTCAATGTCCGTCAGCCGTCCACGCCGTTTTTGGTAGTAAAAAATTTTCTGAAATTTGGGTCAGGGGTCTCTTCTCGGCCTAGGACGGTCCTCCAAACTCTTCAGCCCGATCGGACCAAATTTAGGCGGGGTAGGGGTCAAAATGTGTTTTTTGAAAAATGGATTTTCGAGATTTTGGGCGATCTAGGCGAGTGGGGTGTCATTTTCCACTAAATTTTGGACGCTGAATCCAATGAAATGGGTCCCAGAACGATCGGCACCCACTGGAAGAAGTTATGGGTCAAATTGGGTATATATTACTCATTTACAATATATGTTTTTGAGATTTCTGGAACCTAGGCGTGTGGGGTATCATTTTCCGCTAAATCATGGACAGTGAATCGATTGGAATGGGTCTGGGACCCACCGCACCCACCGTTTTCCCCATTTCCCCCATGTTGAAGAAATGAGTCTACTTGCGCCTGGTCTGACGAATAACCAACCCCTGTGTAAGAATTTGCAGCGTTTTTCCGCCTTGTCTCGGCCTTGTTTTCGCCCTGTCTCTTCCTGTTCCCCGCCTTTCATTCCACCTTGTCTCATTCTGATTTCCGCCTTGTCTCGTTCTGGTCTCCATCTCGCCTCCGCCTTTCATTCCACCTTGTCTCGTTCTGGTCTCTATCTCGCCTCCGCCTTGTGTCATCCTGGTCTCCGCCTTGTCTCGGCCTGGTCTCCACCTCGCCCCACCTTGTCTACGATTTGTATCCACCATGGATTCACCTTGATTCATACTGGTCTCCGCCTTGTCTCATCCTGGTTTTTGCCTTTTACTCCACCTTGTTTCCGCCCTGTCTCATCCTGTTCTCTGCCTTTCATTCCACCTTGTCTCGTTCTGGTCCCCATCTCGCCTCCGCCTTTCATTCCACCTTGTCTCGTTCTGGTCTCCATCTCGCCTCCGCCTTTCATTCCACCTTGTCTCGTTCCGGTCTCCATCTCGCCTCCGCCTTGTGTCATCCTGGTCTCCACCTCGCCCCCCCTTGTCTACGATTTGTATCCACCATGCCTCCACCTTGATGATTCTGGTCTCCACCTTGTCTCATCCTGGTTTTTGCCGTTTACTTCACGTTGTCTCGTCCTTGTTTTCGCCCTGTCTCATCCTGTTGTCCGCCTTTCATTCCACCTTGTCTCGTTCTGGTCTCCATCTCACCTCCGCCTTGTGTCATCCTGGTCTCCGCCTTGTCTCGGCCTGGTCTCCACCTCGCCCCACCTTGTGTACGATTTGTATCCACCATGCCTCCACCTTGAACACTTTTCTTCTTTCATCATCTCGAAAATTTTCAATCTGATTGGTTACTCATTGTCCACTACATTTTGGATGCTAAATCGATTGGAATGAATCTCCAGGCGCCTGGTTCGAGGAATAACCAACCCCTGTGAAAGAATTTGCAGTTTTTTTGATCTAGACACCATGAAACGTCCGGAAAAAATTTTTGAGCCGAATCGGAGAGGTTGACCATTTGCATGAAAACATAGGTTGATTATTCAAGGAATAACCAACCAAAACCAGGATGAGACAAGGCGGAGACCAGGGTGACACAAGGCGGAGACAAGGATGAATCGAGGCGGAGGCGAGATGGAGACCAGGGTGAGACAAGGCAGAAACCAGGACGTGGAGTAAAAGGCAAAAACACTGCAAACTCTTACACAGAGGTTGGTTATTCCTTGGACCAGGCGCATGGAGACTCATTTCTTCAACATGGGGGAAATGGGGGAAACAGTGGGTGCGGTACGTCCCAGACCCATTCCAATCGATTCAGTGTCCATGATTTAGTGGAAAATGATACCCCATAATCCTAGGTTCCAGAAATCTCAAAAACACATATTCAAAATGGGTAATATATAACCAAATTTGACCCATGACTTCTTTCAGTGGGTGCCGATCGTTCTGGGACCCATTTTATTGGATTCAGCGTTCAAAATTTAGTAGAAAATGATACCCCACTCGCCTAGATCGCCCAAAATCTCGATAATCCATTTTTCAAAAAACACGTTTTGTCCCATACCCCGCCCAAATTTGGTCTGATCGGGCTGAAAAGTTTGGAGGACCGTCCTAGTTTTGGTTGGTTATTCCTTGAATAATCAACCTATGTTTTCATGCAAATGGTCAACCTCTCCGATTCGGCTCAAATTTTTTTTCTGGACGTTTCATGATGTCCTGATCAAGAAAGGTCGAGGTCCGTCCGCCGTACGCCGTCCTGATATACCTGCGCTAGACTGTTCCTGAGGCCATGTGGCCCATTACAGTCTATCCCAGTCGTGTTTTCCCTTTTCCTTTTCTCTGCGCTAGATCATCTGGGAGCCCCGCTCTATGGCTCCATGGCTTCGCCGTATATCAGGCACCCCACCCTCTTCCGGCGTCCGCCTGCCTGTGGCAGCCCAGGGTGGATCTCGTGGAGGTGCCGGGTTTTCCAAGGGGTCTTTTAGTTCAATCTTTTGCTCTGCTAGGCCTCCGTACTAACGCGCCTCTTCTTGTGCTTGCGGTCTTCCATCATTGGCATGTAATGAGCTTTAGGGTGGGGGTGGCTGTGGAGCTGTTAGGACTTAGTGCTTAATGTGGTGGTGGCGGCACTTACTCGCCACATTACTGGCCTTTAGCTGTTAGTAGGCCAACTATTGCTTTTAGGTTACTGCGCTGGATGGGGTTTCGCCACCGTACGCTTACTGTGGACATGTCCCTCAATATTCCGCTATCTGTCAGCGTGTTTCATGTACGTCCACTCCTTGATGACAGCTCTGAAGAAACTTTTGTGCAAACCTACACCACAAAGGGTGTTTTGGAGCCTCTCCTGACAAGCTCATCGGCTTTTTCGTTGCCCTCAATGCCCCTGTGTCCCGCCACCCACCCAAGAGACACTCTATCGTGGCCTGCTAGGGCACAGAGGGTCTGCTCACAGGCCTGTGCAAGAACATGCATGTGAAAAGCTCTTTTGACCACTGTTCCAAAAGAATTTTTTCAGAAAACATGTAATTTTATCGTTTAGTTTCTTAACTTTATTTTTGTATTTGTTGTTGTTATTATTATTATTTATTTATTTTTATTTTATTTCAGAACTACATTGCTCGGTTTGGTCACGGCCACCCCCAAAGGCCGGCGCTGCGCCTTAATGAACGGGCCTGGCCAAAAATCCCAATTTTGATTGGACAATGCGATTTCTACGCTTTGCTCCCGCCATCATTGCTACAGCTTCGTAGCCTTCTTCCCTTTCGCACGCCGCCTTAATGAACGGGCCTAGCAGGAAATCCCGAGTTAATTTCACGTAACTTCGACGTCTTGCTTCAGCTTCGTTGCTCTCTTCCCCTCGCTTGCCGCCTCAATGGACAAGCCTGACCAAAAATCCCAATATTCTTATGACAACGTGATTTCGACGCTTTGCTCCCGTCTCCGTTACTTTCGTTGCCTTGCTTAACTAGAGCATTTTAGTCTGCGTGAACAGTCGGGGCAGAGCAGCTTAGGTCTCTGGCCCACATTGGATAGCAGTTGAGTTAGCTAAGCGGTGGAGCTTGGTAGATATAAAAATAAGTTAGACCTTTTCCGTTATCGTTCCGCCACTTCTAAAATGATACTCTTTCCTTCATTGTTGATATCAGAGGTCATACAAGTTTTTGGAGTCATCTTGCCTATCGATATCGGAGGTCAGTTGTGTTTCAGTTCGTGGCTGTAACCGTCTGTTCCCGTTAAAAATGAATTTCCTGTCTTTGTATGACGCTGTGAAAACGAGCTTATGGGGAAAATGTAAAACCCGGAATAAGCTGCAATGGGGTACTCGCCGAAGCCTCCTAGATTCGTACCTGTGCGAATTTATGTGGCGCCAGACCCATAAAGCCCGACAAGTGGACCCCTTCGACGAAATTCTCGACGAGATTGCCATCTCTATATACGTCAGTCCTTCATGGAGTCAACATCTAACCGTCCTCAGGCTGTGGTTAAGTGTGATAAACCAGATAAAATTAAGTGTAAATCGCGCGGAAAAGGCTTCTGGTGCGGATAGCATCTCGTGAATTAGTGTTTGAAAACAGTGAGAATTCAAGTGTAATACATTAGATTTCACCATCCTTCACTATTTGACAATTTTGGGGTTGCACAACTTTGCGTGCTCGCTGAACCGGTTGCGTGCATTGGAAAAAATTGTTTGAGGGATCAAATTTTCATGAAATTTCTAGTAGAATGTGAATCTGCAAACAAAAATTAGAGTTCCCAATTGAAATAAGGATGTTTGATTTGAAAAAAAAAACAATTTTTGTTTGCTCTCATTGATAAGATTTTAGGGAGAGAGGGTGGGGGACAATTTGTGGGACACCCTGTATAATGAGCACGAAATAACGACCGACCTTCAAATTCTATTCCATTCCCTGTGATAGAATTTGCAGCGTGTTGTGATCTATTCACCTCAAAACGCAATCGGTAAAATTTTGGGGAAAAATGAGAGGTTGACCTTCATGAAAACATGGGTTGGTCATAAAAGGGAAACTAACCAAGACGACGAGAGGAGAAAAGAGGCGGAGAGAACGGCGGTGGCTGAGGGAACGCGGCATCGGGTCAAACGCGTTCGCAGAACACCTTGGTTCCAACTAGTGGGAAACCGTATGAAAGTTGGTAGAGGTCGCGCGTGCGCACTGCCCAAACTCCAACCAGTTTGAATCGGTCAGCAAACTGCTACTGCGAACATACCTAAGGTGGGGCGAGGTGGAGACCGGGCCGAGACAAGGCGGAGACCAGGATGACACAAGGCGGAGACCAGGATGAATCAAGGTGGAGGCATGGTGGATACTGTACGACTTAAAACCGTACAATTTGAAGTCGTACGCTCAGACCCGACTGCAGCGAGGAGACGACACCCTTGGGAAACTCGAAACCCAGACATCCGCCGCCGCAGGATCACCAGCAAAGCATTTTCTCACGGGCCGTGAGAAAACTCGAGCGCTGAAAAATCCGCAACATTTCGGATTTTGAGGCGCTCTCAAAAGCTCCACGTGTCCGGCGAGTCAGCAGATGGGAAGACACCGCCCATTGAGCGATTGGATATTTCGAGATCCCACCACTGCTTACTTCACCGAATAAAATCCTCTTTCAAACCCCCTCCAAGAGTCTGGAGCAATTTTGGGGACGCCTAGAACCAAACGATTGGCTGAGGGGTGGGCCCAAAGGAAAACTTGCGCAAACTTTGGGCCCAGGAGAAAACACGAAAAATCGAGGAAAACGATTCTATGTCCAGCGGGTGAAGTGTGTGCTTCGACAGTCTTAAAAGACCTCTAGAATCACGAGCCGGACCGCAGGAGTTCATGTCCGGCCCGGAACACGCCCTCTCCGACCCTCCAGAAGAACAGGCGAGGTAGGAAAGATCAATCTGGTTGAGCTGATAGGTAGGAATTCATTTTGTCATGTTAATATTTTATAGATCCTAATTGTCTCAATTTCGGAGAATAGTAATTACCTAATCAAAAAAAAAACAGTTGTTCTTTTTCTCCTCCCTTGCAAGTTCAAAGGTTGCGTCTAGGCAATGGGTGGAGGAACAGATTCCTGGCAGTGATGTCCGCTTAGAGGCTAAAACTGGCAGGAATATAACTCTTACAAATGGTGGAGGCGCCTTAAGACTCGGCCCCAAAGATTACATTTGATATTAACAGTTGAGTAATTAAATTTTTTTTTTAAATGTACCTAAATAAAATAAAGAAAATATGTATTTTAAATTCCTTATAAATAATGAAAATTAAATTGTTCCAATTCCAAGTTAAAGTGAAAGTATTTACCTCGACTCGACCTTTGGATTTAATTTACGTAGATAACATAAGAAAACATATCATATCATAATTCTCATAATATGATCATATTTAGTTGTAACCATGAATATATCGTTGTGCATGTTTGAATAAGAATTAATGGCTGAAGAAAAAAGTATTTTCTTATCGCTAATTTCCAAATTAATAAAAAAAAGTAAAGACGAAAACACTCCAGTAGGAAGAATCGGATCAGAAACTAGGCCAGATTTAGTCAAATTTGGTATTTATACCGGTATTTTGAAGAAAAGAGGTGACTACATAAACCGAGACGACTTACGAGTAAAAATTAAAAATTATTGGGATAAACTAAGAACCCCGGATCAAGTTTTAGTGCAAATTCAAGAGGTTTTACGAGTCGGTCAAAACAATATTAATTTTTTATCCGCGATTAAATTAGTAGAGGAAAATTTAAAATTGATAGCTTTGCCAATCAAAAATACACATAGGTCCGAGTGGCAAGTAATTAGGGACGAATTTGAAGATTTGTTAAGTGAAAAACTGACAAGTCAGGGAGAAGTGGTAGCGGGATCCGCAAACCTACCCCGGAGCATAGGGACGACTCTGCGCGGACCACCTGGGATTAATCCTCCTCCCATCCCCACAACCACTCGCACGAACGACGTACAAACCATGGCCGAATATTGCCCGAAAATGCAGCCACGCTAATTTCGATGGCAACACTTCGACCGAAAGTGTCACGGAGTGGGTGGCGCAGTTTAATCAAGTGGCGAAAAGTGCGAAGTGGTCCGACGAAACAAAAATATACCTTTTCCCCGCCTATCTATGCGGGAAAGCCTACCAATTCTACATGAGGTTGGCACAGTCACTGGAACCACCGAATACCATAGATCAATGGCAAGCGCGCTTGATCACTAGATTCCAGGATCCAGCGCACTTAGAAAGAAAACGTACCTACTCAATTATACCAATTAAAACAGGGGACTGAGCGAGTCCACGAGTACTTACATACTATGATTCAACTAGCATACGAAGTAGACCCCAAATTCTCTGAGCTTGAACTAATTAGATTAATAAAATTAGGGATGAAACCAGTCTTTACTAAGATGATCAATACTTGCTATGCTATTTGGGCAGGTTTTTTGTCTGCTATACACCATCAATGGCTCTCATCATCAACATCAATCCACCCAATGTCAGAGAAACAGCTTCAGTGAAAGCCATTTTGAAGTATAACAGCAAAATAACAGGTTAACTTTCATGGCAGACACAGTCCTAATTCCTCACATGTAGCTGCTTGTCATCCACTTTACAGCATCACCACTTCAGTTTGGAAACTAAAATTGCTTCCAAATTCAACAAAAGCTATTGATGAAGATATTTGGTGGACTTTTCCACCCCAAAAAAGGACTTACAGAAATAAATAATAACAATTATCAACGAGTCTTCACCTCCTGTTGAATCTTGTCTTTCAAGTTCACTCGTGTCTCGCAATGGCGGCGTTTTTCAATTTTGTTGAAAGAAATGAGCTCAATTCAAACTCATTACGACGTAATATACACAAATGATGAAAATAACTGGAGTGATTTCTTCAATTTTTTCTTCAAATGTGATTTTGTCAGTCGGATGTCCGTCATACTAAAAGCAAAATTTATTGAGAAGTCATATAAATTTCACTCTTCCCTTTGTTCTGTATGAGGGAGAGGGGGTTATGGTTATTACAAGGGGGAAAAGATCTCGAGTCACTATTTGTAGTTTTGAAAAATTGAGATAAATGCATTCCATAAGAACACTTTTGGTATTTGTTGATTATTCAAATTAAATTATCAAGTACCAGGCTTGGATAAAATAGAAAATTGTTATTGTAAAAAGTTTTTCTTGTATTATACAGCGATTATGTAAGTTTCAAGGACTGAAGCTGAGTTTCAGAATTCATTCAATATGAAAAAAGTAATTTTGCATCAGATCAAATTTACTAGTCAACCGCCATTTGTCATATCCGAGTTGCTATTGATATTTTGGTTGTGTACTGCTTTGTTTTGAGTTTATTTCTTATTTTCTTATTGTAAAAATGTGCAATAGTTGAGTACTTGGAAGGATTTTGGAGGAAGTTTGGCCCAAATGCGCTCTCAGATGTCAACAAAATGAATGAGCCTTTGATTTGCTTTCTATGACGTCACTCCCCGGTGCATGATTGGTTAAGGAGCTCCAGTGCGCCATCTTGACGCACCAAAGTGAATTCCGTTTCTTTTTCAACTCCTTTTCCATCCTTCCAAGCGATTAAAATATTATTTAGTGCCTTTATTTCTTTACCCACCCCACCCGTTCATATAACCTAAACAATTTATAGTTTATGGACATTTTATATGATTTTAATTCACTGTACCAATAGATCCCCAATGAGATGATATAATAAATTAATTGTAACGATTGTACTATAGTTGAAAGCGTATAAAATTTATTAGCCTTGTAAAGAGAGAAAGTTTACTTTTTATTTGATTCGCTTTAGTGACAAATACATTGATTTGATACCTGCGGGATTTTGATTCTTTTTGAATTGTTTCATGATAATGGTCAACCTCTCCGATTCGGCTCAAAATTTTTTTCTGGACGTTTCACGATGTCCTGATCAAAAAATCTGCAAATTCTTACACACGGGTTGGTTATTCCTCGAATGGGGGAAACAGTGGGTGTGGCGGGTCTCAGACCCATTCCAATCGATTCAGGGTCCAAAATTTAGTGGAATATGATACCCACACGCCCAGGTACCAGAAATCCTGACACATACCAGATGGGTGGATACATACCCATTTTGACCCATAACTTCTTCCGGTGGGTGCCAATCGTTCTGGGACACACATCATTGAATTCAGCGTCCAAAATTTAGTGGAAAATGATACCCCACACGCCTAGGTAGCAGAAATCCCGAAAACACATAATCAAATTGGGTAATAAATACCCAATTTGACCCATTACTTCTTCCAGTGGGTGCCAATTGTTCTGGGACCCATTTTATTGGATTCAGCGTTCAAAATTTAGTGGAAAATGACACCCTACTCGCCTAGGTAGCAGAAATCCCGAAAACACATATTCAAGATGGGTGTATCTATGGGGCACTACGACACTAATTTACTAATATAATATTGAGAAAACGTAGGTAATTTAGAAGGCTATAATAATTGTATTAAATTGAATTGAATGGTACGAATAAAAAGCTCGGACAGTAAAAAGAATTGTAGGCAACTGCTCAAAATTGGTTGCTAAGTTTAACAGCTGGTTATAAACAACAGGATATGACGATGTGTTTTGTTTGTCTATTCGGCTGAAGTCATCCACATGGGTAATAAATACCCAATTTGACCCATTACTTCTTCCAGTGGGTGCCAATTGTTCTGGGACCCATTTTATTGGATTCAGCGTCCAAAATTTAGTGGAAAATGACACCCCACTCGCCTAAATCACCCAAAATCTCGAAAATCCATTTTTCAAAAAACACATTTTGACCCCTACCCCCTCCAAATTTGGTCCGATCGGGCTGAAAAGTTTCGAGGACCCATCTCGGCTGGGAACAGACCCCTGACCCAAATTTCAGATTTTTAGAACATTTTCTACTACCAAAAACGGCGTGGACAATGGACGGCGTACGGCGTACGGCGGACGGCGGACGGCGGACGGCGGACGGACATTGACCTTTTTTGATCAGGACATCATGAAACGTCCAGAAAAAAATTTGAGCCGAATCGGAGAGGTTGACCATTATCATGAAAACATAGGTTGATTATTCAAGGAATAACCAACCAAAAACGCTGCAAATTCCTACACAGGACACGCACGGAAACTTATTTAAACATGGGGGAAATGGGGTAAAACGGTGGGTGCGGCGGGTCCCAGACCCATTCCAATCGATTCAGGATCCAAAATTTAGTGGAATATGATACCCCACACGCCCAGGTACCAGAAATCCTGACACATACCAAATGGGTGGATACATACCCATTTTGACCCATAACTTCTTCCGGTGGGCGCCAATCGTTCTGGGACACACATCAATGAATTCAGCGTCTAAAATTTAGTGGAAAATGACACCCCACTCGCCTAAATCACCCAAAATCTCGAAAATCCATTTTTCAAAAAACACATTTTGACCCCTACCCCCCCAAATTTGGTCCGATCGGGCTGAAAAGTTTCGAGGACCCATCTCGGCTGGGAACAGACCCCTGACCCAAATTTCAGATTTTTAGAACATTTTCTACTACCAAAAACGGCGTGGACAATGGACGGCGGACGGCGGACGGCGGACGGACATTGACCTTTTTTGATCAGGACATCATGAAACGTCCAGAAAAAAATTTTGAGCCGAATCGGAGAGGTTGACCATTATCATGAAAACATAGGTTGATTATTCAAGGAATAACCAACCAAAAGGTAAATGTCCGTCCGCCGTACGCCGTACGCCGTCCATTGTCCACGCCGTTTTTGGTAGTAGAAAATTTTCTAAAAATCTGAAATTTGGGTCAGGGGTCTGTTCCCAGCCGAGATGGGTCCTCGAAACTTTTCAGCCCGATCGGACCAAATTCGGAGGGGGTAGGGGTTTTTTGAAAAATGGATTTTCGAGATTTTGGGTGATTTAGGCGAGTGGGGTGTCATTTTCCACTAAATTTTAGACGCTGAATTCATTGATGTGTGTCCCAGAACGATTGGCGCCCACCGGAAGAAGTTATGGGTCAAAATGGGTATGTATCCACCCATTTTGTATGAGTCAGGATTTCTGGTACCTAGGCGTGTGGGGTATTATATTCCACTAAATTTTGGACCCTGAATCGATTGGAATGGGTCTGGGACCCGCCACACCCACTGTTTCCCCCATTCGAGGAATAACCAACCCGTGTGTAAGAATTTGCAGATTTTTTTTTTCCTTTTCTGCACCAAATTACAAATTCCCTTTGCAAATCTCTTGCATCTGGTACGGCACCATCTGGTTGGTGGTTTGCCATCGCATCCTACTTTTCCGTTCAACTTTAACCACCTCTACAATTTCTCTAGGAAAAGCGTTGCCTTTTCACAAGTTGCGAGCACCGCAGTATCATCAGCGAACGTTGCTTAGTGTTGTAATTGTTGCGACCAGGTCTATATAATAATTTCCTTCATGTTTTGTTTTTGTTTTTCTATTTTATTGTTAGTTGCTAGTTGGTTGATAATGAGTTGTTGACAGTAAAAAGGACTGGTAGCATAGCAAGGGTTGCGAACGTTCGTCGATGCCTACAATTATTGGAGCCTATTATCGTCGCCGTTGGAACCAACAACGAGCATTGGGGAGTGGGGATTTATCGCCTCCAGGGAAGAGCAAAGGCCGGGTACACACGTTGAGGATTCCGGAGAGGATTCCCCGTTGAGGCCAACCTCTCCGGCCGACGGACCGTGTGGACGGGTCGAGGCCTTCAGTTTAGGCGGACTGAATTTTTGGAAAGGCCGCCTGATGCCGGGGTTCCGGCCACTACTACACAGTTTCCTCAAAAGGCCTCGGGCCGGGGGTACGTTTATTGGGCTGAATGGAAACCATTCTCCCATTTTTCGTATCACTGGATAAAGTCAAGAGGTTCTCATGAGGGGGATAAAAACGATTAGGTTGCAGTCATATAATTTCATATTACCCGCCATAATGGTCAGGTAAACAAGGGGGGTACGTTTATTGGGCTGAATGGAAACCATTCTCCCATTTTTTGTATCACTGTATAAAGTCAACAGGTTCTCATGAGGGAGATAAAAACGATTAGGTTGCAGTCAGAGTAGTTCATATTACCCACCATAATGGTCTGGTAAACAAGGGGGGTACGTTTATTGGGCTGAATGGAAACCATTCTCCCATTTTTTGTATCACTGGATAAAGTCAACAGGTTATCATGAAGCCTAACCGGCTACAAGTTTTGTTGAGCTTGAGTTGTGCCTTGAGATAGAGTGCCACGGCGGCGGGGGTATGCGGCGGGTGAGGGAAAAATTGGTTGAAAAAGGTGAAAAATGGGGAGTTGTGGAGGTTCGACAAAGGCGGGTAACAAGATCGCGGTGAAGGCTCCGTGACAGCTGGGAACTGAGTCGGACCGCGCATTAATGACTCCTGTCAGTATCAGCGCAGGGAGTGCTCAAAGGACTGAGGGCTCATCACGGCGGAGTAATAACGTTATCCCGTCGCAGCTGTTGAGATTCACTTCGCTACCTTGTTGCTCAGGATCCTCTTTCCACGGTGGGACTCTCGGTGCGACTGCGCACAAGATCGAGAAAAAGATTGGGCAAAAGGTGGCGATGGGCATCAATGAACGGAGCATCGACTCATCATCATCGAGAAACATCGATATTGAAAAAACAACCCAATCTGTCGATTATTTTATAGGAGGGGAAAGTATTTTACGATTATAGTCATCGTTTATTATCCCTTGAATAATCACTCAATTATTTCATACCCACGGATGTTAAAATCTTCCTCCACACCATTTTTTGGTAAAAAAAAAAATTACTCATGATTCTGAAATTTCAGTTAGACCCCTTCAAAGACTTCAGTCCGACCTGATCGGTTGTGAGATGGTATGGATACTAATGTGTTCTTTGAAACTCACTTTCTGGGAACTATGCATGAGGGGTATCATTTTTCATCAAATGTTGGACATTGAATTGGACTGAGTCCGGGACACTCCATTTGCTCCAAGGACTAAACAATCATTCTGAAACAATTTGCAAACCAGGTTTTAGAAACTAGGTAGTAGTGGTATCATTTTCCATCAAATTTTCGACCATTTGGATTGGTATCCTCTGGACCAAATTTCAACCGCAGCTGGAATGAATAAGTTGATGCCCCTCCATCACAGATGATTAATACGACCTCAACAATGACTTGTGGGTTACCCAAAGTCTTATCTCGAATTTCGATCGCGATGGGATGATTGCTTCGAAATCAGGTTCTAACCACCTGCTTTCTAGAAATTTCTAGTGTGAATTTCATTGGGAGCTTGAGACATGCACTTGAGAGGGCGATTTATGTGTCTGCAGAGCGGTGTATTTATTTTGATATCTACTGCTGTATCCTCTTATGAGCTAGGTCTTGTTAATAATTTACCGAAGCGACCTGAATTGTGCGCAGTTTGGTACAGCTGAACGAAGTCATCACAAGTTAAAGGGGCTAGTTATACAGTTTAAATATCCGCATTTTGGGAAGAAAATGGAGTGATAATGATGATGATGAAAGGAGTGGAGGGGAGAGTAGAACGGGGGTTGACGAGATGAGGGGTGACGGGAGTGCAGAATGGTGGTTTCTGATTGGCCTGTTATGAAAGGGGAGCCTTCCTGGAGCAAAACGTAGGTAACATGGAGGGTGAAATAAGCAAGTGGAAGGAGTACGATGGGAGTAAGAGAGTAACTGTTAGAGTAACGGTGGAACGGGGCGGAAATGAGGAGGGGTTGAAATGACAATAGGTGAATAAGAGGGTGAAGGGCGAAATTAAGTGCGGGGGTTGAGGATGGAATTAAGGGGCGAGCGGTGGAGGCGGATGGTCTGGTAAACAAGGGGGGGGACGTTTATTGGGCTGAATGGATACCATTCTCAGATTTTTTGTATCACTGTATAAAGTCAACAGGTTCTCATGAGGGGGATAAAAACGATTAGGTTGCAGTCAGAGTAGTTCATATTACCCACCCTTATGGTCCGGTAAACATGGGGGGGACGTTTATTAGGCTGAATGGAAACCATTCTCAGATTTTTTGTATCACTGTATAAATTCAACAGGTTCACATGAGGGGGATGAAAAACGATTAGGTTGCAGTCAGAGTAGTTCATATTACCCACCTAAATGGTCCGGTAAACAAGGGGGGGACGTTTATTGGGCTGAATGGAAACCATTCTCAGATTTTTTGTATCACTGTATAAAGTCAACAGGTTCTCATGAGGGGGATAAAAACGATTAGGTTGCAGTCAGAGTAGTTCATATTACCCACCATAATGGTCCGGTAAACAAGGGGGGGACGTTTATTGGGCTGAATGGAAACCATTCTCAGATTTTTTGTATCGCTTGATAAAGTCAACAGGTTATCATGAGGGGGATAAAAACGATTAGGTTGCAGTCAGAGTAGTTCATATTACCCACCATAATGGTCCGGTAAACAAGGGGGGGACGTTTATTGAGCTGAATGGAAACCATTCTCAGATTTTTTGTATCACTGTATAAAGTCAACAGGTTCTCATGAGGGGGATAAAAACGATTAGGTTGCAGTCAGAGTAGTTCATATTACCCACCATAATGGTCCGGTAAACAAGGGGGGGACGTTTATTGGGCTGAATGGAAACCATTCTCAGATTTTTGTATCACTGTATAAAGTCAACAGGTTCTCATGAGGGGGATAAAAACGATTAGGTTGTAGTCAGAGTAGTTCATATTACCCACCCTTATGGTAAACAAGGGGGGGATGTTTATTGGGCTGAATGAAAACCATTCTCAGATTTTTTGTATCACTGTATAAAGTCAACAGGTTCTCATGAGGGGGATAAAAACGATTAGGTTGCAGTCAGAGTAGTTCATATTACCCACCAGATGGTCTGGTAAACAAGGGGGGGGACGTTTATTGGGCTGAATGGATACCATTCTCAGATTTTTTGTATCACTGTATAAAGTCAACAGGTTCTCATGAGGGGGATAAAAACGATTAGGTTGCAGTCAGAGTAGTCCATATTATCCACCATAATGGTCGGGTAAACAAGGGGGGGACGTTTATTGGGCTGAATGGAAACCATTCTCAGATTTTTTGTATCACTTGATGAAGTCAACAGGTTATCATGAAGGGGATAAAAACGATTAGGTTGCAGTCAGAGTAGTTCATATTACCCACCATAATGGTCCGGTAAACAAGGGGGGACGTTTATTGGGCTGAATGGAAACCATTCTCAGATTTTTTGTATCACTGTATAAAGTCAACAGGT
Source organism: Cyrtorhinus lividipennis (assembly GCA_019603395.1). Classification (NCBI taxonomy): domain Eukaryota; kingdom Metazoa; phylum Arthropoda; class Insecta; order Hemiptera; family Miridae; genus Cyrtorhinus; species Cyrtorhinus lividipennis. The sequence goes on from CM034005.1 coordinate 1,772,710, forward strand.
TATCATGAGGGGATAAAAACGATTAGGTTGCAGTCAGAGTAGTTCATATTACCCATCCATAATGGTCCGGTAAACAAGGGGGGGACGTTTATTGGGCTGAATGGAAACCATTCTCAGATTTTTTGTATCACTTGATGAAGTCAACAGGTTATCATGAGGGGGATAAAAACGATTAGGTTGCAGTCAGAGTAGTTCATATTACCCACCATAATGGTCCGGTAAACAAGGGGGGGGACGTTTATTGGGCTGAATGGAAACCATTCTCAGATTTTTTGTATCACTGTATAAAGTCAACAGGTTATCATGAGGGGGATAAAAACGATTAGGTTGCAGTCAGAGTAGTTCATATTACCCACCATAATGGTCCGGTAAACAAGGGGGGGACGTTTATTGGGCTGAATGGAAACCATTCTCAGATTTTTTGTATCACTGTATAAAGTCAACAGGTTCTCATGAGGGGGATAAAAACGATTAGGTTGCAGTCAGAGTAGTTCATATTACCCACCATTAATGGTCCGGTAAACAAGGGGGGGACGTTTATTGGGCTGAATGGAAACCATTCTCAGATTTTTTGTATCACTGTATAAAGTCAACAGGTTATCATGAGGGGGATAAAAACGATTAGGTTGCAGTCAGAGTAGTTCATATTACCCACCATAATGGTCCGGTAAACAAGGGGGGGACGTTTATTGGGCTGAATGGAAACCATTCTCAGATTTTTTGTATCACTGTATAAAGTCAACAGGTTCTCATGAGGGGGATAAAAACGATTAGGTTGCAGTCAGAGTAGTTCATATTACCCACCATAATGGTCCGGTAAACAAGGGGGGGACGTTTATTGGGCTGAATGGAAACCATTCTCAGATTTTTTGTATCACTGTATAAAGTCAACAGGTTCTCATGAGGGGGATAAAAACGATTAGGTTGCAGTCAGAGTAGTTCATATTACCCACCATAATGGTCCGGTAAACAAGGGGGGGACGTTTATTGGGCTGAATGGAAACCATTCTCAGATTTTTTGTATCACTGTATAAAGTCAACAGGTTATCATGAGGGGGATAAAAACGATTAGGTTGCAGTCAGAGTAGTTCATATTACCCACCATAATGGTCCGGTAAACAAGGGGGGGACGTTTATTGGGCTGAATGGAAACCATTCTCAGATTTTTTGTATCACTGTATAAAGTCAACAGGTTATCATGAGGGGGATAAAAACGATTAGGTTGCAGTCAGAGTAGTTCATATTACCCACCATAATGGTCCGGTAAACAAGGGGGGGACGTTTATTGGGCTGAATGGAAACCATTCTCAGATTTTTTGTATCACTGTATAAAGTCAACAGGTTATCATGAGGGGATAAAAACGATTAGGTTGCAGTCAGAGTAGTTCATATTACCCACCATAATGGTCCGGTAAACAAGGGGGGGACGTTTATTGGGCTGAATGGAAACCATTCTCAGATTTTTTGTATCACTGTATAAAGTCAACAGGTTCTCATGAGGGGGATAAAAACGATTAGGTTGCAGTCAGAGTAGTTCATATTACCCACCATAATGGTCCGGTAAACAAGGGGGGGACGTTTATTGGGCTGAATGGAAACCATTCTCAGATTTTTTGTATCACTGTATAAAGTCAACAGGTTATCATGAGGGGGATAAAAACGATTAGGTTGCAGTCAGAGTAGTTCATATTACCCACCATAATGGTCCGGTAAACAAGGGGGGGACGTTTATTGGGCTGAATGGAAACCATTCTCAGATTTTTTGTATCACTGTATAAAGTCAACAGGTTCACATGAGGGGGATAAAAACGATTAGGTTGCAGTCAGAGTAGTTCATATTACCCACCATAATGGTCCGGTAAACAAGGGGGGGACGTTTATTGGGCTGAATGGAAACCATTCTCAGATTTTTTGTATCACTGTATAAAGTCAACAGGTTCATCATGAGGGGGATAAAAACGATTAGGTTGCAGTCAGAGTAGTTCATATTACCCACCATAATGGTCCGGTAAACAAGGGGGGGACGTTTATTGGGCTGAATGGAAACCATTCTCAGATTTTTTGTATCACTGTATAAAGTCAACAGGTTATCATGAGGGGGATAAAAACGATTAGGTTGCAGTCAGAGTAGTTCATATTACCCACCATAATGGTCCGGTAAACAAGGGGGGGACGTTTATTGGGCTGAATGGAAACCATTCTCAGATTTTTTGTATCACTGTATAAAGTCAACAGGTTCTCATGAGGGGGATAAAAACGATTAGGTTGCAGTCAGAGTAGTTCATATTACCCACCATAATGGTCCGGTAAACAAGGGGGGGACGTTTATTGGGCTGAATGGAAACCATTCTCAGATTTTTTGTATCACTGTATAAAGTCAACAGGTTATCATGAGGGGGATAAAAACGATTAGGTTGCAGTCAGAGTAGTTCATATTACCCACCATAATGGTCCGGTAAACAAGGGGGGGACGTTTATTGGGCTGAATGGAAACCATTCTCAGATTTTTTGTATCACTGTATAAAGTCAACAGGTTATCATGAGGGGGATAAAAACGATTAGGTTGCAGTCAGAGTAGTTCATATTACCCACCATAATGGTCCGGTAAACAAGGGGGGGACGTTTATTGGGCTGAATGGAAACCATTCTCAGATTTTTTGTATCACTGTATAAAGTCAACAGGTTATCATGAGGGGGATAAAAACGATTAGGTTGCAGTCAGAGTAGTTCATATTACCCACCATAATGGTCCGGTAAACAAGGGGGGGACGTTTATTGGGCTGAATGGAAACCATTCTCAGATTTTTTGTATCACTGTATAAAGTCAACAGGTTATCATGAGGGGGATAAAAACGATTAGGTTGCAGTCAGAGTAGTTCATATTACCCACCATAATGGTCCGGTAAACAAGGGGGGGACGTTTATTGGGCTGAATGGAAACCATTCTCAGATTTTTTGTATCACTGTATAAAGTCAACAGGTTATCATGAGGGGGATAAAAACGATTAGGTTGCAGTCAGAGTAGTTCATATTACCCACCATAATGGTCCGGTAAACAAGGGGGGGACGTTTATTGGGCTGAATGGAAACCATTCTCAGATTTTTTGTATCACTGTATAAAGTCAACAGGTTCATCATGAGGGGGATAAAAACGATTAGGTTGCAGTCAGAGTAGTTCATATTACCCACCATAATGGTCCGGTAAACAAGGGGGGGGACGTTTATTGGGCTGAATGGAAACCATTCTCAGATTTTTGTATCACTGTATAAAGTCAACAGGTTCTCATGAGGGGGATAAAAACGATTAGGTTGCAGTCAGAGTAGTTCATATTACCCACCATAATGGTCCGGTAAACAAGGGGGGGACGTTTATTGGGCTGAATGGAAACCATTCTCAGATTTTTTGTATCACTTGATAAAGTCAACAGGTTATCATGAGGGGGATAAAAACGATTAGGTTGCAGTCAGAGTAGTTCATATTACCCACCATAATGGTCCGGTAAACAAGGGGGGGACGTTTATTGGGCTGAATGGAAACCATTCTCAGATTTTTTGTATCACTGTATAAAGTCAACAGGTTATCATGAGGGGGATAAAAACGATTAGGTTGCAGTCAGAGTAGTTCATATTACCCACCATAATGGTCCGGTAAACAAGGGGGGGACGTTTATTGGGCTGAATGGAAACCATTCTCAGATTTTTGTATCACTGTATAAAGTCAACAGGTTCTCATGAGGGGGATAAAAACGATTAGGTTGCAGTCAGAGTAGTTCATATTACCCACCATAATGGTCCGGTAAACAAGGGGGGGACGTTTATTGGGCTGAATGGAAACCATTCTCAGATTTTTTGTATCACTGTATAAAGTCAACAGGTTCTCATGAGGGGGATAAAAACGATTAGGTTGCAGTCAGAGTAGTTCATATTACCCACCATAATGGTCCGGTAAACAAGGGGGGGACGTTTATTGGGCTGAATGGAAACCATTCTCAGATTTTTTGTATCACTGTATGAAGTCAACAGGTTATCATGAGGGGATAAAAACGATTAGGTTGCAGTCAGAGTAGTTCATATTACCCACCATAATGGTCCGGTAAACAAGGGGGGGACGTTTATTGGGCTGAATGGAAACCATTCTCAGATTTTTTGTATCACTGTATAAAGTCAACAGGTTATCATGAGGGGGATAAAAACGATTAGGTTGCAGTCAGAGTAGTTCATATTACCCACATTAATGGTCCGGTAAACAAGGGGGGGACGTTTATTGGGCTGAATGGAAACCATTCTCAGATTTTTTGTATCACTGTATAAAGTCAACAGGTTATCATGAGGGGGATAAAAACGATTAGGTTGCAGTCAGAGTAGTTCATATTACCCACCCTTATGGTCCGGTAAACAAGGGGGGGGACGTTTATAGGCTGAATGGAAACCATTCTCAGATTTTTGTATC
>CM034005.1:1777259-1789897 GCA_019603395.1 Cyrtorhinus lividipennis
TCGCTTCTTTACGACCGTCGCTGGTTGATTGAAAATAGGAAATGTCGATCTCGGGGCAGAATCCAAAACAATGGTCCTATTACAGAGGATAGAAGCTCAACTACTGCAAGCTCACTCAGGAATCAAATTTCGAGTGACTAAAATACTTCAAATGAGAACAAAACGAACGTAGGGCCAGGAGCATAGACTCATTCCTATCGATTCGGCGTCCAAAATTTAGTGGAAAATGATACCCCACACGCCTGGTTACCATAAATCTCGAAAACGCACCTTCGAAATAGGTGAATAGATACCCATTTTGAACCATACCCTCTTCCAGTGGGCGCCAATCCTACCAGGACTCATCCCATTGGATTCAGCGTTCAAAATTTAGTCGAAAATGATATCCCACACGCCTAGATCGCCGAAAATCCATTTTTCGAAAACAAATGTTTGCCCCTCCTCCCACCAAATTTGGTCCTATCGGGCTGAAAAGTTTCGAGGACCTACTAGAGCCGGAAACAGATCCCTGACTGAAATTGGTTTTGGTTGGTTATTCCTTGAATGTTCATCCTATGTTTTCATGCAAAGGTCAACCCAAAATTTTTTTCCTGGACGTTGGTGTCTCTACATCAAAAAAGTCCAATGTCCGTCCGCCTTCCACCGTCCGACCTTTTTTTGGATGTAGAAAATTTTCTAACAATCTGAAATTTGGTTCAGGGGTCTGTTCCCGGCTTTGGTCGGTCCTCGAAACTTTTCTCAGTCGGATCGGACCAAATTTGGGAGGGGTAGGGGTCAAAATGTGTATTTCAAAAAATGGATTTTCGAGATTTTTGGCGATCTAGGTGTGTGGGGTATAATTTTCCACCAAATTTTGGACGCTGAATCCAATGAAATGGGTTCCAGAACGATTGGCACCCACTACAAGAAGTTATGGGTCAAAATGGCTAACTAAATTTTGGACGTTGAATCGAATTGAATTGGTCCTGGAACCACCACATCCACTGTTTCCATTTTTGCCATGTTGAAGAAATGAGCCTCCAAGCGCCTGGTCTGAGGAATAACCAACCAAAACAGTTAACAAACCCACGGTCAAGCCAACCAAACTTTTGTATTATGATTAAACATCCTTGAAGCCAGTAAACAAACCGAATAGGGGCAATATTTTTCAAAACTGTAAATTTTGTAATTAATGTCCTTTTCTTAGATGAACGTGTCCGTTCCCCACTCCATGTAATTTAGCACAGTTCGAATCCCTACGGATGTATGATTGTTGTTCATCGGAATTTATGCGAGTTTGGATCCTATTTCTCCGATCCGCTCATTTTATTTACCACTCCAATGCCCACGCTGGGCTTCGGTCGCCCACTTAGCATATCCTCTGCGGTCACGGAAAAACTGGAAGCGTATAACACGTAGGAAGTCCTACCAACGCCAACATGAACTTGGGAACGATGCGCGACTGGACTATCGATGGTGTCACCTTGGTGACTTGAAAAGTGTCCGAATGTCTCAAGTTGGCGACTTGAGGATGTTTTTAAAACTAAATCAATGTCAGACATTTTGGAAGATCCTACTGGCTGTCCTCCAACCAAAACCTTCCAATGGCCGAACCACCTTCAACAAGAAGAACAGTGTATTCCTCTCTCATTATTGATATACAGAACTGTTCCTTACATTATATTCTAAAAGGATGTTGTTATACTAACCCTCGGAACATGAAGTGGTATTTGGTATTTGGTAATCTGATAATTTGATAACAATTTTTAATGAATTCATATAAGCTGGGTGGGTACTTGAAGATTGTTCATCAGAACTGTCAAAGATACCCGCATTTTGGTCAGTTATTCCTTGAATAATCAACCTATGTATTCATGCAAAAAGTCAACCACTCCGATTCGGCCCAAACATTTTTCCTGGGGGTTTCAAAGAGTCAAGGATCAAAAAAATTAAATGCCCGTACGCCGACTGTGGTAGAAGAAAATTTTTCCAAAAATCTGAAATTTGGGCCAGGGGTCCGTTCCTGGCTCTAATTGGTCCTCGAAACTTTGCAGCCCGATCGGACCAAATTTGGGCGGGGTAGGGTTCTAAATGTGTATTTCAAAAAATGGATTTTCGAGATTTTTGGCAATCTAGGCGTGTGAGGATCATTTTCTACTAAATTTTGGACGCTTAATCCAATTCAATGTGTCCCGGAACGATTGGTGCCCTCTGGATGAGGTTATGGGTCAAAATGGGTACCTATCTACCCATTTCGAATGTGTGTTTTCGAGATTTCTGGTACCTAAGCGTGTGGGGTATCATTTTCCACTAAATTTTGGACGCTCAATCGATTGGAATACGTCCGGCACCACGTCAATGTGATCACTAGAAGTAGAAGAGTCCATAATTATCTTGTCCTTATTTGCCCATTGATTGAGCTGAGCCAACCTCCACATTCCACAAACATCATCGATGCTGTTGCTGTTGCTGTATTATTTTGAATGTAAACCGCGATGGCTCCTTACCTATTTTATGACATCAGCAACTTTACATTTTTAACTTGTTACTTGCTAATTATTATTTGTTTTATCGATATTTGCATTCGATGTTGATATAGAAAAAGTCGATTTTTAGTTATATTGCAATGTCCTTAACGAAACGTATGAACGGATTCAGTACTTAGAGAGACAAAATGGTTCGGGGTAGTCCAGATTAGAGGATTTTATGTACCTCCCGTTCGCTCTTAAGGTTATTTCCTATATCAAGAGTTATTTCTCTAAACCTGAACTGGCAGAGGCCTTCGAAGGACCCCACAATGGTGTATGGCTGAATAGAATTTGTTGCTGTAGTTACGGGAGGTATGCAGAAAACTAATTATTTTCACCGATCAAGGTTAATTGAGCTGAGCAATTGATTGTAAACTAAACACAATTTGAACATCTTCGAGCCTATGACTGTCAATAATGTTTTCCTGCTTGAGCAAATGAAGTTTTTTTGAGAAGCGAAGAAAATGTATATTCATCTCAACAACTTGACTGGTCAAAATGAAACTAGTATTGCAGTCGAGGAAAACGACTAGTGGGCTTCTGAAAGGTTCACCTTCTGTTGCTAACCTCATCAGTGGCGTTGGTGGGTTCCTCTTTGCAGACAGGTGGTTGTTCAGACGTTGCAAGGAAACACTATTCCTGAAAGGAAGTCCATATGACGCCACGAGGAGTGCTCCATGTGCAACCGTAGGGAACGGGAAGATGTATTCTACTTTTTATGCACGTGCCCAATCTTGTCTGAATTCCGGGTGCCGTGTATAGGAAAAAGCACGCTGTCGCGTGACGAGGCAATGGACATCCTTGATGATCCGAATTGGTCGGGAGTGGTTGAATTTTGCAAAAAGCACGGAGGTACCGCCAATTCCAAGTTAGGGAATTCAATTTCTGAGCCCAGCTAGGAAGAATTGTGTACATTAGCTTCCCCTTCTTCATATTCATATGATATTTTCACGCTGTATATTAGCACTGGTATTAGCACACCCATAACTCTCCGGAAGACGGTCGCAGAAAACCATGCCGTAAGGTTTGTTTTCCAACAAATTCACTATTATTTACAATGAGGATAATATTAAATAAACTGTTTATAGAACTATCTAACACAAAAAACAACTCTAAACAAAGCTGCAAATTTATCCACAATGGGTTATTATCCCTTGAAGCATGAGTATGGGGAAAACAGTGGGTGTGGGGAGTCCCTGACCCATTCCAATCGTTTCAGTGCCCAAAATTTAATGGAAAATGATACCCCACACACCTAGGTTCCTGAAGATTTCGAAAACCCACGTTCAAAATCGACAGGTAGGTACCCATTTTGACCCATACCCACCTCCACTGGGCAACAATCGGTTCGGGACTCATCTTTAAATGGGATCGTTCAAAATTTAATAGGGAATGATACCCCTTTTGCCTATTTCTCTGAAAGTACCAAAAATCGAGTTTCAAGAAACACATTATCACCCATATCATTGATTAAAAACCCAAATGTCCGTCCCCCGTACTCCGTCTGTGCTGTAGTAGAAAATGGTCTAAAAATTCGAAATTTTGGTCAGAGACCTCTAACCGGTTCTAGTTGGTCCTCGATACCACCAACGATCGGACCAAATGTATGTTGGGTATGGGCGAAATGTGTTTTTCAAAAAGTGGAGGTCGGTCCTCGAAACTTTTCAGCCCGATCGGACCAAATTTGGGCGGGGTAGGGGTCAAAATGTGTTTTTTGAAAAATGGATTTTCGAGTTTTTCGGCGATCCAGGCCTGTGGGGTACTATTTTCGACTGTATTTTGAATGCTGAATCCAATGGAACGGGTCCCAGAAAGATTGATACCCACTGGATGAGGTTATGGGTCAAAATGGGTATCTTACTACCTATTTCGAATGTGTTTTTTCGAGATGTCTGGTACTTAGGCGTATGGGGTATCATTTTCTACAAAATTTTGGACGCTGAATCGATTAGAATGAGTCTCTATCCTCCTAACCCAAGGAATAAATTACCCCTATGAATGAATTTGCAGCGTTTTATCTAGATATCTTGAACGCAAACTATCTAGTTTTGTGGAAAATCTGAGATGTCTCTGGCATGAAAACATGATTGATCATTCAAGGGGTAATAAACCAGAAACGTTTGTGCGATAGACTGATCATTCTCTTATGGTAAATACGCTGAAAGCAGACAGGTCTCACCTTATTTGTTAGCGGTGGTAAAGAGTTACTTTTTCTTTTCTCTCTTTTCAATTTCACTTATTCAAAAAATGGTATTGTGTATGCGCTAACGTCATGGTTTCGAAAATTCCTCTTCAATCCGTCTTTCGAAATACCCCTTTGAGAAACGGCGAAAACAGAAGATGTTCAACGTTTCAGAATACCAATAGAGGCATCTGCTTCCCGCCTGAACGAGGAAGAATTTCGAAATCGGTTGCCCCACCGCGACCTGTTGGCTCTAACCTCCCTCAGAGGCACACTTTTTAGGGCGCAGAAAATACTAGTATCCTCCATAGCGTTGAGAAAGCCGCCTATGCTACTTAACCCGGCTTAACGAGTGTCATGTGGCGGCGGCGACCCACTAACAGCGGGACGATTTCAGATACGTATCCTTCAGTTAGGTGGATATTCTCGTAAATAAACTTTCCGTCTCAACTTTCTACATCCTATACCGATCATTCATTTACATGAGAATTCAAGATAAACGATTCTCCTATTTGACCCAATACTGGCACGTATACGTTGAGAATTGAATGAAATGTGGAAATCAATGTTGCCTGTAAGGTTCTGGTCTTGGCTAACGATGCTTCATGAATGGTTAATCGGATAGGATTATACTTTTTGGTTGGTTATTCCTTGAATAATCAACCTATGTTTTCATGATAATGGTCAACCTCTCCGATTCGGCTCAAAATTTTTTTCTGGACGTTTCATGATGTCCTGATCAAAAAAAGTCAATGTCCGTCCGCCGTCCATTGTCCACGCCGTTTTTGGTACTTAGTTGAAAATTTTCTAAAAATCTGAAATTTGGGTCAGGGGTCTGTTCCCGGCCGAGACGGATCCTCGAAACTTTTCAGCCCGATCGGACCAAATTTGGGGGGGGGGGGGGGTAGGGGTCAAAATGTGTTTTTTGAAAAATGGATTTTCGAGATTTTGGGCGATCTAGGCGAGTAGGGTGTCATTTTCCACTAAATTTTGGACGCTGAATCCAATGAAACGGGTCTCAGAACGATTGGCACCCACTGGAAGAAGTAATGGGTCAAAATGGGTATGTATCCACCCATTTTGTATGTGTCAGGATTTCTGGTGCCTAGGCGTGTGGGGTATCATATTCCACTAAATTTTGGACCCTGAATCGATTGGAATGGGTCTGGGACCCGCCACACCCACTGTTTCCCTCTTTTGAGGAATAACCAACCCGTGTGTAAGAATTTGCAGATTTTTTGTATTAGTAGCCCATCAGAATATTCCTTACGCCTAGACCATTTCTCAGGGGCATTTTATGGCCGTTGGAGATCGCTGTGTAAATTAAGCGTTCTGCAATTTCCCTCGTGGTCGTAGTTATTCTACAAAACATGGCAATCTGGATAGGAATTGTAGTTTTCTGAGCGATGCCAAGTAGTTGAAGACAATATCCGATATCCGTTTAATTTAGTTTTGTTTGGTTGAAAGCAGGAACGTTTCGTGAGGTCACGTTGCCTCCCGTGGAGACAGAATGACGGCAACCAACTGAATTATTCTGACCATTTCATTATTCATAAGACTCAGCATGGCAGAGCGATGCGAAAAATGCCCATACCCCAGCCTTGGATTGTCTACTTCATCGATTGTGTGCCCATGGCCTTCTGTCGTCACGAAGATCGAGGAATAACTACTTTTGAAAAAAACACTGTACCTGTTGTTTTCTCTTTTAAAATGGAAAAATCCCCTCTCGGTGCTTAATCCAACTGGATTCTTTCTCTGTGTTTCCGCGGATGACGCGGTGCGCATCGGATCGGGCAGGAGTGGCAAGTGGTTCGCCTTGCTAGGCTCCTGTGCGTGACCTTGCTTTTTCATCCCACCGGCCTTTTTAGCGGTGTTCCTATTATCATCTCTCAGCCAGCTTCTTTATTGCTGCCTAATCGTTGGGGTCGCAACTGGGGGATTTCTTCGAAAAACTCGGTAGTCCAGGTTTACTTTGGTCGGGATGTTTCTTCGTTTTTCCCTTCTTTTTCGTTCTATCTGTCTTTTGGCTCATTGTTGATCATTTCGCGCTGTTTTCAACACCTTGAAAATCGTGTTCATCTCGTGAACATCCTTTGTTCCCTTACGCTCACCGTAACATTCACGTAATCAAACATACTTGCCACGTAGCCTTGTCAATGAGCTCACAACCCCACAAAAATTCCCGACTAAATTAATTTCTTTTTCATTTCAGGAGAAGGCTGCGTAGAAAAACCTCTACTGACGTTGTGGAACAACTATCAGGGGTCTGGAAAACCTGACGTTCAGATGAAAATGACCATCACACAGAGTGGATTGAAGGCCGTCACCAAAGAGCATGGATTGACCGAGTATTGGAGCCACCGAGTGACGTATTGCTGCGCACCCACCGCCTACCCGAGAGTATTCTGTTGGGTTTATCGACATGAAGGCCGTCGATTAAAACAAGAGCTCAGGTATGATTTTTTTCGCTGTAACCGCTTCTGTCCATTATTCCTATATTAGGTTGACTATTCGGGGCCCTGTGCCTTGAAATTCTTGCTGCCATGTTGATTTTTCTCTGAACAGTGGAGGATCAAATTGAATGAGACCAAGTCCGTACATGTTGACTTCACCACCCGTAAGATCGATCTTGTGCCGGCTATGCTCAACAACGTGGCGATTGACGCCAAACTTAGGTGGAAAGAGCATGTCAAGAAAAAGAAAACCGGACTTACAACCAAACTAAGAAAGATGTAATGGTTTATTGGTCGTCGGTCCTCCATGACCATTCAAAATAAGTTGCTTCTAAACAACCGCAAACTGAAGCCAGTATGGATGTACAGTGCACGGCTACAACCAACAGAATGAACATTCAGAAATTTCAAAACTCGGTACTCCGCAACATCACTGCTCCATGGTATTTTCGCAACGATTCCAAAGGAAACTCCAAGTGGATATTGTCGATCAAGTGATCAAGCAAAGTGCTATTGCTCATTTATCTAGATTCAAAAACCATGTCAACCAAGAAGTGGCTCTCCTTCTGGACGTGGTAAACTTAACTAGACACCACATGAGCTTGTATAGGAAATGAATGTGAACTTGAACAGTTACAAAGAAAACAAAACGTTTTGGATATTCATCCGCAGATGAATGTCGTGGTGAAATATGATATTTTTTTTACAATTAAAAGGTTTCACAACCACGGAATTTTTGTATTTTAGGTCAACAAAACATTGTTCATAAGTGAATACTTGAAGCAATAAAAATACTATGTATTTAAAAAAAGTGATTTTTCTGTCACGACAAGGTAACATACGCAAAATGGAGCTTCTACAGCCCTTTGGTAACAGTGGATTGGAGAGCTGTAACTTTTGATCTGTTTAAAGTTTAAATTGAACGATAAGCATCAATACCCGATATAAACGACACTTTCCTCCAGAATATTGACTTAAGCATCGATGCTTGTTGTTTAATATTTCAATTATATCGACGTTTTTTCAAATAAATATCGATACACTGAGATGAAGGGGCACAGTAAAACGTTGCAATATGTAGGTTACAAAGTTGGTTTAACAATTTAAACTTGACCGGACATGCGCACAAGACGCACCTCGGTCAGGATGCTCCGTAGTGTTGACAATTCAAAAAATCATGGAAAAATCCGTGGAATCGTGCCGGAAGCCCGTAAATTGAAGTTGATAGTGATACCAAAGACTGCCCGAATATCAAAATATTGCGTTAGCAATATATTTTGGATAATTGAGTGCCACGCTTTCTGACACGACCAAATATCACGTCTAAAATGATTTTGAGTGACAATTTGGCACTCTTTAAGAAGAATCCCAATGACTTTTGAGACGTTTAGAGTATAATTAGAGATTGTGTTAACAAGAAAACATTTTTTTTTTTTAAGTTCGGCTTTTTTTCTGTTAGGCCACGGGCTATTCAGCCCACCCTTGTATGTACCATCTGGTCCCCTAAGTTCCCTAGTTGATTGAATAACTTGAGCTTGGCCTGAGCCCCACAGATGTTCTGAGACGTCCAGGTAGGGAAAAGAAAGAAAAAAAAAATGGCCGGTGCGAAATCCTCCACTTGCGCGATTTAGTTCCATTTTGGACATTGTCGATTTAACTTTAATCATCCGCTGTACGCTATTGTCATCCATATTTTTAATTATGTTTCAGGTGTCACGCCGTACTGTGTAACAAAGAAAGTACAGCCAAACAAATGGCTCAGGATCTGAGTTTTCGTTTAGCTCAAGCCCTTATCGAATTCAAAAGGGACAAAATCAGCAAACAAAACGCACGTTTGTCCTTAGCGAATGCTGTGTACGACAACCCATCGCTTCCTCGGAGGAAAATTCTTCTATCAACCGGCTCTCAAAATTACAGGTAAACCACAGTCAGAATGTTCAGTATTCATCCATCGTTTAAGTTGGTTATTCCTTGAATAACCTTGAATAATAATACATTTTCTGGGCGTTTCAAAGTGTCTAGATCAAAAAAGTTAAATGTCTGTCCGCCGTCCACGCCGTCTTTCGAGTAGAAAAATTTCTAAAAATCTTAAATTTGGTTCAGGGGTCCGTTCCCGGCTCTAGTAGGTCCTCGAAACTTCTCAGCCCGATCGGACCAAATTTGGGCGGGGTAGGGGTCAAAATGTGAATTTCGAAAAAGTGATTTTCGAGATTTTTGGGGATCTAGGCGTGTGGGGTATAGTTTTCCACTAAATTTTGGACGCTGAATCCAATGAAATGGGTCTCAGAACGATTGGTGCCCTCTGGAGAGGCTATGGGTCAAAATGGGTTACCCATTTCGAATGTGTGTTTTCGAGATTTCTGGGAGCTAGGCGTGTGGGGTATCATTTTCCACTAAATTTTGGACGCTGAATCCAATTAAATGAATCCCGAAACGATATGCGTACTCTGGATGAGGTAATGAGTCAAAATGGGTACCTATATACCCATTTCGAATGTGTGTTTTCGAGATTTCTGGTACCAAGGCGTGTGGGGTATCATTTTCCACGAAATTTTGGCTCCTGAATCGATTGGAATGGGTTCGGGACCCGCCATACCCACTGCTTCCCCCATTTCTCCCATGTTGTAGAAATGAGTGTCCATGCGCCTGGTCCAAGGAATAACCAACCCGTGGGAAAGAATTTGCAGCGTTTTGTGATTTGAATTCGCTGGATTTTGTGATCCTATTAGTTGAACCAATAATAAGGAAAATTTGTATCCCTAATGTAGAAGATATGCTAATGAAACTATAATTGTTATCACATATTTTTCTCTATTCTAGCATATTTTTTATCAACTTTACCATGTTCAGTTTAAACTGTAGATGACAAGGCATTGTTGTTGTGTGTTTCTTTTTGACAAATTTTCGCTTGCGAGTCGTCGCATCATTTCAAACCAATAAACAAGTTCGTCTGGGGAACCTTCTCCTCTACTACATCCCCTACTCACCACTTCCAAAGTACAGAGAAAACGAAAAACGTTTTCCTGAAGGATACCGCTTAGCTTACGGAAGAAACTTTACGCAATTAACTCGAAAAGGAAACTCATTGTTTGAAGTCACGCGAGTGTTTTGGCCCATCTGATGTTCCTACTACGAGCAGTAACGTTTTTATGATTGTTCCCGCTCAATACCGTGCCAAAAACTTTCTACCACTCACAATGCTGAGTACATTTTGACAATTCTTGTGTATTTCACTCTCAGTTTTACACGGTATGATCTTTGGCCTTTCACGGACAATTCTCTTCAAGATCGCATTGTTTGGACTCTGAATGCGGTATAGGTATATGAATTGACATTTCATCATTTTTTTTGTGAGTAATTCTATTATTTCCTGAGTCAACAATCTTGAGTTTTACTTAAACTTTTCCTAGCCGCCGATTTTGGACACAATCCTCGCATTTTCCTCCTGCAATGCTTTTGAGCGTATAGTCTATATAGACTTGTGTGTGCAATCTATAATCTGTACAAATGAACTTTATCGAATGAGACATGTATGTAGAAGTACATAGATGGGTCATCCGAAATCGCTAGCCGAACGACTGAATGACCTTCGATTTTTTTTTCTCAGCATTATCAGTAAGTCAATAGAAAGTTCAAGTAGGTGATAGAATTGTTAGGAACCCCTCTTTTCGTCGTGAACGGGATTTTACTTCAAAACCTGCGTGGCATGGCTGAAGCGATTTTCTTCCCATGTTACCATGCTTCAAAGAAAATTTTATCAAAAATTCGTCAACATCGACTTTCTTCTCCAGTTATTAAACGTAAAAAAGGAACCTCGGACCGGGAGGTTAGGTGGCTTGAGTGTGCAGCGTCCCATTCCAATCGATTCAGAATCCTACATTTAGTCCGAAAATGATACCCCACACGGCAAGGTAGCCACCCGAAAATCCCAAAACTGACTTAGAATGGGTCATATTTTGACCCATACCCACCCCCAGTGGGCACCAATCGATCCGGGACCCGTCTCGTTGGATTCAACGTCCAAAATTTAGTGGAAAACGATAAGCCACACGCCTAGAGCACTCTTAAAAGTCTTTTGAAAATTTCCCTTGAAAATTTTTCAAAAAACACATTGTACAGCGGACGGGCATGGTACCTTTTCTGTTCTAGTCATCATGAAACGTCAAAAAATCGTCCTCTTGGGGACAATCGCAGAGGTCGACCCTCATGACCTTGTGCATGAAAAGATACAAGGGAAAATCAACTAACCAACCAATCAAAAGGCCATGTCTGTCCGCTGTCCACGCCGTTCTTAGTAGTGGACAATTTTCTACAAAACCGAAATTTTGGCCAGGGACCCATTTCTTGCATTAGTTGGTTCTCAAAACGTTTTAGTCCGATCGGACCAAATTCGGAGAAGGGGATCAAAATAGGTTCAAAACATTCATTTTCGAGATTTCGGCGTCCAAAATTTAATAGGAAATGATACCCCATTTGCCTATTTCCCTAAAAGTACCAAAACTCGAGTTTCAAAAAACACATTATTACCCATACCTTTGATGGAAAACCCAAATGTCCGTCCGCCGTACTCCGTCTGTGCAATTTTTTTTTTCTATATAGTAGAAAATGGTTTAAAAATTCGAAATTTTGGTCACAGACCTCTATCCAGTTTTAGTTGGTCCACAATATTTTTCAGCCTGATCGGACCAAATTTATGGAGGGTATGGGCAAAAATGTATATTTCTAAAAATGGATTTTCGAGTTTTTCAGCGATCTAGGCTTGTGGGATTTCCACTATGTTTTGGACGCTCCAATGTGACGGATCCCAGAACGATTGGCCCCCCAGAAACAGGTTATGGGTCAAAATTCTACCTATTTCGAAAGTGGCTTTTCGTGATTTCTGAAACCTAAGCGTGTGGGGTACCGTTTTCTACTATATGTATGACGATGAATCGGTTGGAATGATTCTGGAGCACTCCACACTCCTTTGTTCCTATTAATTTGTTGTAAACATCATAGAACGTCCAGAAAATTTTTTTTGGGGCCAATTGAAGAAGGTCGACCCCTTGTAACCTTGAGCATGATTACATAGGTCAATTATTCTACCAAAATTCGTGATATTTAAGCCCAAAATAAGAGTTTTGATGTAGTTTTGAATTTGGTTTCAGGCCGCCGTTGGAACGAAGTAAATCAGCGCCGAAACTGATGTCGATCGAGGAAAGCGTCGAGGAAGAGGAGCAAGAAGGCGGTGGCGTCGGAGCGACGGCGTCTGGATCGACGGTCAGACGACGAGGATTTTTCCGTCGGTCCGACACGATCGGCGAGATCTCCGTGTCACTTGTGGGGCCCCCTCGATCGCGAGGATGTCTCCGGAGGGCGAACACAATCGACGAAATGGGCACCGACGAGAGAGACAGGTTAAAAATCTACCAGGTGCTCGAGTCCGACGAAAACGCCAAAAACCGTTTGTCTTCGGACGCGTTGAACGAAGAAACCGAAGACGCAACTTCGTTACCG
>CM034005.1:1790288-1831498 GCA_019603395.1 Cyrtorhinus lividipennis
AAACACATTTTGACTCCTACCCCTCCCAAATTTGGACCGATCGGGCTGAAATGCTCACCCATCAACTACAAGCGTTCTCTACCTCTTTTGACTTGTCTTTGGTGTTTCCCTTTGCCATATTGAACTCTTAACACTTTACTTTTTCTTGCTTCTTTCGAATGCGAAAAGATCCCCCGTTCATGTCTAATGAATAAACAGCGGAAATCTCTGAACACTTGGTCAGCGAATTAAATTCAAATTACTGTCAGAAGAGTTGAAAAGCGGTCTTCTACAAGTAGCAGAAGGATTTAGACTGCGAGGGATCGAACCGAACAGTTGAACAGAACTGGACAAAGGATGTGAACGTGTTGGCGGATAATGATTCCGCATTAGTGGCCGAAAAGCTGGAGGGGGCGAACAACCGATTGAATGGCCTTTCACTATAGAGAGGATAACTATTAAGGTAATAGGATCAAACGATACTGAGCCCTCGCCTGCTGGTGTCAATATGTTCCCTCTGACTCCGAGATTGCGTTTTATTTTTCCTCTTTTTACCCCTGTTTGGGTGTCTTGCTCGGAGACATGAAGTTTCTGAAGAGGAAAGAACAATCGAGTTGAAGTGAGGGGTGTAAAGTAAATATTCATGAAGGGCTACGGCTGACAAGCACTTGAAAAACTCTTGGCAATCAGTTGAAGGGCTTCAATCAGACGTCATCTTTTCCTCTTCAAATAAGAATATTCTAATTTCGACTGAGATATCATCGTGGAAATTTCAAGAGCTCCTTCTTTGTCTTGAAGGGCAATCGAGGTGAATGATCAGCCGAGTTGGCGACTAAATTCACATTGAAAATTTCCAGAGTTGCTAAAACACTTTTTCATAATGGTTTATCCTTCAAAAATCCATTTTGACAAAAGCATGTACATTTTTATTCGGTGTACGTCAATCGATCCATAACCTCTCTTAATGCATTCAACCTCAATTTATGAGAATATGTGTTTTGATCTTTAATTTGAACAAATTTTTTGAGTAATGGGAAAAATTCGGTATGTCCATTCTCGTCGTTGATATTTGGTTGGTAATTCCTTGAATAATCAACCTGTTTCCATGCAAAATATCAATCACTCCAATTTGGCCCAAAATTTTTTTCTGGACGTTTCAAGGTATCTAGATCAAAAAACGCTGCAAACTCATTCACTCATTTCTTCAACATGGGGGAAATGGGGAAAACAGTGGGTGCGGCGGGTCCCAGACCCATTCCAATCGATTCAGGGTCCACAATTTAGTGGAAAATGATACCCCACACGCCTAGGCACCAGAAATCCTGACATACAGAATGGGTGGATACATACCCATTTTGACCCATAACTTCTTCCGGTGGGTGCCAATCGTTCGGGGACCCACTTCATTGAATTCAGCGACCAAGATTTAGTGGAAAATGATACCCCACACGCCTAGGTAACAGAAATCTCGAAAACACATATATTCAAAATGGGTAATATATACCCAATTTGACCCAAAACTTCTTCCGGTGGGTGCCAATCGTTCTGGGACCGTACGCCGTCCGCCGTCCGCGCCTTTTTTGGTAGTAGAAAATTTTCTACAAATCTGAAATTTGGGTCAGGGGTCTGATACCAGCCTAGGACGGTCCTCGAAACTTTTTATCCCGATCGGGCCAAATTTGGGAGGGTAGGGGTTAAAATGTGTATTTCGAAAAATGGATTCTCGAGAATTTTGGCAATCTATGCGTGTGAGGTACGATTTTCCAAAAATTTTGGAAGCTGAATCCAATGAGACAGCCCCTGGAACGATCAACGCCCTCTGGATAAGGTTATGGGTCAAAATGGGTACCCATCTACCCATTTCGAATGTGTTTTCGAGATTTTTGGCACATAGGCGGTTGGGGTATCATTTTCCACTAAATGTTGGATCCTGAATCGATAGGAATGGGTCTGGGACCCGCCGCACCCACTTTTCTCCCCATTTCCCTCATGTTGAAGAAATGACTCTCCATGCGCCTGACCCGAGGAATAACCAATCCCTGTGTAAGAATTTGCAGCATTTTCCCTTGTGAATACAAAGCTTCCGTTATGCAGTCTTGGTAGGAAAGGAAAAAGGGAAAGGAATCTCGTACATTTCGCATCAGTGAGACTCGTCCCAACAGTATTTCTGTGCAACGACCGGATAAGGGCCGCCCTCACACCAGCTACGTTCTCACGAGTATCTCCTACACGCGCACAAGCGCTCATTTCTTTCCACGCCCCGCGTGTGAGTGCGTCTCCCATAATCGATTCACTCACTTCCCCTGGAAATCACTTACTACCCCTTGTCAACACACCGACGGCAAATTCTTCCGCCCTCGCCCTACTTGTTCGTTAACTTCATTCGCCGGAGGTCCTCCATCAACAATCGATTTTGGCGCCGATTTCGAATTCAAGTGAACTACAAACAATTTTTTCGATAATAATCCTACGTACGAAGGGATTGATATAAACATGGTTACTGCTCTAAATTATCCATAATTGAAAACTAATGATACAGCAATGCCTAAAACAATAAGCACTACAGGTTTCAGACATCCCGTTTTATTGCTGTTTCCTACTCAGTAAAAAAAAACTAAACTAATCTCAAAAACTAACCTCCCTGATAAGATTTTTTCTAAACTTTTCTGAGCCGTTTCACATTTTGCAAAGAGGAAAAAAAATAGCACCAATAGGATATTGATAATTAAAACCGCTGCAAATTCTTTCGCAGGGGTTGGTTATTCCTCGGACCAGGCGCATGGACATTCATTTCTTCAACATGGGGAAAATGGGAGAAAAAGTGGGTGTGGCGGGTCCCGGACCCATTCTAATCGATTCAGGGTTCAACATTTAGTGGAAAATGACACCCCACACGCCTATTACCAGAAATCTCGAAAATCCATTTTTCGAAGAACACATTTTGGCACCCCCTCCTCAACTTCCCTTTTCAAGTTATTCATGGGGCGAAATATCCGATTTAGTATCATATAAAGAGGGCATAGTGACATACGTTTCTCTATGCTATGGAGAAAACACGTGTATTTTATAACTGTACTAATTACATTGATATGACTATTATTTTGAATTATTTCGGCTTTCAAACCAGTTTCTCTCTTTTCAAAAACACTATTACTAAATTTGATGTACTTAATCAAAAGTTGGTCCGTCTCCCGGGTTGACTGAGATTTTCGCAATGAACACAATTCTCTAATTATCTTCTATTATTATCATTGTACGTATTACTGTCTACTACAAAATACCCCAGGGCCCTGTTGCACAACACACTAATAATATCAGAACATTTTACTATTCTACAAGTACTAATATGAGTTCTAGTAATTGATATTATCTGTTCCACAACCTTTTACAAGTTACCAGTAATATCAGAGGAAGTTTACAAGTGTTCAGACCGATAATATTAGTGAACTGTCTGCCATGGTATTGAATCGGACAACTATCAACAAAAAATGATGTTCACAAAGTGGAAGGTTACCGGTTTTATTTCACCGGTGTTATAATTTTATGGTACTGTGCCCGCTTCCTAACCAGTGCAATGAAATGCATACTCACACTCAGTGCACCACTGTTTCTTGTTTGCATTCCCT
Source organism: Cyrtorhinus lividipennis (assembly GCA_019603395.1). Classification (NCBI taxonomy): domain Eukaryota; kingdom Metazoa; phylum Arthropoda; class Insecta; order Hemiptera; family Miridae; genus Cyrtorhinus; species Cyrtorhinus lividipennis. The sequence continues at coordinate 1,793,894 of CM034005.1, forward strand.
CACAATCCACTCCAATTCAGTGGGAGACATTCTAAATATTTCTTTTAACTCCAAGTCACTCAAGAATGTAAAGTTTGTACTGTTGCGAGCTGGCACCTGCGCCTGGTCAAATGGGCTGCCAGCGTCGCAGGGTCAACGACCTGTGGAGGGCTAAGGGTCGCTCTCAAACATTTGCGCATTGTATTGAATTGGCTGGAACCTTCCCATTCGCTCGAGACAACACGTCGAGTTCCCAGAACCAGGGAAGGTTCGAGAAGGTACTTGACCAAGAGGCAGCTAGTATAAAAGGGACCCAGGAATGCCACAGAGTTCAGTTCTTTTTGGAGTCCAAGTATAGACGCTTTGGGTTATAAATTGTGCCATGCCATGTTATAAATAGTGCGACAAGCGTTACAACTCTGAATTGTGCTTTGTGAATGTGAACAAAGACAGTTTATTTGAAGTGAACAATTGTTAATAATAATATTTATAATATAAAATATATATAATAATATAATATATATATATATAAATATATATAATATAATATTTACTAAAAACATAAATCGTTACAGTACATTTTTCTCCGATGAACGCGGCCTTGTACGCCGGAAATATCATTTTCATCCTCAAAAGATCCCATATCGTATAATATATCTTCCAATATCTTGAAATATTTTGATCTACGCTAATTTTTTGTAGGTGGTTGTGCAACAGCTACTAATAATACAAGCAAAAAATGCTAATAATATTAGTCGCTAGGACTTATATTATTACTACTAATGAATTATGGTTGTGCAACAGAAATTACAATTCCAGGAGGGATACTGTTTTATCCATGCCCCAAAAATTCTCTGAACTCCGCCAGAACTCTATGAAATTCACTCTTGCTGGAAAAAGAAGTTTGAGAAAACCAATAAACTTTATTTTACTACTAGTTTCGTAGGGCAAATAATTGAAATGCTTATTTACTTCTCGGAAATTATAACATGGGCGACGAAACTATGGCTAGAGAAGATGGTATGAAAGTAGAAATAATATAAAATAATTGTCGTTAGAGTGCATAAACTAAAATTTGACTGTCCTTCAAAGATTTCCCTGCGTATCTTAGTGATTGAGGGCAGCAGGGATTAGCCTAAGAAATAATAATAAATAAATAGACGGTAAAACTTCTCTGTTTAAGGAGCACTTAAATGTATTAATAACTTTGATTACTTGAAAACCGAGTGCAATAGCTCCATGAATCTTCAATGATTGCATTAGTAGACGATAGTAAGTCGTCATGGGCCTGTGGAGCTTCAGAAAATTGATTGATCTTAGCTGTATCATAAGATATGAAGCCTATGAGCAGGTCATATTTCATTCGCTGACCCACTATTACTACTGAGATTCAATATTGAGCTTTAAGAGTCATTTCAAGTATAATAAAAAGGACACAAATGTGTTTCTTGTCACCAGACGCCCCCCACTTTATACACAATTTATTGATCATTCAAACAAATCCTTCCTTATCGTTATGAGTATCTTCCGTGCGACTCAGTGCCATTCTCCATTCATTGCATAAGTCTCGTTTTGAATGAGAAACAGTAGAAATATTCCGGTTTGGCTGTAGGCCGGAAAAACCTTGTTCGAAGAAAGCGAGGGAGCGGCCATTTTGAATGTTGATCTGCCACTGGGGAGATGTATTGTGGCAGTGGCAGTGATCCGTATCCATTAGAAGAAGCCATGTTGAGGAGTGTGAGGGGGGGGGGGGCTCTCTGAATACATTAACCGAACCGGCGAGTAAACAACCCCCCCCCCCCCCCATTCAACACTGTAATTCCCTTGTGTCAATCGACAGCGCCTACTGGTTTCACCAGCTTGTGCTCTTCAATTCCACGATCGTCTTGTTAAAAGGTAGTTTCCCACCAGCCAAGTCATCAGCATCATAAGGCCCTGATTCATGAACTGACATGATGACTGTATGTGAACATTGGTACTTTCCTGTTAACGCCTACCAGTGTTCAAACCAGCAGTGAATAGTGCAGAAATGATATATATCGATAGTTGCAATTTGCAATCGTTGATATTGTAACGGTAGTTTTACGAATCAAGCGTCATTCGTGTTTAGTGTTTGGTTAAATCTTTATTCAGTACGAGCTTTTATTACTTACAATTTGGTTTTTTATTACTTTTTTTTCCTTACTTGGTTGGTTTGAAGGGGTGTTTTTCTTACTTACGGATATAACCTGTAGGTAAAGAACCTCTTTGCACATAGGAGTCAAACATACCTGATTCGATACATCGAATAGGCTTTTAATGCTGTTACAACAACTGGTAGGCGTTAACACGAAAGTACCCGAAAATTATTGCTTCGTCAACAGTTTTGAAGAGGCAATCGTATTTTTCCTGGAATTTGAATTTGGCCATTTGAGAGGCTAGTTGCGTACTGTAAGATATGATGAATGGAACAGTTCAAAATTTGACTAATTTTGGTTGGTTATTCCTTGAATAATCAACATTAATGATTTCATGCAAAAAGTCAATCACTCCGATTTGGCACAAAAATTTTTCTGGACGTTTCAAAGTGCCAAGATTAAAATTAGCAAATGTCCGTCCACCGTCCCCGCCGATTTTGGTAGTAGAAAATTTTCTAAAAATCTGAAATTTTGGTCAGGGGTCCGTACCCGGCTCTAGTTGGTCCTCGAAACATTTAGGCCCGATCGGACCAAATTTGGGCGGGGTAGGGGTCATAATGTGTATTTTGAAATATGGATTTTCGAGGTGTTGGGCGATCTAGGCGTGTGGGGTATCATTTCCCACTAAATTTTGGACCCTGAATCGATTGGAATGGGTCCAGCACCCGCCACACCCACTCTTTTCCCCATTTTCCCCATGTTGAAGAAATGAGTCTCCATGCGCCTTTTCCGGGAAATAACCAATCCCTGTGAATGAATTTGCAGCGTTTTTTACCACTTGCACCCTTTTATAACAGATTTCATCAGATTTTTGACCACGTCTAAAGTCGTATTTTTCTAAGTTTTGTATAAAAATGAATCACAATGATATAGATTATTGTTCACCTATATTTGAATTTTTTTTAATTAAGTATAGTTTCACTGATTGGTTCGGTATAATTTGAATGAATGGATGGATACATATATCTTATTTGTAGAAATCACGAATTTGGCTCCGGAGCTCGATTGATAACGGAATCCTTGATGATGATTTTATAATTACGTATATAATTGAATATGATAAGGTATGACGACAATATTGAAGAAAGTGACATAAATTGAATACATGGAAAACTCCTTTGTCTGTCATCGTCGAGTCCTCTAGCATAATACACACTTTCGACAGGTTTTTCTTAAAAAATAAAAATATTCCTACTTTTCTCTGTCGGCAGGTGATTGGAAATTAATCTATTCAGACACATAATGGGTCCCAAAAATTTATTAAATTCATGCCAAATTTCTGTCAGTGTAAGGACTGCATGGAAAGTAGTTCTCCGTCTAGGTCGCTATTTATCAAGTTTAGTCGTCCGTTTGTGTTGTTTTGGTCATATTACATTATTTGTTTGTGTAATTGCACAAGAGATCATACAGCTCAATCAATACAGTCGATCAAACCACTATAATCACTGTTAAGCGACCCTATCGATTTATGTGTTAAGGTACTCACTAACGCCACCTGCCGGGCAATTGTCTCACAAACTGTGAGGCATCTCGTCCCGCTTTAATTTAAAACTTTCTTGGATGCACAAGCCGCCGCTTTCTTGAATACCTCAATTTGAGCCATTTTCTTGGCAAAAGAAGTTGGGTTTATGTTTGATATTTTGTACATTTCTGCTGCGGCACTGATCTCATGGACCTTGCTCGTATTATCAAACTATGAAAGGTGTCGGGAATGAAAATGAATCCCACTTTCGAATTGTAGGGGTTTTATAGCAAGACATTCTTCAGAGTTAATTGCGGGTGCATGAAGATGGCCGAGGGAGAAAAGGAAAAGAATAACAAGGGGGCGGTTTCGCTGAGTTGACGTTATTGTGGGGTGCTTCCTGCTGCCGTCCCTTCAACCCAAAGCCCTTCAAACCCTTCTGCGCCCAAGTCTGCGTAAGATATCGTTATCAACCAGTGTCCCAGGCTCGTATAAGAGAATCCACTCTTTTCTTGTAACAGCTCCGCGAGCAGTAAGATTAGTTGTTGAAGAACGCTTCACCACTAATTTACCAACCAATAAGCCAAACCCAATGTACCTATTATTGTACCCATACATACTGTAACGATTTATGTTCTTTGTAAATAATTTGTAAACAGTTGTCCACTCAAATACACTGTCCTCATTTACACATTTACACAATCACAAGGCAATACTTGGTTGTAACACAGCAAAGCGTCTATATTTGGACTCTGAACTCTGCAGCGTTCCTCGGTCCCTTTTTATGCTCGCTCCCTTGGCCAAGAACCTTCTCGACTCGTCCCTGGTTCTGGGAACTCGATGTGTTGTTTCAAGCAAGCAGGAAGGTTTGAGAGTGACCCTTAGCCCTCCACATGTCGTTGACCTTGTACTGCTGGTCACCCAGGAGACTGGTGCAAGTGTAATCTCGCAATAATACTAAGGCTGAAACTGCAAAATTGTAAAACCTCGATGGTACGCGATCAACATTGGATTGTGTGAGATGCAATAAGAGTCAATAAATTGATTCATTATTGACCAAAACCCAGTCGAGCAGTATATCAACTACAAATTTCTGGATGAGTCCATGCTTCACTCCAGGGGAAGCGTAACCACACCATAAATCACCTTTTTGAGACCTAATATGGAAGATGAGTGATGAAACTTAGAGTAATGAAGCTCATTTTCAGCATGATCTGCTTAAACCCATCGTATCTACAAAGTGCATCATGCAATCAAGCTGCAGGCCAGGAGAATTCACTTTATAGACCAATACAGGGTTAACGTCTTGAATGTGGGCATATTGGTCCTCGAAACTTTGAGCCTGATCAGACCAAATTTTGGCGGGGTAGGGGTCAAAATGTGTATTTTGAAAAATTGGTTTTCGAGATTTTTGGCGATCTAAGCGTGTGGGGTATCATTTTCCACTAAATTTTGGACCCTAAATCGATTGGAATGGATCTGATACCCGCCACACCCATTGTTTCCCCCATTTTCCCCATGTTCGACGACTTACTCTTGTAGGGCATCGTTTTCCACTGATTTTTAGACGCTGAATCGATTGGAACAAGTCTCCATGCTCCTGGACCGAAAAATAATCAACCCCTAGTAAGAATTTGCAGCGTTTTAATGCATTTGTGACGTTGGGAGATTCGACACAATATAAGATGATGGAGGCAGAGTCTACTCTCACCAAATTCGTGAAATGACAAGATTATTGAAGCATGGTCGTTTATTTTATTGTTATTTATATTAATATAATTATGCAATTATTCTTAATTTAATTTAAAGCGTTTCCCTCCTTCAAAACGACTCATCTCAATGCGGTGTACTGAGAAATGACTCGACGCCAATGTGCATGACGTCACAGGAATGTTGCATTTGCCATACTTTATTGATAAATTGTAAAAAGCTGGTGGTTTTCACAACCACGATTCAAAGGTTTTTTACATAGATTGGAATTCACTGACAAAATCCAAATTACTCGACAACCTACACGCACGCTTACTTATAATTTCCTCAATTATTCATGCAATTCGAAATTCTTGAGACACGAAATGTCGTCCCGGAGAAAACATTGATTGGTTGATCGAGGGGAGAAAGATCCGCGCAGATGTGTTTTCGCATGAAGACAAAAACGCGGATTTTATTTAGACAAGGGGAGAAACCGGACACGTGTTCCAATAAGCAAAACAAGGACATTACGAGCGGCCGAGTGGGTTATGATAATTCGGTTTATACTCTTTTCACTGATCCCACACCAAACTGCGTCCAATATGTCTAGTGTTTGTTGGCTGCTCAATTCCGTGAATCACTGTTGAAGGCGTTGTGCCACTTTTGAAGGGGATTCAAAGGTAAACATGGGAACCCTATGATTCAACCCGTGATGTCCTTACGTATTAGAACTGCGCTGAAGGCCGCAAATGACCATTTTGGTTGGTTATTCCTTGAATCATCAACCTACGTTTTTAAGCAAAAACTCAATCTCCCCGATTCGGCCTAAATTTTTTTTCTGGACGTTTCAAGGTGTCCAGATCAAAACATGGGGGAAACAGTGAGTGTGGCGGGTCCCAGACCCATTCCAATCGATTCTGCGTCCAAAATTTAGTGGAAAATGATACCCTACACGCCTGGGTACCAGAAATCCCGAAAACACATATTTAAAATGGGTAACATATTATACCCAATTTGACCCATAAATTCTTCCAGTGGGTGTCAATCGTTCTGGGACCCATTTCATTGGATTCAGCGTACAAAAATTAGTGGAAAATGATACCCCACTCGCCTAAATCTCGAAAATCCATTTTTCAAAAAAACACATTTTACCTCTACCCCGCCCAAATTTGGTCCAATCGGGCTGAAAAGTTTCGAGGACCATCCTAGGCTGGGAAGAGACCCCTGACACAAATTTCCGATTTTTAGAAAATTTTCTACTACCAAAAACGGCGCGGACGGCGGACGGCGTACCCCAGATAAGTCCCAGAACGATTGGCACCCACTGGAAGAAGCTATGGGTCAAATTGGGTATATATTACCCATATTGTATATGTGTTTTTGGGATTTCTGATACCTAGGCATGTAGGGTATTATTTTCGACTAAATTTTGGACGTTGAATCCAATGAAATGGGTCCCGGAACGATTGGTGCCCACTGGATGAGGTTATGGATCAAATTGGGTGCCTATCTACCCATTTCGAATGTGTGTATTCGAGATTTCTGGTACCTAGGCGTGTGGGGTATCATTTTCCACTAAATGTTGGGCCCTGAATCGATTGGAATGGATCCGGGACCCACCACACCCACTGTTTCCCCCATTTCACCCATGTTGATGAAATGAGTCTCAATGCACCTGGTCCGAGGAATAGCCAACCCGTGTGAATGAATTTGCAGCTTTTTTGAAAACAGCTCGCTGCTAAACTGCGGTTTAAAAACAACAGGCCCTTGAGTGGCGTGTTGAACCACTCCTTCAGCAGGGTCTCCATTATAACTATCTAACCATTGAGAAGAAAATACAGGAAAATATGATGTTTTTCTGGGACCTATGCGAGTAAAATACTATTTTCCTCCGAATTTTGGACGCTGATTTGATTCTGATTAATTCTGGACCGACTGCTGCATAAATTATTCGTCAAATTTTTGTAACAACAACCCATCGAGTTACTGTTTTGTGTATAGCGCGCTCTTCAAACAAGCATTTCCTCTAAAGGTCCATCCAATGTTGGTTTGCCGTGGTCAAGGTCAATTTTGTACAAACCGATTTGTTTGTTTATTTACGTGGTGGTTTTGTTGTTTTAAAACCTTTTGTCATGGTCAGACATCCCCTTCAGGTAGTTTTCAGTCGTTTCGCGTGTTTATTGTTGTTGGGTTCGCAACAACAGTAATTGAAGAAACATCTTGTTTATACGTTGTCTTCTCGCTTACTTTCCTTCTCCTGGTCTTTTCCCAGTAGTAGGCGTTCTTCCACCTAATATAATTCAAGCTGAATTCATACTGTCCTTATTTGACATTATGTTCTGCTTTGGCAGCACGCAATGTCATCTGGGCCAAAAGCTAATTTTTAAAACAAGAAGTGTGCCTCAAGGGATAGGTCGATCCACACATATCCGTGACGGGACGGCACCGATGCTCTCCGTGTTTATTAGCTTCCGGTGACATCCGTGATACATTTTTCTTTCCCATTCACACAGTACTGTACCGGACCGTACCAATGAAGTAGGTAAAACAGAATATTTAACCTCGGACGACCACAGTACGTGTCTGCTCGATCTCAGTTTTCTCTTCACAATAAATTTTAGTTCAGAAGACCTCGCAGTAATAGCATTAGTTTTAGACGAAGAAAAAGAACAGCAGACAAGAAGACACAATCCAGATTATACCTTAGACGGATTCAGTCATTACCTGCGAATGTGGACAACATAATATTGACTACGTTTTACACATACGAAGATATGAAAGATTCGAGAGTGCACCAATCATCAGTGGAGATACTTCTGGCGGAAATGCCACTAAACAAGCCTTTCTAATTAGAGATACATTTAAAGATTATTTTGATTCAAAAGCAGGATTAATTTCTTGGCAAAATCAAGCTATCAGTGTCCGAGAACAATGATTTTGTCAATATGTTTATCACGTATTTGGGTTCCTTCTGTAAGCCTCTCTCGAATTAAAATGTGTTATGAATTTACTATGATTTAATTCGGGTTTCTTCGGAGAATTTGGAAGGGACCTAGCGAGAGGATACGGGATGTAAGTCCAAGACTTACAACTGAGCAACTAGGGATACCAAGGATGAACATAAAATACATTGATACAAACTGAATTATAATTGAAAACAAGGACTCGTTGCAAAGGAGAATATGCCTAGACCTGGGCTAGAATTGATACAAGACAAAGTAATTTGACAATGTAAATTAGACAACATGTGGAGCATAAAATACAATTAATACAAGATACATGAAATTATGATATACATGAAATACAATTTAATGAGCAAGTGCAACGATACCGGCTGACGAAAACGGCGTCGACGTCGAAGGAAAAACAGGAGGGGGCTCGCTGTCCCGCAGGTACACAGCGAGGCTTATTAACTTGAGTCCTTTATCTCATGGGGAACACAATATTACAGCTTCCGTCGACTTCAGCACGGAAGCAGAGTTCACTTCAGAGTGAGCACAGGACGAAGCCAGGATGGACTGAGTGAGTCGCACTTGCATGGCAGGATTACAAAAATATATAACTCCAACATGTTGGGCGCCTCGGCCCCGAGGGGCGCCTCGACGACGACTGCCTGGTTGGACACCTTCGGAACAAGTGAGCGCTGGAGCGGCAGGAGCTGCGCGCGCATCCTGGCGCATGCTCTCTCCCTTCTGGCCTTCTGGAGGCAGCAAGCCTGGGGGCTTACACTTCATATTATAAATCATTGGTCGATCTCGAACCAATTCGATGAGAAGTTCATTGTTCATATTACTAAAATGAAGTAAAACAGGAAATATTTAAAGTAAACTGAATTTAAAAAGTTGAATCGAAATACTCATTGAAAAATTCCCTTCGAAACTCTTTTTCACGTATTTTACCTAAAATATCGGCAAGGACGTATTTTCAAACCTTTAATTTACAAAGAATTTTGCTACCATTTTTTTTTTTTTTTTTCACGGAAGGTCACGGTATGGTACGCCACGGCACGGATATGTGTGGATTGACTTTTATGATAAATTCTGCTTAATATCGGCGAGGACGTATTTTTAGTTATCACGGTGGCTGCCAGAAGGGAACGGAAAGTGTCGGAGAGTCACGTTGCCGGTCATGTCTGAGCACGCACTGTAATTTTCCCTTTAGTTTACGAAGAATTTCGTCCACCAATATATTTTTTTCCACTGAAGGTCACAGTACGGTACGCCACGTCACGTCACGGCACGGATATCTGTTGGTCGACCTTTACGATAAATTCTGCTTAAGACTTTTGGTTGGTTATTCCTTGCATAATCATCCTGTTTTCATGTAAAATTGTTATCTCTCCGATTCTGAGCAAAAATTTTCAAAAAACAAAAAGTCAAATGTCCACAACAACTTTGGTCAGGGACCCGTTTTGGGTCTAGTTGGTCCTTGAAACTTTTCAGCCCGATCAGACAAATTTGGGTGGGTTAGGGGTCAAAATGGGTATTTCGAAAAATGGTTTTTCGAGATTTTGGGCAATCTAGGCGTAAGGGATATCATTTTCCACTAAATTTTGGGCCCTGAATCCAATGACCGATGAATGAATGATCCCAGAACGATTGGCACCCACCGGAAGATGTTATGGGTCAAAATGGGTATCTATCTACCCATTTTGAATGTGTGTTTTTGAGATTTCTGGTACCTAGGCGTGTGGGGTATCATTTTCCACTAAATTTTGGACGCTGAATCCAATGAGTCGGGTCCTGGAACGATTTGCGCCCACTGGAACAGGTTATGGACGCTGAATCGATTGAAATGAGTAATGTGAAAGAACATGCAGCGTTTTTCCTTCGCCGAGTGCTGTCCTTGGCAAACGTGCAGCAACGAACGAATGTTTCATCCATCGTTTCTAATTAAGTTGCACAAAGTCACTTCCAAACTTCACCAAAAAAGTCTTGAAGAGACTTCCCGGTAATTTATATTGGAATTTCGTGCGATACGTTCTCAAATTGAAAACACTTTTGCCTCTTCCGCTCAGCTAATTGTTCAGGTATTGTAGTCGGCGAAATAAAATCGTCGTATTGTGTAGCACCTCGAGACGCTGATACAACAGGCGCAGGTACAACCGGTAATTCTTCACAATAGGAAACTTTTTCCCAAGAAGAGCTCGATGTGACGAAATGTATGCGAGCTCACGGCTGCCGTCGGCCAGTTTTCGTTTCGTTCTTTTCAGGTGCTAGAGTTCCCCAGAAATTATTAGTTCCATGATTGATTTTAAATGTGTACAAATTACATCCTCCGAACCCGTCAAAAAGGTAGACCTATTTTGGTGGGGGTTTCCGAAGGTTTCGTTCGTATTTGAATGAAACCGTAGTCGAACCCAGTTGTTACGGTTATTGTGTTACCGAACAATTCCTCCTTCACTTATCAAATAACAGACCGCCCTGATATATTCAGCTCCTCGTACGCTGTCACACAGGCATGCACTGCTATACGGCACTCCATCTTCCTCCAGATAGATTCTTCTTCTTCTTTCGTGGCGCTACAATCCACGAGGGATCAGGGCCTCCAGGAGCGATGTCCGCCATCCATCGCTAATTCTTGCTGCCGCTTTCCAGTTCCGAACGTGCATCTCCTGCCACAACATCCAACCACCTTGGGCGACCTGATCATCTTATTTTGTGGATAATTTCGTCCACAAGCTTTCGAGGGATCTCTTCTGAGCTCATTCTGGCTACGTGCTCTGCCAAACGGAGTCTTACAATCTTCATGATTTTGACGACATCACAAGCCTTCCCAACAGGCAATCCTGATAACCCAAGGATTCAGAGCCAGATGGCAAACAATCATGCCTCTTCAAGCCATGTCTGCTACATTGTCCTTAAACTGGTCATGCTACCACTTTACCAGGCCGCCAAGCTTGCTTTTGAGAGCGATGTTGAGTAGAACTGACTTGATAAGGACACTGAACCATGAAAACATCCGATTAATGTCATTTGATTGTGTCCTCCAGCCAATTACGGTCAGACATCCAACCAACTCAGTTTTTGAAGACCTAATCATCTTCTTTTGTTGGATAGTTTCGTACACAAGCTTTCGAGGGATCTCTTCTGAGCTCATTCTGGTTACGTTCCCAGCCCAACGGAGTCTTACAATCTTCATGACTCTGACGACATCACAATCACCGCAGATAGATTGGTGACCGTAATTGGCTGGAGGACACAATCAAATGACATTAATCGGATGTTTTCATGGTTCAGTGTCCTTATCAAGTCAGTTCTGCTCAACATCGCTCTCAACAGCAAGCTTGGCGGCCTGGTAAATTGGTAGCATGACCAGTTTAAGGACAATGTAGCAGACATGGCTTGAAGAGGCATGATTGTTTGCCATCTGGCTCTGAATCCCTGGGTTATCAGGATTGCATGTTGGGAAGGCTTGTTGTTGGTCATTCCACGAGTACTCCCGTCCGTCGTCCGTAAAATGTGCGTCCGCCATACACGCCGATTTTGGTTGTAGAAAATTTCTAAAAATCTTAAAAATGGTGGTCAGAGGTGCGTTCTCGGCTCTACTTGGTCCTCGAAAGTTTTCAGCCCAATCGAACCAAATTTGGGTGGGGTAGGGGTCAAAATGTGTTTTTTGAAAAATGGATTCTCGAGATTTTAGGCGATCTAGGCGTGTGGGATATCATTTTCTACTAAATTTTGGACGCTGAAAACAATGAAATGGGTCCCGAAACGATTAGCACACACCAGAAGAGGTTATGGGTCAAAATGGGTGCCTATCTACCCATTTCGAATGTGTGTTTTTGACATTTCTGGTACCTAGGCGTGTGGGGTATCTTTTTCCCCTAAATTTTGGACCCTGAATCGATTGGAATTGGTCTGGGACCCACCACACCCACTGTTTCCCCCATTTTCCCCATGTTGAAGAAATGGTCTCATGCTAAAGGCCTTCCTCAACACACACCTCATTATATCCATAATATTTCCAATCACGATTAGAAATGTAGGTATCAACACTACTTACGTGATCCACGCAGCCACTGAAAATGAAGAATTTGCTGGCTCGAACGGTTTCGTGCTCAAGAAAGGCCCAAAAAAGTCTGCAAACGTACACATGAAAGCGAATTTGGGCATTATTGCTATTACTCCACCTCAGGTATTATTTATATTCGTTTCAGTAGATCAGATGGGTCTTTGGAAAATCTAAAATTTTACACAGAGTCCCATCCGGTCCTAGTTGTCTTCGATTCTATTTCAACCCGAACACCCCAGTCGTAAATCGGGGTGTACGGGGTATACCCAATATGGGTAAGTTAAGAATGGTTTGAAGAGACCTAGACGAGTTAGGAATAATTTCCACTAAATACAGGGTGTTCCACGAGTTGATACCCCCCTCCCCCTCTCCTAAAATTGTTCAAATGGGTGTAAACGAAAACTTTTTTCATATCCTTATATTTTGCTGCACGGATCTCAAATAACAAATTTGCGCATCCCGCGTCACTGCGCAACCTTGCGCAAATGACACTAACTTTTTTATAAAAACGGTAACCCCAATTTTTTATTGTAGATTTGAATTCTACTCGGAATTCTTATGGAAATTTGATCCCTTGACCAATTTTAGTTGGTTATTCCTATAATCAACCTATGTTTTTATGCAGAAAGTCAATCTCTCCGATTGAGTCCAACATTTTTTCCTGGGCGTTTCAAGGTGTCTAGATCAAAATTCGGGTTGTTGCACATTAGACTAGGACGGCAATACTTGGAATGTGACGGTTGTTTTAAAAAGTCGCTCCAATCCGTAGATATATTTAGGACACAGACAAAAACCTTTTTGTTCCGTAGTATCAAATGATTGATTACTGGTCCTAGCATGAACTTGAACATTTTTAAGCACTATACGTAGATCGAAGTTAGATTGTTATCAAAGAACAAAATCGAACAATAATACCAATTGGTCGTCGGGTTTATTGTACTGGAGCGGAGACTCAAGAGTTGACCCTTCTAAGGACCAACACTTTCTATTTCTACTATGAGCTGTGAGATGGATTCCTTTACGTGTCGTGTCGTCGTGTTTGCATACATCTACGAATTTGCGAGTTTTGAAACATCAAGAACAGAATTACAAGCCTAGATTTAGGTATCTTGCGAAAGATCATATTGAGTAGGTAGCATTTACACAGATTTTGTTAAACTTTAGATAAACACCCATGAAAATTGGTTGTTTTGTGAAACTCATGAAAAATGTGATTATTGGTTGGTTATTCCTTGAAAAGTCAACTTATGTTTTCATGCAAAAAGTTAATCCCTCCGATTCGGCCCAATTTTTCTGGGCGTTTCAAGGTGTGATCACAATAAGCGAATGTCCGTCCGCCGTCCACGCCGATTTTGGTAGTAGAAAATTTTTTAAAATCGTACATTTGATCTCTAGTTGATTTGAGGCTCTAGTTGGTCCTCAAAATTTTCAGCCCAATCGGAATGATGGGGAGGGGTAAAAATGTGAGAAAACTCCAAACTTGAGTCGATTTTTGACACATCCTATATACTTAGATTCGAAAATGGAGCTAAAGCGACGAAAACGGGATCCTACAGCAAATTCAGTTAGCGGAGCGAAGACTCGGGAAGAAAATCGAGTTACTTGAGGTGGCGACATCGGCTTTTTCAATGTGGAACGCGCGCATGTTCGCACGTGAGAGTAACGAATCTCGTGATATCCTAATTTGCTCATCGAGGAAACGTTAGGGGTGTGGGAAGTTTAGCATTTTTAGGAGAAAAACGAAGAAAGCGGAAGGAAAAGGTCTCGACGGGTGGTAAAGTTCCTCGCGAAGGTCCGTTTTCAGAGGAGCGCCATCAGCGCACAAGTGAAATTAGTAAACCATTCAACAGCTTTCGAGACAGGTTGTGAGCTTTGGGGGAATCTTGAGAAAGACGGTCGCTTCCAGAGAAAACATCGGAGGTAGAGGCGGCCTGGAAACACTCCCCACTCTCTTTCCGTCCGTACACTGTGCATTTTCCCTCTTCACTCCTGGATTTTCTGAATTGTTGAGAGGGTGCGAAAATAAAATGCAAATGAGGATCAAGGGAAAGACGAAAGGGCGGATACCAATTTGCCCCCGCCGCCTTTTTCAACCCCCTCCCTTCATCCCTTCACGAACACCCACCTCGTTTCCCGCAGGGATCCAAACACCCTTCAACACACTTAGCCATGAATTAGTCCGGTATTGTTCGGGTCCTTACGGACAATTTGTAGCCAATATCTCTTCGCTAATTGGTCCCTTTTCTCGGCTTTTGACTGCCTTTCCCTTTTCCGTCGTTGCGCCCCTTTCCTCCCCGTCCACCGCGCTGCTGGCAAGCTTCTTTTTTATATTCCTCCAAAAGAGGAAGTTGTCAGGAGTAATTGTATTAGGGCATTGTGAGGGATTTTAACGCCCTTTTTGCTCAGCTCGCCGCCGTTTAGCATTCAGCATCGTCACCAGCTTCCACAATGGTTACTATTTGGCTTTCTCACAATGCCTCCTATTCTGTACCGAAAATCTCCTCCTTCGTAGGAGTTTTTATTTTATTTTTCCTCTTCTCTTCCGTTTTGCATTTTTTTCGGCCGCCATTCTCTGTAGGCCTTGCCCAAATACTTGACAAGTAACTGGCTGATGACAATGACCGAGAAGATCTGATGATTAGGTATTCTGGGTTTGTTCAGAATTATGCTACTCCTTCATAATAAGCCGACCTTTTGTTATTACATAAACGGTTATTTCTAGTTTTCACCTCAAGAGGATTAGAGGATCCAACCGGATTTACTGATTTTGGGGATCACATATATCTCGTACATGGCTTCCTTATTATTTGCGTGTTGCTACGAAAAAAACGGAGGAAATTCTTTCATATAATGATTTGGAAGAATGAGAACTGACGTCAAAAAAACAAAAATTGAGGGACGAAAACGGTAAGAAACGGGGGTGAGAGGCTGAGTATCGGAGGATCCCTCGTGTTAGGTTTTATACCGAGGTATATCGCCTCAACTCTCCGGGAAATATAAAGGATTCCTAAGCCAATAGCCTTTTCTTTGCCGAGGTTTCCTTTATGTGAGGCTTTGTGCCCTCCGCTTCCTTCACTCGCTAGTATCCCACCAACGTTTCCCTCTTTCTTTTTTTCTTATCACTTTCACGCGCACCAATCAAATTTATATTCTCCACCCTCGCGCCGAAATCCTCTTTTCTTCCCAACGTTACTATTCCAAATGCGTCGTCTGCCTGACCTGGTGATTCTTTCCTGCTGGAGGCATCAACATCCACTAGTAACGAGTCGGAAGTTCAGTTTCAAAATATCTGCACAAAACCCGACTTCCAAGTGGCTGGGGGAGTCCCATCTGGATATCGGTAGATGTCAAGGGTGGAGTTTGTCTTGACTCGTCTCAAAAAGACGATGTAGATGATATGGAAATAAGAAGTGCGTTATATTTCTTTTCGCAGATTTCGAGTTTTCACCAAATATCCAAGCCATCGGTTTTAATTCTATACATTGTAATTTAGTAATTCTAATTTAATTAATAGAAAACCATAAAAGATACCCACATCTACAACAATTCACTAAATTCTATTGATGTTTAGCTTTTAATTGAATTCACGAAGGTAAGCATTGGGTAGCTATTGGGGTTGCTTTTTCATGTTTGTACATCGGCCGGCTAAAAAATTTCCAGTGAAAAAGGCGATTTCTGGGTGGGTGTATCGTTTGGAACAGAGGCGGATTTCCGAAAAATTTCACTCTTTGTTCAATCAATTCATTCTTACGTTGGTATCCCTCGCACAATAACCACAGAAATGCCCAGTTCTTGGTGTGATGGATCAGTGGATGGCTCAAGCAGCAATTTATGTAGATTCGGTAACTATCACTAGCTACAGGCTAGATAAGTTGCTTAATCTAATTTGGGTTCATTGGTGTTGAGGCAGTAAAACACTGCAAATTCTTCTACAGGGGTTGGTTATTCCTCAGACCAGATGCATTGAGACGCATGGACACTCGACGGACAAACATTTTCCTATTTTGATCTAGATACCTTGAAACGCCTAGAAAACATTTTTGGCTAAATCGAAGAGTTTGACTTTCTGTATGAAAACATAGTTTGATTATTCAACCAAAAAACAGTGAAATCTCAGAAAATCTGAGAGACATTGTACTGAGTGAGCTAATAGATATCTAATTTCAATTAACTAACCTTACATGCCGAGAATAACGCTCCAATTCATATGGCAAACCCTTTTTGGTGTTCTCATTGGCTTGTAAGAGCGGAAGGAACAAACAGTTTATCGCGCCAAAACTCTACTAATTCCTCCGAGGCAATTATCCGCGCCTGATAGCAAGTGGAACGTTAACAGGGCGTGCCATCAAGTTTCCCTTGGCTTGTTTCCTGGAGCTCTAGAGCCATTCCTTCACCCCTATAAGCCGGGAAGCCGTTAGTTGTGTTAAACCTCGCGAATATTGTTTAAAACTGTATATATACAAAGTTTGGTGCCTCCCCTCGCTTCGCGGCTTCATCACAGGTCTGCCATCTCTTGGGAAAGTTTTGATTAAGTTGTTTGCAGCGAAAATGGGGAGTTCGGCTCATGCTCTTCCTTTCGGCAAAGCGTTGAGATAGTACAACAATTAAAAGGGCCGACGAGAAGTGAGTAGGCAGGCAGGAAGGTCGGAATTCCTCAAGGCTAAGTCGCAGTTAATCACGACTTTATTACTCTATCAACGCATCTTCTGCTACCGGAGGGAGGCTCCTTTTCCAGAATAGACAACTCCACGAAGGGCATCCGCCAAGAGGCTCTAATGAGACTTTTTAGTTGTTCCCAGTTATTAGCCTCCCCTCTCCTCCGAAAACCCCCTTGTGAAACTTCTATAATGCTTCTCGTGGAAACCTCTTGAGAAAGTGAACCATCTCATCTTCATTAAAGTTGAAAACGCTTGGGAAACAAATTGAGTCGGCGTATTATCCCCGTTTTATCTGGCGGTTCTTCACTGGAAACAGGAGGAAAGATGAATCAGGGGAAACGGGAAAGAACATTCTTGAGCTTTCTTCAGGCGAGTTATCACTAGTGAGGGTTCACCATAGAAGTATTAAAATGTTCTTAAAGTCTTTGAGACGGTTTTCCCACAAAGGCTGTCCCATGTACTGTGCGTTTTTCCATGCGCCGATCCTGTAATAATTATTATCAAAAAGGTATATCGTGATTTAGTGGCACATCAGGGCGACATCACCGTATGCCTAATGGAATATTTATTTCCGGAAACTTTCCAAAAAACTTTGAAACCGTGAATTTGCCTTCCAAGCTACCCTATTTATGCTGTGCGGCTGCTAAATTTTAGAAATTTTCAACGCTAGAATACCTGAATGCTCCTTCAGGCTCACGCCTACGCATATGACTTTAGTTTCGTGTAATTACGGTATTGATGTGCCAGTGATGTCTGAATATAAAGAAATTTAAAAAAAGTATGAGCTCAAAAAAGGACTGATAACTTTAATTATACCGGAAAAGGGGGTGTGAACGCATAAGAAACCATGACTAGCGTCATTTCTACGGCATTTCGGTCGCTTTCTTCGTTGGCTCGTACGAGAATAAGAATGCGAGAGTTCTACGCCTTTCGTCGAATAAGGAAACCACCCCGCGTATGAGATGTAGTGAAAAGGAGGAGGAAACGGAGAAAAATGTAAATCAACAAAAGCACTTGTTCCACACATTGGTTTCCGCCTTTTTACTCGCGCCCACAGAAAAGGTATTTCTTCCCAAGCCCTGCGGTTGAATTCGGATTAGAATGCATTCGGATGGAGATGGTAGATTTTCCCTTTTCTGGTTTCTCGGCATCACTGGCATGACAAAAGCGTTGCGCTGTCAAAAGGGGGTGGTTTTTTCTTTGTCGTATTTTGTAAGCGCGGCTGTGTCTACGTACAGTTACGTGGTGAAACGCGCCTTTCTGAAATATTCGTCACACGTAGGAGGCACACACGGCGTTTTAGTAAGAAAGGGTGACTATTCTAGCTGTGATGAGACCGGCTATTATGGGAACATTTTATGTCTATTCTCTTGCTAATCTACAAGTCCACTGTTATGACTGGCCTGATTCGGATTGTTCTCGACTGCTGCTCGTCTTTTTCCTTAATTTGCGAGATACATGAACCTGGCTTCTTTTGGTTGGTTATTCCTCGAATAATCAACCTATGTTTTCATGATAATGGCCAACCTCTCCGATTCGGCTCAAAATTTTCTTCTGGACGTTTCATGATGTCATGATCAAAAAAGGTCGATGTCCGTCCGCCGTACGCCGTACGCCGTCAATCGTCCGCGCCGTTTTAGGTAGTAGACAATTTTCTAAAAATCTGAAATTTGGGTCAGGGGTCTGTTTCCGGCCGAGACGGATCCTCGAAACTTTTCAGCCCAATCGACCAAATTTGGGGGGGGGGGGTCAAAATGTGTTTTTTGAAAAATGGATTTTCGAGATTTTGGGCGATTTAGGCGAGTAGGGTATCATTTTCCACTAAATTTTGGACGCTGAATCTAATGAAACGGGTCCCAGAACGATTGGCATCCACTGGAAGAAGTTATGGGTCAAATTGGGTATTTATTACCCATTTTGAATATGTGTTTTCGGGATTTCTGGTACCTAGGCGTGTGGGGTATCATTTTCCACTAAATTTTGGACGCTGAATTCAATGATGTGTGTCCCAGAACGATTGGCACCCACCGGAAGAAGTTATGAGTCAAAATGGGTATGTATCAACCTATTTTGTATGTGTCAGGATTTCTGGTGCCTAGTGTGTGAAGTATCATATTCCACTAATTTTGGACCCTGAATCGATTGGATTGGGTCTGGGACCCGCCACACCCACTGTTTCCCCCCTATTCGAGGAATAACCAACCCGTGTGTAAGAATTTGCAGATTTTTTTTTTGACCCTCTAGAGACAAGTGATTCAGGGTGTCCCCAAAAACGTTCCCTTTGCCCTTTGAATGGTCATAAGTACATTTTTGTGATATACGATCGAGATACATGCATGGTAATCAGAATCCACTACTGATAGGCGCTCGCTGAGTCATCGTGGAGACAATTTCACAAAAGGAAAAAGATGGGAACAACTTTGTTATATTCGTCCTTCCTGTGGTCAATGGCCAGTGGCCCTCATTCACGTCCCCTTTTTGACTAGCGGAAACCCTCCTTTTAAGATAACGAAAACACTCAGCACCTCCGATAAATTCGCCAACCCCGAAGAGGATTGGACATTATATATCAATAACGTGAATATTTTCTAGCCTTTTTTCCCCTCCTCTTTCCAAGGGATCGAACATGCCAATTTACCGCGATCTCCTTTCCCTTCAGCGACTCTTGGAAGGCGGTAAACGATAAATTCTTACTGAGGGCAGTTAGCCCTTCCCACGACGTAGGAGACCCTCGAGGAAGAATGGCGGGAGATGATAAGACACCGAGCGTTTCGTTTTCCCGAAAAATGTGTATAAATCTGAACCCGGGTCGACGTATAGGAAATACGCAAGATGACTATCTCCTTGCGTTTGAAGTATATATGGAGTGAAGGGTAAAAAAAGAAAAGGAGGAAGGTATATGTAAGCTGACGATGTTTTCTCGGTGGACAGTCTTTATCTCCCCTTTTCTGTTGACCACCCATGCTCTTCCGGACGTGGAAAAGGAGCTTTACCTTCTCAACATGACCATGGTTTCTTATTCCTTTGCATAGACTTAGAAAGTACTTACCATCTACCCATGTAGATTTTGTATGTCTCCATTTCGCTCGATTGTGTCCACAACAGAGGATCTTGTCCGACTTTTTGAGAAAAATTGAAAAATTAAACCGTCGGCTGACGAATTGGCAGGATTTTTGCCACTAAACAGATTTTCACGAATTATAATGGACTTGAATTTACGTAGGGGGGACCACAAAGTTGCTGAGGTCCCGGTATAGAAGAAACAACCATCGTACAGCGTAGGGGTGGCCTGAGCGGAGTTAAGATCGAGAGATTCGGTTGAGAATGAGAGGGGCGTTGTGATTGTGTACAATTCGACGGGTCAATTGTCAAGAGTGACAAATCCTTCCATAGTCAGGAAGACGAGGAGGTGCCCTCCCATTGTCTACGTCATTAGGGCCGTGAACGGGCTGAAAAGGAGGGGGTGGGTGGTTCATTGTAATGAAGTGGATACTATAATGGGATTAGTCTTTGGTTCAATGGGCCTTTTGTGTATGTTCAAATTAAGTAATATTCCCCCTTTCGGTCTGTCTGCAACTCCCTTCGATAGGAGTCTTTCGATAGTGGCCGATCCTTGGTATAATCCTGCGCTGACTATGAGAACACGTGTTATCAGGCGACATGAACGGATTAGCGTTGGACTGCGAACTTGGATGCAGAATCTTCAGGTTGGTTAGTGAATGTCTGGACACTCTTACGTGTATTTTTCGGCTTATGAAAGTTTTTATTAGAACGAGTATGTTTCAATAACAATATAAATCTCAGTAAGTAATATTTTATGCCCAAACATGTTCTAGCAGTAACACAACGTCAAAATGTGTATTTCGAAAAACGAATTTTCAAGATTTTTGGGGATCTTGGCGTGTGGGGTATTGTTTTCGACTGAATTTCGGACGTTGAATCGATTGGAATGAGTCTTATGCTCCTGGTCCGAGGAATAACCAACCCCTGTGAAAGAATTTGCAGCGTTTATTTTCTTCGGGCCATCCTCGAGTTAGAGGATTAGATCCCAACTCACTTGCGGGAATTAGCATTTTTGGAATAATAATGTTCTTATCACAATTTCATCCTCATTATCGCTACCTCAAAAATAATATATTCAGGTTCAATTTATATAACATATTAAGAGAGGAAGACGCAAATTTAGCGGTAATACGGCGATCAATCGAATATTTAATATAATTATGCCGCTGGCTCGAGCTTATCCTATTCTTTCACAGAATTGTTTGGTGTGAGTTTAGTTGATATCCATCGACGATTTTAGGAAGGTTTTCATACCCTTACATCTATAAAACTGTCACGAAACAATTCGACGAACTCATTGAAGTGGGCATAGAGCTACTGGGCATTAGTCTGAGCTATATCAACTCCAAAAAACCTAGAGACTGGTGGGCACCAATTGGTCCCGGATCCATCATTAAGGATTCAGCGTCCGGAATTTATTTCCGACGATTTGGGAAAAAAACACGTTTAAATTAGTTGAAGATTCACCTATGTTAAAACCTATATTTAAAAAAAAATCAATAACAACTCAAAATAAGTCAAGTTTCCAGACCAAAATTTAAAATATGTAGAAAACATCCTTTTTGCGACGATAACACATGATGGACGGTTTTGAAACATCCCCGGACTCAAATGGTCAAGTTTTTGTTCGAATTGGAATGAGCAAAAATAGGAATGAAATCCGAGTTTCTGTTCTTAGACGTCGAATAATCTCTCAGGATTTTTCAAGTCCTCAACTGCGTTTTGATTTATACATCAATGTATAAATCGTTTGTTCGTTTGTTTTGTTTTGTGTCTACTTAATGACTTACTAGTCACAAAGATATCCAGCTACGGGGCCCAACAAAAGTCTATCGCAGTCGGTTGCTGCACCGTAAATAAACAATGGTTGAAGAATTTTTTTTCCTGTTGGTACAATTTTATTCCGTCCGTCGAATGTTTTTCCTACGTGTTTTTTCCATCCTCAGCCACTTTTTTGCTTAGAAAGGGAGGATTGTGTCCCATTGTGAGAGGGTGTGTAATCGCATTTCGGTTCCTTTTGCTCAGCTTCGGGTTTTTTGAGTGGATTAGGATGGACGTAAGGGGGTGTAGATGAAAATAAGAGACTGAAAGAGACATGGTCGGGAGAGGACAAAAACTCGGAACAAACCTCCCTTTTCGCGATATCCCTATGGAACCGTATATTCTCTCGTCCCTCCCTTTAGCTGGACAAACACTTCGCGTTAGACTAGCTAGCTCTCCTCTCTCTCGCCATTGTCTGACGGTTAATCCCTTTCACCCAAAGGGAAACCGACGGAGCAGTCAATCCTTTTGTTTCACTATCTCCACATTATGCTGAGCTTCATTCGAACAGAAGGAATTATGTGATGAAATATTCTTTTCCACTTTTCACAAAACGAATTCCCACAAAGCTTTTAGAAACTATTGAATCACTGTTACTTGCATGAGCTGACATGCAATCATTAGGTGCGCTACAAATTTGGATCGTGCGTTGTAAGTTGCTATTCTATAATTGCCTAGCCCAAACAGATATGTCTAAAATCAAGTAGACATGATCAATGGAGAGAAACAAATCATTCTAGCCCGCGAATTCCTCAGTTTAGTGAGAGCTCTTATATCAAGAGAGAAAGCTCTCTTTATTGGTTTGTTGTATCCATTTAATGAGTGGTGCCATGCTCACAGCCGTCTCAGAGGGCCACTCCCTTGTTACACCGACGCCAGTGAGTAGGTCAGTGTATATCGATAGGACGCCTAAAGCGGAATTGATATGGAGATTAATATGAAATGAACTGTTGAAAGACGTTTCTTTGTTTGGGCGAAAATGGCAAAAATATCTAAACAAGAACGTTACAATGGAGAAAAAATCATGCAGAATCGGCTCAATATTCTCACTTTTGGATTATTCTCAAGTCAAGTCGCAATCAATTTTTGCTTACCCTGTACACCCGAGAAATTTAGTTTCGTGATTATCTGTACTAATTTCCTCTTCATACTTCGACAATTTTCCCACAATTTGATCAGATTTTTCATCTTATTAGTTTGAACTTGAGTGTTTCATTAGTGAACAAAAGGGCTCTGCGCTTAGGTGAATGTCAATTTTTTCGCATTAAACAGCCAACGGTATTAAACTAACTCAACACTTCATATTTTCGTCAAATTTGCTTTCCTTTCCCGACACCCTAAAAATGACATCAAGATTGAGCCATCGGTTCACCATATCATGGCGCGTAAAATTCTTAAAATGTCGCTTGTTTCTTACCAACTTATTTCAAATTGTAACGAGTGGGTGTAGTGCCAGTGATGCCTTCAGTATTAGCAAAATTTTACAGTCTCAGGCGACTAGTGAATCAATATTTCTCAATATTGTAGATTGGCTTTGAGAGTTCTTATGGCAGTCCAAGCGCGGCTAATATTGAGTTTTTCTAGGCGATTGACTCCAGGAACGCAACGAAACTGAAGCCTAAAGTCCTCTGATATAAATAAGGCACTCAACTCCGGCGATCACCCTGTTTCAATTCTTCCACAAATATTTTTATCAAACGAATT
Organism: Cyrtorhinus lividipennis; assembly: GCA_019603395.1. Taxonomy (NCBI): domain Eukaryota; kingdom Metazoa; phylum Arthropoda; class Insecta; order Hemiptera; family Miridae; genus Cyrtorhinus; species Cyrtorhinus lividipennis. The sequence goes on from CM034005.1 coordinate 1,817,464, forward strand.
TTCCGAAAATTCGTAATATCAGCATCTTATCTGATTATCGGTACACGCTTGCTGTCTGTCTTTGTTGGTTGCCTCATGAGAACGTGGGCATTAAACTGAAACTGCATTAAATGGTTTCTGTATATTTGATGTGTAACAATCATTTCACGTCGATGGAATAATATCATGCTCTCCTACCGACGTTTATGTCACATGAGCCGAGCCCTTTTGAACGAATAAATACGTATATACATATATATTACGCTAGTTACAGTCTAATCTAGGTACCTACTCTTATACTAGCTTCCATCGGCTCTGCTAATAACACGAGATGTACATGGGCACCTTAACAGCTAGACCTAATTTTGAAACTACAATTTCTATTAACTATCTACAACATACTTAGTTTGGTAGATGAACAAAATTTTACAAGACTTTGAAACAGATAATTTGTGTTAATTAAATATGTACATTTTTACATTCCACTTTACATGATTTTTACAAAAAATACTGAATTCAAGACCCCTTTCAGCAGCTTTAGGTACAGTGGGTAACGTTGGAAGGGGGGAGGGGGGTACAGATTTCTTGCCACCATGTATACAATACCTCCATACTTATGTATGTAATAATTTTGGTAGTCTGGTGGTACATCCTCAGTAATTTTTGTGTAATGACTAGTTACATGTTCCTCTTAAGGATTTTTTTTTACAAAACCCATCAACCCATCACATGGGTTTCTATTCTGATTCTCTCAATTCCAATATCTCTCTAAAATTCCCAAGGCTGACTTATTGTATTCACGGTTTCAGTCCACAGTAGGCGATGATTCCGAGCCAGTCGGGGAGTTGAGCTGGGGTGGAGCAGACGGTGGTGTTCCCCACCATGGCCACATTCTGGGTCCCAGTCCTGCCCCTTCAGGAAGGACTGGGAGCGGCCTTCATATAACGTGTTGCTGAGGAGGTGAGTACCTGTCCAAAGGCTTTGAGGTCTCCTGAAAGATGAAGAGACCGATGACTTTTTGTAGGAGACGAATACGAGTAAATAACTGGTGATTTGTCTGAAGCTGAATAATTTGTGATTAGGTACGAGGAGGAGTTACCTGTGGAGTATCTAGGGGTGTTGCACATCCACAGGGGCTATTCCAGGAGGCAGCAGCAGCCATTGCCGCCGCCTGCGAGTACAGAGTTTTGCCATAGAGCGCATGCAGCGCGAGGTCCGCCATCTTGGAGCCACTGAGGTCCTCCAGCCTGTACAACGGGTAGTGGAATGGAGGAAGGAGCGGCAGCTTCAGGTCTGAACCAGGTTCCAGGAGTGGGGGCGGCGGTTGGGAGCAGAGACCTGTTGTTAGATTCCAGTCCGAAATGGCCAAATTTGACTTCTTTCTTCTGGACGAGAGGCTTAGGTTTCCGCCGAGGACGGTATTTGTAGTCTGGATGCTCCTTCATGTGCAGAGCTCTGTGCATAACGAAAGAACAGTCAAATCCTGGAATCCACAGAATACTTCCTGAACCTAACAGACAAAAATATTGAGCATATAATTTTTTAGGTATATTTATTTTACTAGAATAAGGCTACTGTTCGTTGAAAAAAAATCAAATAATTTATTTATAAACAAAGTAATTCCCCAAACTTTCATTTGATTACGCTTCATAGTGCGTAGATTCAATATCTGTCCGTCCGTCGACCGTTGTTCACCATTCTGTCTAAAGAAGACCTGAAATGCTCCGAAAAAATCCTGATATCCATTCGGGCTCCTGGTACCACTAGGCAAGGCGTGGGCTAAAAAGGGTATTTCGAAAATGGGCTTCGTGTCCCATCAAGAACCCCCATTGGAACAGGGTGAACGGAGGGAATTCAATATTGTTTTTTCAAACGCTTTTTACTTCGGTTCTAAAATTCTCACTCGAGGAATGAAACAAAAGGTATAATGAATTAATACTAGAAATATTTGTTATGCAACTAGGTAGATCAATCCAGAGAGTGCTGGGATTTTTTCCTGTTTGACGAACGCAATGACGAGGAGATTACCCCAAATCCACCCCTCCACAGTTCGACAATAGTACGAGAGACTTTAAATGATTGCCACTTCTCAAACAACCAGGATATGATTCGTTTTTCACCCAACTTGACCAACATTCCCACCCTTATCTTCAAGAACTGTGCTTCGAAAAGCTGCCTATTTTGTTTCCACATCCGAGTTGTCAAGCTGGAAAACAGTTCCACGGAGCAGTGGACAGTATCGGGATGAAAGTCAAAACACTAGGTTGAAAAAGGGGGCCCTCGTATAGTAGATAAGAAACAAAAGAGGTATGAAAGTGTCACAAAGAGAATGCGTGATCCCTTGGGGTGAAGTAACTTGTCCGTTAACACGTTGTCTCGTTCTGGTCCTAACTGACACGTAACGCCCAACAACCTCATTTGTGAATAGGCGTGGTACACTCATTCGAGGAGAAAGAGATTCATCCTGTTTTCGCAAGTTCATTACCTCCACAATAACAGCACATCATCTCAAACTCATCGTTCCATTATGTCCAAAGTTGAATGTTACCACCCCGAAATGAACGATAAGGAATTGAGTATGCGATGAGTATTAACCTTCATCTAAACTCCTGAGACTACACAGAATTACGAATTATTCCAGAACGGTTTATTATTCAAGGTAGTTTTCGTTTTCTCAAAATACCAAATTCATTTATTGGCAACAACAGGTTTTACAACAAAGGAAATAAAGATTATACAACAATATAAATCTGGAAAATATGGCATAGATTTTATTAAACGGATACGAGATGAACTAAAATTTCAACATCAGCATGTTCAGACTGATTTATTGTTGTTATTGTTCCACTCTTTTGTTAAGCTTGTTTCAATTGAAAAGCTCATAGGCTAGAATGGAAGCCGGAAAGAGGTGCAGGCAAATATAACGAGAGTCATAAAACACTGAACTGCTTTTGAGGCTGTTCACGTGATGATAGAAGCAGCTCATCCTCTCAGTGGGAAATTCGGCGAACGTACACAGCCTCGACTCGAACAATGGGTTTTTCAGTTATTATTTCTACCCAGGGACGAAGTGTAAAATTAATGATCGATTTTATGCACTTTATCGAGAGATCCCCGAGCACCCTGCCCCGAGGGAAGCCAATTGTCGGAGTAACAAGTGGGCAGGACTGAAGGGTGACTGTTCCGTGTAATTGTATAATGCGGCAGGAGCCGATTCTGACTCTGACCCTCGACGCTCTTGTTCTCTTCCTCGCAGTCACGATCACAATGGCATTTGCTTCTATCGGACAATTTGAGTTCCGAAGCGAGACGACCACCGTCAGCGCTTTGTCTGCAGTCGGAAGCAGACGTTTTACTGATCGATACCGTATAAGGATTTTCTCTCCATAATTTCCTCATGTTGCCTCTCAAGTATCGCTTCCTGTATCGTATAGTCACGTTGGAGAATTTCTATGTGTGGAGGAGCTACGGCGTGAGAAAGAATTCAGTGTCTCCTTTACCGTTAAGTGATCTCTGGGTTAACTATCTAAATATGCTGGCTCAGCTAATGTCTCCAAACTTAAAAAATCTTGCCATAAATTTACAATGATTAATTATTCGAAACCCCATTTCCGAAATACTCTCTTTCGATGTGTGACAATCAACCCCACAGTTCAAAATACGAGTAGTATCGAGTACCGTTTGCCTAGTTCTCCTAAAATGTCCAAATTTGCCAGGAATTCGTCTCCCCTCTGTCTCCGTTTTTGGCTATTGAGCAGAAAATCAGTCATGGGTAAGTAGGGTTCAAAATGGAGTCCGAGTGCAGAATATAGGTTTTTCTAAAGATTGTAAAAACCCATCCCGACCCGGACTGCGGACGGAATTTTGGATTTTTGAATCTCAACACAGTGTAACGTAACAAGGTCTCTAGGAAGGAGGAAAAAAAGTGCTCATGTGTTCCGTATGAGATGAGTGGACTCTTTTCAGCAAGGGTGTGTACAGTGAATGTTAATTACTCCTTCAGGACTGATCGAACAGCTCTAATTTGCGAGTTTTTGCACAACGTCCTACTGAATGGGCCACCCACAGAGTGAATCTGAAGCACCATAAATTATCCGGTGGGGCTCAACGACATGCAAGAAGAAATGATGAGAGGAAGGATGGATGTTCAAAGTCACTCAAGGGCAATGATTCCTTACCAGAAGTGCGATACTACAACGTAGAATGTACAATAAAGTTCATGGAGCTCTATGAAACGGACAATCTTCACTACAAATATTTTATTGATTTGAATTTTTTTTTATATTTTATCGCTTTTAGGACGTTGAAGTATTATTGGTGGATGCGATAGTGCTCAGAAAGCACAGATATGATATGATGCTCGTATGTACATAGGTACTAGCCCCTCGAAGAGAGTTTCGCTTTTTCAAATTTCTCGTCTCTCACTGCCTCACCCCTAACATACATCTGCTACTGCTGCTCTGCCTGGTACTGACGGAAAGACAACTTGATCGAACATGAGGGAGGACCTCCCGGGTAGAACCACTTGAGCTAATCCTGTTCCAATATACACTCCATTACGCTCCGCCGAACTTCTCAGCTCGACGGCGTCAGTTTGATTTTCCTCATAACTTTCCAGTTACAACCCGCACCAAATTTGGGCTAATTCATCCAATGGTAAACCATCTCTGTCTAATAGAGAGAAAAAAACGAATATTTTGCGTACGTTTACTAAATAGATTTGGTTCATTTGGTCACAGAGCATTCTTTCCAGACTGAATCATCATGTCGGAAACTAACGCATTTGAGGGATTCTGCCTTATTGCTACAGCAACGATGCTATTGTTCCCCTAATCTCTAGTTATCTTTCGGATAATAAGCTGGGTCGTATAATTGTTCTCGCCAAATGTGCCATTAATCCGGTAATATCACCACAAATTCGTAAAAGAATTTGTTTTTCAAATGCCAGACACGATTTCATTATTAAAACTTCCTGAATTGAGCTCATGACCCTCCTTTGGAGTAGTATTTAAAAAAAAAAGATTATAGGCAACATTGAGCCAGAGCACTGCTTCTTTAGCTGCTACTAATTTTGAACTAAGAAGTCGAATTTACGACAAAAGGGTGGACTCTTTTTAAATGAATACTTATTCCTCGAAAGCTTGCACGATATTAATATTTGTTCAATATTAATATGAGACGGTCCACCGACAAGGCGCGGTTGTACAAAAACGAGATAATCCTATAGCTAAACTAAAAATACTACACTCAAAGTTTCCATACATCACTTTAGGTATATTAAAATATAAATAAGACGAATTATTCTTTATCAAAAATACGTTTTAAATGGCAGGTACGAGTACTCTCAACTCATTCTCTCATTCTTTGTTCTGCATTTGTTTTTAGACAATGGCTTCTTTAGGTTGATATCGCATTAAAATTTTTTTTTGGATAATTACGATTTTTTTTTGGAATAAATGATATCTACTTGTCTTGAAGAGAGGTGCTCAATTTGGACGCAACATGTTGTATTAACTTGTTATCTCCGACTGGGTAATCACTGGGTGGGGAACAATCGCACTCTTTCCTGCCGTGTCAAGTGGGAAGTGAGCCTTCATATTTTATGATGATTTTATATGATATTATGTCATGTAATGTGACATGAATTGTTAAAGGACAATAGCTTTGTGTATGCCTGAGTGGTCCACTTGCGAGGATACTATCAGGAACGTCTGGTGATGAAATCAAAATATAATATCCTTCCTATACGTTGTTAGTAGCAGTAAGTCCGTATACTCAACACCTACTGAGATTGTTTGAAGATTATCATGCGTTAGATTAGCAATTTAGCTTAGCAATTTGTTTGTTTGTTGGCTTCAAAACGACAGTGTAGAGGAGTCGAGACTTTACTGGGCATGGCAGCCGAGGAATGAGTGCGATTTGCCTCCAGTATTATCTATAAATAGTACAGAAGTATCTATAGATAGTACAAATTTGTTGAATTTCCCTGGCTTTTCGGAGTCAAAACCGTCAAGCTTACTCACCATACAACGCATTGGCTCACTAAAACATCCATACGGACACCCTCAACGAGATGTTTAGCCGGGGTCTATTAACCGCGGTCGTCAGTCGACGTGATCCATTGCAAAGCCGTCCAATTTAAGATAAAAAGTTAGGGATACCTTTAGGATAACATGGAAATTCCGAATGACGCTTACGTCTGTAGAATGGTCCTGCATGAAGCAAAGGGGCAAAAACGTTTGAAGCAAATAACGTGCTAAGTCCACCCCCTCGGTGAAAGGTTTGGTTTCGTGAGCTGGAACAGATAAGGACTTAGGATTAACTTCCTATTCCTTTGGATATGCTAATTGAGCGGCCCGGAATCTGGTCATTATTGCTGATAAATTCGACCTCTCAGGCGGGCATTCGCAACTCGAGCCGTAATCCCGGGCCCGATTCGGTTGGGTGTGAAATTTCCAGCAAGAGGGGCAGGAACACGGTAATCGTATAGGGGCATTTATAGTGGGGGCCGATATAGGGATTCCGTTTTGTGAAGCTCATCCGAATGATTATTGCTGCTTCGCCTTTTGATGCCTGGATTTACAGGAAGAGAAGAAGTAACCATTGACGTAACTGTGACGATTTCGAATTCTGTCAAAGCTCACGTAATTATTCGTTCTAGTGATTTGCTAAAGTTAAAATATTACCGTTTAAACGCTACCAGCATCACCTTAGAACTCTCTCCCTTCCATTTACCGAATTTAGTCTGTCGGGAGCGTCCATATAATCTGAGAATAAATATTTACCGTACCTATCTCAGACGTTTTCTCTTTTCAAAGGTACACATATCGTTGACTTGACACTTCATAAATTATGTTCTTTCCTCAAAATTGCTTTTTTCCAACTGTCGATGTCGATTCATTTTTAGTAAGAGAAGATAAGCACGTATCCATTATCTGCCACTATCTGCTTCTTTCAAGTTGATTCAGTCAATATAGTAAGGGCTGAGAGGTTGTTAATTTACGATTGGATTTTTCTCCAGTCAGTTCATATATTTTCTGTCTGTCTGGGCTATAACTATTCTTTCTTGGAAACGGGCTGTACTGAATCGTGTTTCCCGATGATGTGGCACTTGATTTATTGCTCTTTGAGGAAGATTATCAGATCATGGAATTGTAATTTTCTATCCCCGGTTATCTGTGCTGCACGAACATTCCTCAACGCTTCGTTGCTAGAATTCATCTCAGGAGATGAATTCTCTGAAAGTATTTCTCAAAAAGACTTCCCTTATTGAGTCCCTGGATCGACATCGGATGGATATTATTGCGGTCTTATCACCCTGTTCCCACGAACTTTCAATAGACCGCAGGGCTCGTGTGACGGGTGAGGAGAGGCGCAGAAAACAAACAGACAAACACCAGATAAGAAAAGACAGACAGCTACGAAGGGAGAACAGAGCGCAGGGAGACAATTTGTTGCCCAAAAGGAGAGATAGACCTAGTATATAGTGAGGGAGAGCTGAAAAAAATCAATCCTGATTAATCCCCGAAGCAAAACTGTTGGAGGCGTGAAGGACCGAACAATGTCGCCTGTTTATGGGCCATAATATCTTCATTTAATCCTCCAGAGGGGTTGTGAGTCCTCGACGACCCCCCAACATTCAAGAATCCCTTCCAACCCCTTCCACTCAGGCGCAAGGTCCGGTTTATGGGGTCTAATCAATTGTTCGCAGTTTTATCTCCGACAACACACCCCCGCCTTCCGCCAACTTGCGCCGCACGCTTTTCCGCTCCGCTTCCTGCTAAGTTATCTACCCTTAGTTTTCAATCGTCTCAAAAACCTCCCCCGAAGTTATGTCGTTGGTGTCTTCATAGTTCATAATTTATGGATTCTTTCATGAGCTCTCAAAAGCTTCAACGTCTTTCTCAAAGAAATTAGAACGGGACATCAAGTCGACATTGCTTCAATACGATCAAATTTTCTTCTTCGAACCTCTTCAGAGGTGAAATTTTATGATCACTAAAGAACTTGAGAAGGGTCAGAAAGTACTGGTCACGTAGATTAACGATTTTACGAAATAGGTTAGATCAAGGAGACATTACGAATGGATTCGTGTGGTTTCGTTCTGAAAAGAATGTTTAATTATTGTGTTCTCTTCATAAATATCAGTGCAAGATTTGGTAGCACAATGAATTCCTGACCAAAATTTCAAATTTTTAGAAACTTTTCCAGTACCGAATCGGCGTGGATGGCGGACGGCGGACGGGGATGGACATTTGCTTATTCTAGGACCTTGAAACGCCCAGCGATTTTTCAGCAGAATTGGAGAGATTGACTTTTTGCATGAAAACATAGGTTGATTATTCAGGGAATAACCAATCAAAAGGGCTCCTTCTCTGCTCTGATCTCGGTGGAATTGGGTTTGGGTCGATTCTTTCTATTCTAATCGTATGTAGAGGCATTCCTTCCTTACATTCACTGCAATGTCGATTTTTGAACTCATAATTATTTCTGTTACAGGTAAGCGTGTATGCAGCCAGAATTCGTCCTTATTGCCAAATAAACTATGGCTAAGGTAACTGCAGAACAAGGTAATGCGCAGAAACTTCCAAATTTTTAAATTACATCCCGAATGTGGAATAAGACATTCTAAATTGCAACTATAGTCTGTCGTACATGAGGTTATTTTGCTGAGGACAGAAGTAAATGTGAAGGCTCTTCTGTTGTTGACAACACTCTGTGTCTCACCTCGTGGCTTCTCATTTCAAAATGGCGTATTTAGACCACGGCGCAGTGTCGTCACGATTTAAAAACTGTGTGGTATGCTCCAACATTGTGCCTTTGGCCTCCATGCTTGCCTTCGTCTACCTTCCAACAGCTGTACTGGCCAGTGAACCCATTAAATTGCTGTGACGTGATCAGGAAGCGTAGGAGTGAGCGGTAAAACTTCATTGATAAATCTGCAGATAAGTGAAGTAGAACGCCGCGATTCCGAGTCAATTCATCAATTTTTGTAAAGGACCAGTGATTTGACACTCAGTCGGCTTTGATATTCCAAGATGTTAAGAGAAAAAAGCTCCTGCATCAAGAATTTCGGTATATGTTTTTGGAAGGATACTATCGAAATAATTCTTCAAACCAGAGGTCAACACCCTTTTTCCAACACCAGAAACACACAAATACTGCTCGAAGAGAAATTCCATCATCCAAAGTCTTTGTAGTGATAGCAGTGACAGGGTGTTTCTTTCAGACATTTCCTCTTGTCGTTTGTCGTTTTTGCCGAGTGATCGGTCATCACTTCAGTTCTTTGTTGAACAATCCACTCACTCGGACGTAAATCACGACATATCTGAGGGCAGAATATTACTTCGTTTGATTCATAATCCCTTTCTAAAAGTATGATGAGATAATCCCAGACCCTCCATTATTGATATTATTGATCTACCTGTGAGATCATCGTCAATTTGATCGCATTAGACGTCCAGCCTTAGCATTTGATCATTTTGTGTAACAATTGGTTGATGTGAATCGTTTTCTTTGGTAGAGTTTGTATGTTTTCTTTCAAGTTAAGCCATGTACATCATTTCACCGCATGTTTCAACGGTTCAGATCTTCAATGACTAAATGCTGACATCGTTTTCTCATTTGAAAACAGTTCATTGAACGTCGTCTTATTACACTAGCATGAAGTTCGCTCCGCTCGCTGTTTATGGTGGGTGTTCTCCATCTCTCACAATGACTCGTTCTGTTCCTAGCGTTTCATTATAGCAATAACATTCTATTTAAAAAATCGAGGATTGGTGGATACATTGAGAAAAAACGCATTTCATGATGCGTAATGCTTAGTGGATTCGTTGGATTCTATAGACAAACTGGCTGAATTGATTGAGATACATGGGGAACATGCTTCACGTACCGTATTGACATACAATGAGTATTTAATGAATAGTAATTTTTAATATTTCTGAGGATCTAGACGAGCTTAACATGATATTCCACAACATTTTGCATGTGGATTCCGTTGGAAACGCTAAAGACCGCGCATACATCACTAGTTCCTTCAGGATTCACTTGTACAAGTTTTGGAAAGTAATTAAATCAACTTGACAAAAAACATTCCGTTTTCCATAATATTCTATTCTCATCGATGACAGAGTGAATGTGAATCGTGATCCAAATTAAACGCAAAACAAATTAGATTGAACCTAATAGACACCATTGTCACGGACCATGTTGCTCCCCATGAAATGGGACCCGCGTTTAATCAAATCACATTCACGAAAAACCAATTGGCGAATCTGACACGAATACATCGTATCGACCAATGATTCGCGAGCAACAAATCAAAGTCCATATTCTTTATAATCGCACAATTAAGGAACGACCCGATTATTTTTGCCTAAAATGTTGATAAAAACATAAAAATTAGAGAACCAAGTTGCCAATAATCGTAAGCTAATATAGATCCCCAAGCCTTCAGGAGTAAAAAATATAACCACTTTGCAAGTGCATCGTTTCCTAAACCATCATGTATCCATTTACATTTACAATAACCATTTGTTCTGTTTTAAAATGGGGAAATTAAAGAAGGTAGCAAACAAATTCTAGCAATGCCCAAATTTCTCAATTGTCTTCCTTTTTTTTGCGAAATGAAGTTATGAAGTAAAAGGTCAAGGGGTCGAATTATCAATTTAGATCATCAAATCAAAAATGGCGACGTTGATAAAACACCAAAACTCCTTAATCACTCCTGTAACATGCTAACTGTATAATTTTGTTCTTGCATTGTTTGAGAAAACATGAACCTAAAACATATATTCGATTTCTTCAAGTTTTGAGTCCTTAACTTCGTTTACATTTGAAAAACTGTAGGAATTTTTTTGTGTGTAAATTTTCTTAAGATAAATTTCTCTTTGGAGGATTTTATTAAATAAACTTCTGAGAACATTTTGAATTAAATCTAAAGACATTAAATTCAAATGGATAGAAAGTGGCAGTGGCTCTGTAGTTTCATTAGATGAGTTAGCTTGGCTTCTGTAAGTCCATGTGGGTAACCTGAAATAACTCTCCAGAGCCAAAACAATGCGAAAAGTCTGCTGAACTACGCTGTGAAGACTTTGGAAATCCATGATAACATTCTCTATTTTAACGTATAATGGAGTGCGGGACGAGCTGCATGTTTGTCATAAGATTATAATATTAAAATTCACACACTATCACAAAATTTGTGTCACGATGGTCTTATTCAGTTACTGACTAGTCTGTAAGGCTGACTTACGCTTTGCTATTATGATGTTTCTTATGTGTCATGTAATGGCAAATTAAACCAAAAAGTAGATTCTCAATATTGAATAGGTTGGTTGTAGATGTATTGTGGTTACCTAAGTCGTTTGGCCTCGTCGATGAAGGGTCGTTTTTCGGCTTCGGTCCGGTCAATTTCCATCAGCTCCAAGACGTTTGGAGATTTCAGAATGTGCATTTTTGGGGTTCTCTTGAGCCTATTCCTCCGCTGCCCCCGCGACCAGACCATGAACGCGTTCATAGGCCGCTTGATGTGAGCTCGGGCACTTTCTGCGACATCATCATCCTGACGAATCGAGTATCATCTCTCGAATGAAAATGTGGCGGTTCGCCGAAGACGCGCGGCTCATCAAAGCCGGCGGCGGGAGTCGAGAGGGCGGGGTGGGCGGAGCTTCTTGTGGCCACGCCTCTCGCCGCCCCCGCACTCCGCCGACGCGGCTCACCCCTTGTTCTATGGCGCGGGTTGTAAGGAGCAACAAGTAAATTTCGCGTCGCCACCCCCTTCTCACCCTTGGCTTTCACCCTCCCCTTATCGGACCGTTGTCGCGCAAACAAATCGCCTTTCTATCTTCTCGATGTTTATCCGTCGTAAACTTTTGTAATTTCCAGAGTAATTAGCGGAACCACCCTCATTCCGCCCCTAGTTAACCCCCTCTCCACCCTACTCTCCATTGCTCACTTCCGCCTCCAAGTGGGCTCAGCCGTGCTCACCACCTCCTAAACCGAATAAACAAAAATTAAACCGTGACTCGCAAATTTATTTCAACCGAAAATAGTATTTTCCGTCTTCTTACTTTGCTACGATAACTACAAGTTTCACCCATAGCCGGATGCTGATTTTATAGAGCTGGGAGACGAACGTATTTACTAGAATTGTTGACTTAAAACCCAGTGGGTGGATAGCTTGAACCAATCTATATACCATAATGCAGATCTGTCTTACTCACGCGCAAACAGGGTAAATCTACTGTTTTAGAAGCCCCTTATGAGCTTCATTCACACCTTCGTAGTCAATAGTAGATAAACTAAACATATTGGTCGTTTAGTGGACCAAATTGATTCATTGCATTTTGAGCGGAATTTGTACATAGCTACTGTAAAACTCCAAACAAAATTCGAATAAATTAACCAATCATACCACTTTTTAAAAATTGAGCAAAACTAATTACTCATTCGAACATAATTCGGAATTGCATGATAGCTATTATAATTATACCAATTTTTCGTCTAACTTCTGGACGGTTTCTCATCATTTATTTGACCATCGTTGAAAACACCACCAGGGATGATTAATTATTCTGGAAAAGAAGAGCTGACGTATTTCAATTTAAATAAGCTCTATTTTCATAAATAAATTAAAATAAAACATAATAAAAATAAAAATGCTAAGGTTGCAAGACATTTGAGAACTGATGTGCGGGTTTATTCATCACGCCGTCATGTATCTTGATCTGTCCTCAGACTCACACACTTGTCTGACAAACGCAAGAATTTTTCTGTAAAACCAAAAATCAAGTTGCTCAAAAGACATCAATTTGGTGTTTACAAAACAAGTATCACTTCATGTTTTATCACTCGTCGTATCAGATTAGTTACAACCCTTCCCGTGCCTAAAAGTAATGCCAAACAGTTCCGGGCTGGGCCCCAACGTAGGAAATGGAGGTGAGGTTTTTGGTCATGACGTTTCCTTATTCCGTCAATATGATTTAATCTTGTTATTAGAAGCTCTTCAACTCAGTTCAAAAGTAAACACTCTTTCATTCAACCCATTCGAGGCAGGGTTAGGGAACGAAGGGGATATCAAATTAATTCCGTTCTTTTCTCTGAATATGCAAGAATCTGCAACCAAAACTTGCTCATTGCTCAGTTTCATTTATTTTTCAAAATTTCAATTTAAAATTTTGATTATTTTTTTTTGTTTGCTGAATGTTGTTCCACATCTTGATCCCTAAAAGTCTTGAATACTCATTTGACACCGTTTGAGGTTGCCACACTGAAATGAATAAGTCATTAGTTAATACATTGGATTAGATGCGATCAGGCTCGGGGATCGCATTACAAATTTCTTAGTAGATTATCGTACGATCTTACTATCAACCTCTGACTTATCAAGGATCATAGCACGAAAGTGGTGTGTATTTCCTTGGATTCATAAACATTAGTGAGTTTTGGTTGGTAATTTCTTGAATAATCAACCTATGTTTTCATGCAAAAAGTCGACCACTCTAATATGCCCCAACAATTTTTTCTGGGCGTTTCAAAATGCGTACTTAATGGATTCTTGAGATTTTTGGCGATCTAGGCGTGTGGGGTATCATTTTCCTCTGATTGTTGGACGCTGAATCGATTAAAATAAGTCCCCATGCTGCTGGTGTAAGGAATGACCAACCCGTGTGAAAGAATTTGCAGCGTTTTTAAAAAATGTAAGTAACACGGAAATTTGGAATTACCTTCTTTTAAAAATAATAAAAAACTATATGAACGAACAGCACTGACTTAGTTAATTTTAGTGAATGTTTCAGAATGATTCTAAACAAGTCAGAGCTAAAACATTGAATTTTATACGAGTGCAGTGTAAACGACACTTGTTGCGTGCTGTGACTGATGAGCAGTAGACTCTGAGGGAATTATCGTTCATTATTTTATGTTATCAGCTCGAAGAGTGATAGTATTTTTTATATTTTCAGTTCAACGGTATTCTTTGGCGATCGTTCACTGAATAGATGGGGTTCTGTAGGGAAATGTAATCGATGATCTGATGAACCGCGTGGCATCA
>CM034005.1:1831598-1882054 GCA_019603395.1 Cyrtorhinus lividipennis
TCAAAAAACACATTTTGACCCCTACCTCCTCCAAATTTGGTCCGATCGGGCTGAAAAGTTTCGAGGACCCATCTCGGCTGGGAACAGACCCCTGACCCAATTTCAGATTTTAGAAAATTTTCTACTACCAAAAACGGCGCGGAACATGGACGGCGTACGGCGTACGGCGGACGGACATCGATCTTTTTTGATCAGGACATCATGAAACGTCAGAAAAAAATTTTGAGCCAATCGGAGAGGTTGACCATTATCATGAAAACATAGGTTGATTATTCGAAGAATAACCAACCAAACGCAAACCTTGTCAACATTCAGCCTGGTAAAATAAACATTTTCCTCCAAAAAATTCTAGCGTTCATTCGTGGCAAAACATCTCCAAAATACCAGCTGTTCTAGCGGTGGATTCAATTTATTTTTTGGTGGCGTAATTTTAGGGCGAAAATGAAGTTTCAAGTGGAAAACTAAGTCATTTTCACCAAAATCGTGGTTTTTCGTGAAACTGTTGATTTCCAACAACTTGAAAGGTATGTGCTGACTACTGAAACATTTTTCAAGTTGATATTGAATTTTGAAATTCCCAATCCCTTGAAAGTGAGTAGTTAGGTGCTAATGTGATCTCTCAAACAAACTCGAGGGTGGGGGCACAGTTTGGCTATAGCTGGCTGTCCCCGCATCAGTACTTTCAACTGCTCGTGATTTCACCATGATGTGTTTGGGGGGCTCATTGTATTTGATATATGAGGAGTCATCAAAAGATGAATTTGACGCTCTTTCCATCGGTATACTCAGATTTGAGATTAACTTGTAATTAAGGGAGATATGGTCGTTTTAGTGAAGTCGGGGTCGAAAAAAGAAGTCATAAATCGTGTATAACTCGGAAAGGAAGCCTCTAAAAAAAGTCCATAAAATATTTTTTGTTGCATATGAGTCGTAGAATCGGCCTTTTGAAGGCTGCTAACCTTATTGGTATATTATAACTCTAGTTATAACGCAAGTAGTATCCCCCTCCCTCCCACAGAGTTACATAGTCACAGTTCCATCGGGTTCATTTTCAGCTGTATGTATCCCTGAAAATAGAGAGGTGCACCCACCCTTTGAGAGCCGCGTGTGAGTGTGTTTCCATGTCCATAGATCTCGATGCCCGATCCAAGATCCTTGAAGTAGTCGCAAAGTGATCAGTGTGTACCCAGCAAGGTTGTGGGATATCGAGTGACTTGATCCTCTGGATGTGTCTTCTCGTATAGCTGATCCTTGGTAAAGAAACGGTTTTGTTACTCGTCACCGTTATACTCAAAGTTTCCCCAAACGGTACTTCTTATCGACCATGTTTTATGTCTGAAAGTTCACCTTTCTCAAGATGTGATGATTCGAAACCCGTTCACTGTCCTTGGTCAAAAAAACTTGTAACATGTTGAAAATCCGACAGCTAGCCCTTGTTGTGCCTACCTCAATTTCAACGCTTTCGCAAAAAAGCAAGGTATTAGGTGAAATGGGTAGGTTCATTCTTTTATTAAAATGTGCGTTCTTAATTCTTTATTCTGGAGACCGCTCTGACCCATCCAGTTCCCTTGATTGGCTTGCGTCGCCATTTTCCTTACGATACTATTGACAAATCTCCCTCATTATCGCACACTTTCTTTAGTGGTTATAAAAGGGCGAAATTCTCCCCTAATTTAATGAGTAATTTCCGGTTATCATTGAAGATGTTTGATGGCGTTCAAATGACTACAGTTTTCTGTCCCATTGGGTGTCCTGTGATATTCAAATTTGGGGTCAGAACAGAGGAATTTGTACCCAATTACTACTAAATATAACGTCTTGGTTGGGTTCATGAAACTTGAAGAACTGTGTATGAAAAATGATGATTTTTGGGAGAGCTAGAATCTCCCTTGAACTTAGGTTTTTTTTTTCAATTTAGAAATTCTATGATCAAAATGATCATCCGCGTGCCGGCTGACCGCATAAGGCCTTTAGAACTGAGGAACAATCATAAAACGACCCTGCTGTCCCATTCAAACCAATCGTTCCCAATCAAGCATCTATAGAACTGAATAGTCCGGGTGAATTCATTAACGTTTGAAGTAGTTTGTCCCGAATTAGAACGCTTGTGTGCGTCACAAGTGGAATAAATAATTTTCTCCAACACGATGGTGGCCTGACTGTTGACTTTTTGCGGCCTTTCAGATCCAAACTGGAGAAAGAATATTCATCGGCTGTCATTTAAAAGATGGCAGTTGTCAAGATGTCCAAGAGTTGACATCCAATCAATTGTCTGATTCAGAGAGTTGAAGTTGGAAAGAAGAGAGAACATATCCAAGGAATGATTGTTACTGACAGACAGGCTCAAGGAAAATGCAGACCGTGGAGTTGAAACTGGAGATGTAAATCTGATCTCAAAGCTCGTAGGAATATCGAGAATATATATTTAAGAATTGGATGTGATCGCGGTAATGAGATCTTCTGTATCTCCAGAACAGTCGGATGGCAATTTATTCTGAAGGGGGAGGGAAGAGGGCTTCCGCAAATAATTATTTTTTCTTCTTGACTCAGCCTCATAGCTCATGACTGTTCATGTCTACAGAGCGTAACTGTTGGTATTCTCTCCAATAATTTTGCTTTAGTTTGACAAATCATTTTCAAACAGTAACAGGGTGGACAATTCATTGATAAGTTAGTGTTACATTGGCGATTTTGGATAGATTATCATTTGGTGCACGTTTAAAATCTATGCGATTCTTTCTCAAGCAACTTTGAAGAAAAACTTAAGAAAAACTGAATTCAAATAAAATCTGAAAGGCGATCATCATCTTTTTTTCTCAGTAGTCTCTCTCTTAAAAGTAACCAGTTCAATCTGGGAAGTATCCAGGTCATTTTCTCAAGAAGCTGTCCAACAAAATTGAGTCCGGCCGAGACTTCTCCATTTTTCATCGTGGTTTGACGTCAATCGTACGAGGAAGGGATCACGAAAACTGTCGTTGTTAATACACGCAGCAAAAATAGATGACCGACTCAATCAATCTCCTTTAATCCCTCAGTTGCAAGAAAACGCGTGTCGTCTCAAAACCTCTCCGTCACGGGTAGGGATAGATTTAAACCAGTACGGTGTGAGTTTAAAGTGACAAAACTACCGATTTTTCGGGCTATTAGAGCATGATGTCTTGGCAGGAGCCCTTCTGGGAAAACTCTCTCACAATCCCAGACTTAAAATAGTATTGCCACCTTTCGTATTCACACTTTGCACAGAACTACGGTCAGCGAATGGTATCGATCAGTATAATCAGTTTCCACAAGGACGTCATTATTGGGAGACGTGCTAATACCAATAGCATAACGGAAAGTCATGAGAAGTTAGAGTTTGGGTTCAATTCTACTAGCAACAATGAATCTAGTCTTGAATGTTACGTAGGAAAACTTTGCAAATTCTTTCACTGGGGTTTGTTATTCCTTTATCAGGAGCATAGAGACCCACATCATTGGATTCATCAACGTCCAAAATTTAGTGGAAAATATACCCACACGCCTAGGTACCAGAAATCTCGAAAACATACATTCCAAATAGGTAGAAAGATACCCATTTTGACCCTTAACCTCTTCCGATGATCGCGAATCGTTCCGGGACCCGTCTAATTGGATTCAGCGTCCTGTATTTAGGATACCCGACACGCCTAGATAGTCAAAATCTCAAAAATCCATTTTTCGAAGTACATATTTTACATTTTTACTGCAGATCTTGTCTCTCTGAATACCAAAGTTATTGTCTTCTTTGAAGAGTATACGTACATTGTGAATTGGAGATAAACTTGAGGTTATCCTGGGGGATGATTGGCTTTTAGTTAATCTTTCTTGTTTTTCCTCCGAAAATTCCTAATAACATCTTTTCAGAAGGAACTTCAATTATTCTTCATTCCTTTATCAATTATTTCTTCAAATCCTCTATGAGGAGGTCATCCTGAATAGTGGGGCGTGACTCTGACCCTTCTCCCGTGCGTTTTCTCAAAGCACGACTCTTGACTCTCTTTCATCATCACTATAATTGTTTATGCCATCGTCGTTAGCATTGCCAACTACACTGCAGCGACGAGCTCATTACCACAGAGCGCGGCCTCGCTTGCTCTTTTTCGAAGCCCTTGCGGATGTTCGTAAACCGTTTGGAGGCAGCTTGACGGAAGTAATGTCCACAATGATAGACCGTTTCCTTGAATGTATTTGTTTCCTATCAACTTCGATTACTTCGCTACCCGCTTTGACTTTTCCTTATGAGTTCGTGGGTGCCTCGATTGGAATATAATGCAGCTCACGAGCCTGCCATTTTTGATGGGTTGCACACAAGAGCACTCTTCAGGAAACCCCTTCCCATCAGAATCTCTAATTTTCTACTTAGTTCGATCTGGTATTTTTGGCATTTTTTTGGTAAAACAGCAGTAAGCTTACGTCTCAACGTCGTCGTGTTCACGTGAACCCTCTATTGAAAAAATCCAGGTTCCCCGGCCTACCCTGCGATCAGTCACGAATCACGAGGCATAATATCTGTTCGAATTCCAATATTGTCAACAAGATAAATACGTTTGAGACGAATATAATGCGCAAATCAGATATAATTCGAGATTAATTTGAAAAGTTTATTGCTCAAACCGCTAATCCTCTTCTGAAAATGAGTCCCTAATCGATTAATTTAACGTGTTGACTTCGGAAATGACTAGCAGTAATTCTCACTGGCAGAAATTTTATCCGCACAGATAAGGTTCAGTTCGATTATAAAGCTTATTTCCCCCATGTGTTGCCGCGGTCGTGAAAAATACCTGCGAATACGCGATTTAAAATTTTCTAAAGGCTCATGGGTTGTTCAGTCCGTAAGGTTTCTTGTGGTGATAATGCTGGTGATTCTGACGATTACCGTCGTTGATACCAAGAAGAAATTTTTTACCCGTGTCACGTCGGCGCCAACCATTATTGGTGGTAATCACATTTCCGCCCTTGCTCTGAAAGGGTTCCGACGGTTAAATAGGAGGTTGTTTGGATATAATCGCAAAATTTCAACCTGGTTCGTGTTTGATTCTGCTTTTGCAATCACTATAATCACGGCCCAGAGACACGTTTTCATTATTTTTTTTTCTTTTGGCGTCAAGCCTGTTAGAAAGTTGATATTGACCTTATCGGCTCAGTTTCGCCCAACATTCCGGCGTCTGGTCAATATTTTGCATCCTATTCGCAATAGATTCGAGTGGAAATCGACTGAGTCTGCGTTTACAAAACTTATGTACGTTACGTACTTACCTACAAACAAATAATGTACGTAGTTAGTATCAGTAATGTAAAGGAATTTGTTATTTTCCTACGACAGTAGCCACCCGTTATAATAATGATATTTCTACCCTAAATAACAAATTAATGTGACGGTTAAGTAACCGTTTTTGCTAATCAATGTACCTAATCAAACTGATGTTATCTCAGTGTGAAAATGTCCGTATGGTCCAAATGGAAGTCTCTTCCTATTTTTGACGAAAATGGGCAGGAAAGAGTCTTTGAGGCTCACCGACCTTTGACGGTTACGTTTAAAATGCGGCTTCTTTTTTTTACAACAATTCGCAGCGCTGTTTTCAAATAAATAATACGTTTTGCAACTAGCACAAGGAAAATCTTGGGTGCATTATTTGATGACATCATACTTCATTAACGTTCATGATGATTTATGTTTGAAATGAAAAAATGAATCGGACATTTTAGGTAATTCACATTTTTCAGAGTTCTGTGAGTTATCATTGGTTTCTGAGTTGGACGCTTTGAAAGCGGAATGATTCATCTTTTCTTGAGTGGAGAATTAAACTAAATTGCGTCTCGCGTCGATCAAATACTATTAGACGCCATCTGCTACCATCAGATACAGGCCTTGGAGCCTCAAAGGAGCGGCGCCATTGATTCACTCGGCTTCTTATTTGCCTACCTTTTTCAAGTCTGATTTAACTGGCAGTTCTTCCCAACAAAAATTAATTACCAAGTTCATCAATTCAAATATTGGCCTTGATTGCTTCTCGAAGTTACTTGGCTCCTTCTCGGGTTCTGTAGATTTTGACATGAAGATTGGGTTAGTCGTGTCGGTCGTGCATTTAACATTGCACCAGGAATAGTTTCGAACGTGAAAGGTTATCCGGAGGATCTAGGTCTGATTCGAGACTCGAGTCTTGGGTAGTCAAATTTGTCGAACAAAAGAAAACCTTGGCACGGGTCTTGGATGCAGATTTTTCTTCGAGATCCCGCGACTATCAAAAGCATAGCTTGATATCTTGGAAAAACGGTAAATCATTCTGCTGTTTCTCAGAATCTCCGTCATTGCAAACACCGTCAAGGCTAATCTGAAGCTTCAAGCCTTGTAGAATGATGTTATCGTCACTTTTGAGTGAATCGCATTGATGATTGACTGGGAAGCTAATTGGGGGAACCTCCACAAGTTTTCCACATGCGCTTTCCTGTCGAGTTCCAGTAACGTAAGCAAACGTGGCAACATTATCCTCAGTGTAACATTCGTTTAGTCGAAATATTGAATGAGAAAGCACTGTGGTAATTTTTCTACCCGCATAATTAAACTGGCTGATCATCAGGAAGCAGAGAAAACAACCTCTGACGAGTGCCTTTACTTAGTTCTTGAGAATGAGGCCGCCGAAACAGGAAGCGGCAACCGCTTATGACCAGCTCTTGCGAATTCACCTTTCAAATCCCGTTTCTGTTGTTTTCGATGGTTTTTATACGTCATTATTTATGTTGATGGTGACGACGTTTACAGCATACTCAAGGTGAAGTCGAGGTAGCTTCCGGCCACTGTGCTGTGACTGACAGATAAAACCTCTTCAATTACTGTAAATATAGGACGAAGAAAGGTACGCTAGGGTTGTTTATGCTCAGGTATCTACCCAATAAAGTCATCTGTTAGAAAATATGGGGTTTGCCTCGTACATTTTCATCAGCTTCTTCCTCAAAATGGCGTTGTAATAATAATAATAAGTTTTAGAAAACTGAGCCGGGTAAAATGCTTGAGGTTGTAACTCAATTTTAAACATTACTACCTTATGTACAGAAACCAATGGATGAAGTGAAAACAGCTTGATGTCATCCTTCATCATGTAATCATTGCCTCTTACTGTATAATCGAAAACCGTGAATAAGATGACGCCTTGGTTAAAATATTGTGCTGGGTATTTACCACATTTGTTGACAGGTATTATCCTTCGGATCACTCCCTTATAACGGTTTTCGGTTAGGGTCGGTTACAACTTTATGCACTCAAAAAATAAAATGAAAAATCATGTGTAAATAAAACGTAAAATGTAGCCTAAAGCCCGATCTATAAAATAGCGTATTTCGGTCCAGTTTTCAGCGTATTTCCTGAATAGTTAGTATCAATTAGATCAACATTTCAAAGGAAGTGGGCATACATATACCTACGTACACTTATTGGCCAAATGACAGACAGTCAGGCTCCATAAATTAATCTCATAGACCCTTTCATTTTGAAGAGGCTCTTCTTTTATTCTGAAGAATAACAATGATAATACCGATTTAGTTGAGGTGTGATCTTTAGTTAATTTCAATGACAATACATGTCCACCGTAGTACAACAAAGAAGATAATTGGTCGAACCAATCTAAATAAAGTAACTCCCGAGGATAACGTAACCCGTCCATAAAGCTGAAAACAGTGGAAGTAGTTAGACAAACAGTTCTAACGAGAAGGAAAACAAACAGAGCTGCCATCGTGATACATTAAGAAAATCGGTTTGTAGGAATAGTTCGAAAGTGGCGATCGCCCCCTTTCCAAGACGTTTATTCTATTTTTACTCAGACGCCTTTTCGGAGATAGACTTTCACGAGATCTTTTTCGTTTGGAGCTAACTATAGCGCTGGACGGGATGCGGAAATGCACACGTGAGTCTGTGAAAAGGGTTCAGCATCCCTCAACAGCTACTCCACGTGGCTTTTGGCTCATTGGAGCCCCCGAAATAGAAGCAACGAGTAGAGTTCAACGGCATAAGGAATGAGCACGGCCTGATTTCTGGTAATAAATGAGGTATAAAGTAGGTTCTTAAAATGAAAACATGAGACCTGCTTGTTGTTGACAGTTAATCCAGAAAGCAGTGTCGTCTTCGTTAAGGCTCTACGTTTTCTGTTCAGAACAGAAAACAATTTTAACAAAGCAGCTTAGGGAATTTCGATGCATGACCGACTGCTCTCTTCCTTTTCTATTTATGAGTCCAAAAGGCGAACTGCGTTTATGGTCGCCCTGAAAAGTTCCCAAGTAGCCTGCTCCCCTCTGGCTTCTCGGTCAGCTGTGCCAGAAGCAACTGAGTTTAGGGGGTGACTCTGGGTCTCTTAACCTTTTGCCTACTTTCCTCTGGCTTCTCGATTGGTTGGTGGCTCACCTCACGAAGGGTACCTCTTTTGAGCCGTTTATGGTGATAAGAAATGGTTGGGCCTGAGCTGCAAAATTACCTGAATGAGATTTAAAGCGCACTGATGATTTATTACACAAATCGTTCAAACCTGTTGTGTTATTGGGCAGGCAGACGGACAGAAACCTTTTTCTATCTTAGGTAGTATTATAGATGTTGACATTTTTCTTAGCAAGCACAACACATTTGTAAGAGAAATGGCCGGTTCGTTGTGTACGACGAAAATAACGTACTTACTACGTCTCGAAAGCAAATTAGAGATCAATAACAAAATCACGATTATACACAACATGTTTGTGTTCACATGTTGTGACACTCTAAAATCCACTATACACTTGAAGACGTTGCAATATAGCTAAATATCCATATTTTTTTCTGTATCAATATCGAATGCAAATATCGATATTTGGGAATATTAATATAAAAAACAATTTGCCCAACAACTTACATTCTGCATTCTTTGCATTAATTTTTTCCCAAAAATATCAAATATTTACTTTTATGAGAATCCATCGGAGTTCACAAGCAAAAAAATAGCCACAGGGAAACGTAGAAACAATAGAGTAAGCAAAAAGACCAAACTCAACAACACTGATGTGTGGGCTGTGGAGGTAAGCTCAGTCCAATAAAGTTTCAACAACATATAATTATTATGTACCCTACAACTAGTGATCACGTTGACGGTACCATGGGTCATTCTCGGTTTGATGATAAAAGAAAATATATTATTGACGGCTCTGATAAACACATTTTAAAAACCCACCCAGCTCGAACAAATCCACGAAAAATTAGTATCCAATTATCAGGTTAAAAAAATCTATATCAAGATAATATTATAAGAAAGATATCAATTAACCAAAACGAAACAAGACCTGACCAGGTCTATTCGAGGGTAAACGAGAGAATGTATAATAGTATAAGTTCTCATATTGCATTACATAGTACTTAAGCACGGCATATAGTTATCATTTATATTGTCCCCGTAAAATTAAACTGATTAGTATTTCTTCAGCAAGTTTAAAATGAATACACAATACTCTAAACACCTCGCATGAGGGGGAGGAATGCATTAGCTCTGCACGAAGCCTTGTACGACAACCTAAACTCTGTACAACGCAGCTAACTTATATCAGCTTGAGACCCGAGCGGGATTGAACGGTCGATAAAATTAAATACGCAACAGTCTAAAGAATGTTCTCGGTCGAACGGAAAGTCTCCCAACATTTCTTATTTAGAACCCGTGTGCCCGCAGTTTGCATGCGGAACGAGAGGAAAGCGAAAGAAATGAACCAGGTGTGCATACGCTTTGCAAAACCCGAAGTCTGTTCTGTTTCGTTTCTGCGCTCGATATAGGAAATGTTGGATCGACCGATTATAGTTGCCGAGTTTGTTAGAATCCAAACCAGTGGACTTGAAGTCTGCGATGGCCTTTTACCTATCAATAGTGAGGTCATTTTGGCTCGTATGCCTTCTACCTAATCTGCTCCTACATAACTAACGATTGAAAAAGTCTTGTCGAAATGATAGAGTTGAAGACCCAGTGTCAAGATCTGCAAAATACAGATACAATCAGGGCTTAGGCCAACCGCCAAGGAAACGAATGAAAAGGCAAACTTTTGAGCCCGAACAAAAAAGTGCGAACATTTTCACTCTCAAATTTGTGAAACTTATCTCAAAAATCAAAACATTGAAAATAAACATTCTGCTCTTTGACCAGAAATTAAACCGAGGATCGATCCAAGGTAACCGTTTTCCTGTTATTTCGGTTACAAACCTGTCACGTCGTCTTTCTTCTCGCATTCACGAGCAAAATTGTTTCTCAAAATAACCACATCTCGGCGCGTCGTAGTAGTAAAAGGTGTAGTAATTAGAACGATAGTTTAAATAGGGTCGGTATGTGCTAACTTCATTCAAACAGTTACTTCCTCTCGTATTCAAATCCTCTGTCGCGACCAATCGTTGCCAGTCATTTGTGCTTCTCCCAGGAAGATTCCAAATGAAAAATCATTTTACAAATCCAACGAACCATCAACCCCCTCCCCTAATACAATTCATCTTTGTGAGTCACCCATGATTGTGCAAACATTTTCGAGTCTATTACTCAGATTAGATGACATACTGAGAAATTCCACTGGCTGGATAACATTGTATATCAGTGAAATATTACAGTACAGTAACAACTACGGTGTGATTCGAATCCTTACAATAACCATCGTGTTTTCTGATTGCGCCAATGGCGTGTGGTTCAGAGCGAGGGGGACTGATCCGATAATATGATACTGAAGATTCCGACAATATCCAGTTACAATGATACTCGATCCTACTCGAAGGCGACATACCTACGGCTTCAAAAAACGCAGGTTTCCCAATGTTATTTTTATATTCCAGCGAATCGCTTAAAATAGGACTCCGTTAAAGAGCGCAAAAGACTGTGTTGCATGTTTGATTCCAATTATTATTAGAGAATTAGGCGTCTTACTCGTTCTGCCTTAAAAATATGCTTCTATTCAATTATTCTAAGGAATCAAGATCCACTGGGATGCATTGCATTTGATTTCAGCTTGGAAAATTGCGATTACAATGAAGAATCCGAGAATATTTTGAATGTTTGATAGTGAAATTGGTTCTATATTTCCTAGATGATACGATACTCCATTTCAAATGAATTTACCTTTGTTTGTATCTACCTGGTTTACGAAAACGTTAATGGAATCCAAAGACTCCTCCCCCTGTCAATGAACCTCCCATTTTACCTTCCTCAAGCTTTTGTCAGTTCAACCCTCGAAAAACGTCTCGAGGGTTTCTGTTCGTCAGGTGCAGTTTCGTTGAGGTTCCCACACCCAGGGGAGCTCCTGGTGAAACTAATACGTTACTGTGAGAACAAAATGAAACTCGATAGAAATTAAAAAAAAACCCTGTAATCTAGAAGGGAGATCATAACTTATTAGAACTTGGAATTTACAGAATGAAAGAAAGAAAAGAAAACCACGGAAAACTCCGAATGTTCTTCGTCCAATGTTCAAATTGTTGATAAATTGCGAAACCATCAATCTTTCTGATTGATTATGCCGATTTCCAGAGCTTCAAAGTGATTTTGTTTTGTCATAATGCCAAGGCTGACTGAGAGAACTTCGGTAACATCAACATCCCACTTGAATATCTGCAACCACCGTCGTGGTGGGTACTCAGCTATTCGTTGGATAATATCATATCTCTTGGGAATGTTTTTGTCGAACTTTGGCTGATGGCCTTACATTACAGAGTTATCTCTAAGTGACCTCCCATTGGCTCGTCTACGACCATGAAAAATACCTCGACGGAATAAGGTCAGCGCTTCCGGATGTATACTAGTCAAAAGTACGGACAAGGTGACTCATGTCCATTACCGCTTTTTCAAATATGTAGATATCCCCGTCGTAACTTCTGACACAAACTCACCAAGTAGCACGATAAATGGGACTGTCGGATTCTGAATGAGCGCATATTACGAAAATCGAGTTAAAACCAGAATTGATCAGGTGGCCTAGAATGCTGATTGCGAAATGTTCCAAGTGGATTGTTACAGAGAAACATAGAAATATCCGTATCGACCTTGGTGGTTTGCCGAACGATCAGCTGCAGCTGCATTGTTCCGAGGCTCTTAGCTATGTGCGTCCTCCTCACAAAGAATCGATTTGCAGCGATACGAAACGCCATTTTCATGTAAATAGTCCTTGGAATGATATAACTATGTATGATGTATAAAGGTCAACGAGGAGGGCTCAAGGCTCAAGGTTGCCTTTACTAGGTCTTCATGAGTCACTTCTCGTCACCCGATTACTTCACCATACGAACACCCTTCACAAACGTTTTCTTTTAAACATTGTTTCATTCAAAAGACATTTTCTTGACGTTTTCCACCAATAAAATGAGATTGGGGCTAGCGAAATCATGGTCTAAAAGAGGCTTTTGACATTCGGTGACTTCCACCATTGGAGAAAAGTAATCCGAAAGTACCTTATTTGCTCCTGAACGATATAATATTCCCAAATTATTTTTAAATTATTCCTGAAATAGATCAACTACGACTGACTGACTAACCAACTGACTTGCGGAGCACCGATAAATTTAAATGTTCCGGAGTTAGTTTTATTGAAAAAATTCCAACTTAGGTAATATTACATAGGTAGGAGAGTGATGAGCTTTTTGGACGACACAACTAGGAAAGTGCGTTGGGTTGGGTTTCCAAACGGGAAACTTGAAGCTTGCAAAATTCAATTTGATTTAACAGCCCTCTCTATCGTTTTCTCATTCGTCTAGCAGCGTGTAAGGACGGCTGTCAATGACACGTTGGACTGGCTAGAAAATAGAAGAGGAGTTTCCGAGAAATCAATTAACTGTGGAATTGTACTTATTATTTTCTTCAAATGTGTAAAAACGTGTCTCACATACAGTACTTATGTTATTTACACGGATGGCTGGTAAATTTTTGTTGAGGTGGAGATAGATACAATTGACTTCTTATAGTATAAAAACTGATTTTTGACTTGGAGGAATCAAATAGGTGGTGCGCTGGTCATGTGTTGAAAATTAACATTAAACATTAAATTAACATTATTAACATTAAAAAGTGTCGAGCCGTAGTATTGGGTACTTCCAAGCTACTTGCAAAGCTCGAAAATAGGCAAATAAAACTTGACATCTGGGCAATTGTAAGAGAGCTTTGCAAGAGATTGTTGAGCTTTACAAATAAATAATTAGACTAATAGATTTACAAATAATTAGAGTTATCTAATCTAATTCTTCCCGCAAATCACACCCCTCGAAATCCTTACTCTCTAGAATAAATATAATTTTGTGACGTATCCTGTATTGCTGTGAGGTGTACGTAATGCCCAGCTCTTGGTAATATCCATAAATTTTGACATCCTCTTGGTGAAATGATTTTATCCATTTTATTCCAAGAATCGCGACATTCTGGCGTTGAATTCGATTTCTCCTTTCATCTCAGGAAAAATGGAGGCTCCTGGGTGGACGTCGATACATGATATTGGCCCAGACTGCTGTTATCTAGCGGTTATAACGACGGCTGGTTCGTCTTCCAGCGGCAACTTGTAACGGTCGCCGGTCGGGTTCGGAGATCCCGGGGTGGAGTTTCCTGGCGAGTCCCCCAACTGTTGGCAAAGTGCGAATACGAGAAAGATATCGCTCTCTCTTTTCCTATCTTCACCCTCACTCTCTCTCTTTTTCACATTCGCCGTCTCTCTCGCTTTTTTATCACGACTCGTTGGTTTTCGCAGAGGCCTGCTACATGATTAGGGCTCTCCCCGCTCTCTAATTCCCAAGCCTCAATAGCCGTTTGCTTACAGATGAGTTTCGCATGATGAGGAAAAAGACGAGTTTTTTTAATAGGCCAATTGAGTTGATGATCAAGCATGCGAGAACCACATTTTTATTCTTTGTACTTGGATCATGTAAATACGAATTACCGTTTCCAGAAGAACCCATTCCCGCAAACCTATCTGGGTCCCCTGTCTAATCGAATCTATCGAAGGTCCATCTAAAACTTAGGTTCTGCTTTATATAAATGAACCAATCTGTTCACATACCTACTAAATCTTTGGAGGCCGGGGGAGAGATACTGGGAGTTATTTCCAATTGTGTGGTAGTCCAATACCCTAAAACCTAACCCTACATGCAGATTTTCGGTGATCAAGGCGTGTGGGGTATTATGGTATCATTTCCGACTAAATTTTGGACGCTGAATCTAATGAGACGGGTCCCGGGACGATTCGCGAAGAGGTTATGGGTTAAAATGGGTATTTATTTACATATTTCGAAAGTAGGTTTTTGAGATTTCTGGTACCTAGGAGTGTGGGGTATCATTTTCCATTAAACTTTGAACCCTGAATCTATTGAATGAGTATCCATGCGCATGGTCGGAGGAATAACCAACCCCTGTTTTCAGCTGAGCAGTGCCCACTTCACATTCACTATATCTACTGAATTCCTTCAATGTTTCAAAGCAAGAACTCAAAATGTGTTTTTTTTTTTTTTTGAAAAATGGATTTTTGGCTATCTAAGCGTGTGGAGTATCATTTTCCACTAAATTTTGGACCCTGAACCGATTGGAATGAGTCCAAGACACAACACACCCATTGTTTTCCCCATTTTCCCCATGTTCGATATTTTCGGCGATTTAGGTGTGTGGGGATCCCACTTACAGGATCCTTTTGTAAGTCTTTTCTTTCTTTTTGTGACCCAAATAATTACTACAATCACACACTGACGAGAAGCAGAGACTCAACAACCACTTATACCGCAGCGATTTAGACTACTTTATAAGCCACGCAACAATACTTCCTGAATTCAAATTCGCCGAAGTGATTTGAATGTTCGAGACTTTGTCAGCGCCAATCGAAATGTCACCCACAGGAGTGTCTGAGGCAGTCTGTTACGTTTTGTATCGCTCAAAGAGTGTCAGAGCTTGACAATAACCTGTGAAGGCGTGATGATGGTCGGCCCCATTCGTAGATGATAATCTAAGTTGGCCTCGAGTGTCAACGACCCTCGTTTTGCATATGTGTATCGCTTGACGAAGTGATGGCCGCTTGTGAATTGTCCAATATGCAATGTGGTTCAGTTGATTCATAGAAGAGTTGATCCTGGTGGTATCCCAAGTGATAAGCTCTTGTGAGCCTATAAAAAGACGAATCTATATTAAATTCGAACGTCAACTAGACGTATGAATTTCCAACGAATTTTATATGTTAAATCGTCTGTGATTGATTTTGAACCGATTGCGGTAATGGGTAGTAATACGAAATGTTTTGTGACATAGGCGTGTGAGGTACCCATCATTTTTCAATGACGCCTGGTTAACCAATAGATTCTTCATATGCACATTCTCTTCATCCTGTTTTGAACATTAATTTCTAGTCCTAGTCACAAGGCTGTTGTCTACATGTATTAGGATTAGACGCTACACCTATATGAATTAAATTAGTGATTCAGTCAATTTATTATGTATTTTCATCTCCGTGTCGAGGAATATAACTTTGACAGATATTTTTCTGCTTACTCGACTTAATGGTTCTCAATAATTTTTGAAACAGCTCTAGAAACAGTTTGAAATCATTACTAATACTTACCATTGTGAAATTATTGAAATTATCAATTTGGGTGTTCTGCTTATTGCTAGTGAAACAGAAGACGGTAAAATTTATGCCACGTAGGATCAATAGAGCGCAACTATTCTTATAGGAGGACGACAGGCTTAGAATAATTATAAGGCTTGAGAGAAGAGACAAAAATATGATGTGTGACGGAGGAAAAACATGGAAAGGAACTTTGGCCCGAAGCGGTTCTTGACCTGAAAACTGGCGTTGTTGAAGACTTCCTTTCTAAAATTAGACTATGGCCGTATTTTTGACCGAAGGTCAATTTTCTCTAGATAACGGTGTTTATTCATTTTCTCGATGTTGATGGTTCTAAAATAGTTTGTGAGGGATGAAATACGAATCAGTTGGGTGGGTCAAGTTTGTCTCGGTCTTTTGGGTGTTCAACGTCCATTCCTATCGCCCTGTTTTCGTATCTTATCGCCCTCTCGCTTTCGGTTCATCATGATTGGTATGATTTGAGAAGAAGGACGGGAATCTACACGCTGAACATAACGATCACAGGTCACTAGTTCGTTCGTAATTAGGTTTCCTAATTTACAAGTTTCGAGCGATTTCCCCATTTATCGCTCCTTGTTTGACGCGGACGCGTTTAATAGATTCACCCACCAATATTTTACACGTAACTATATTCTAGAGGCGTAACCGGCAAGAAAGTCAATTCGATCTGAGTACGAAGAATAACACAGAAATTCATCTATTCGATTCGTCGTCGATTGTCAACCGTGCTCAGTCACCTGATGAAAAATCATCCCTGGTACAATTGCTCTGGTTGTGTATTCTATTACCATTGCTCTCCGGTGTGAAAATGTTACAAGACAAAATGAATTGCAGAAATAAATTTGGGAAAAACAACACCGTTAAAACGGTTTTTGTATCGAAATATTTGTTCCGGCACTACGACGAAGTGACCTTTAATTTGGATTTTTCAACAGGTCCCTATGGTCGAAATGCATTGAGAACTAAGAGGTATCAAATCCAGACAGGGAACGGAATAACAGTAATTTTCTCAGTGTGTATCTGTTTTATCGCACGTGAATCAAACACTCGAGTAATCAAACAAAATCAAATAATCAAACAAAAATCAAATCAAATACCTAATCAAACAAAATTAGTAATTAGCTTCGCGTAAATACATGGACTCGCTGAGGTAACAATTATGATGATTCAATTAATAGTCAAACTATCCCCTCAGAGTGGAGTTCCACGGTCCAGCGGCCTTCAGGTATCTGGGTACGTGCCCACAGGCACCGTGGACATTTGGTTCAGTGGTCCACTCTATTTCATTCTTTGTCACAACTTGCTAGAAAAAGTTCCAGACGTTTCGGTCCGTAGAATAACCTACATTCTTCGTTCGGAATTTGTATGTAATTCACGCAATACATGGTCAGCGTTCAAGGAGCACAGGTGTCTTGTTTCTCATCTTGTTGCAAATTATGGAAGAATACATTTTTCTAGACTGATGAGATGAGCCGAGAGGAGGGAAATGGTTCGCGGATTTGGTTATATCGAACGAATATGTCGCCAAAACATTATGCGCAGCGCGTCGTCAGTAAACTTGATCCGCAATGTCAGTCCGTGACCAACTATCGAGATCAAGTAATGGCGGACGAAATACACAATTCGGTGAACTATTCATATCGAAACAGTACATTTCCGTATACTGATGTTATAAAAGCTGCAAATGATTCTACGATGGTTTACCATTCTGTGAATCTTGCTCGGACGGGAAAGCGCATCATTCTTCCAGGTCTCTGGAGCTGGGAAAAAAGATAAGGGACAAATTAAATTCAAGTTTAGTAGGACATACGAACTTTTCAGAACATCATTCTTGAACAATAGTGTGTGGCAGTCGGTCCAGGACTCACCTAAATCGATTCAGCGTGCAAATTCAGTGCACCCCCCCCCCTCACTCGCGTCCTCGGTCTTCGAAAATTTCAAGACAAAAAGTTCACCCATACCCTGCCTCCGAATGAGGCAAGTCTCTACGATAACCTAGTCTCAAAATAATCGCTGTCCACATGTTTAGGCTTTCAGAAGAAGTCCTGCTCTCGAATATGGCGTAGAAGGTCGACAAGGTTATTTTGTAGTGGACAACGGACGGGTATTCCGGTTTTTGAATACATGCTTGAAATCATGCTTCAAGTTTTTGGAGATTCGGAGAAGCATAAGAACGTGGGGTTTTGGTTCATTATTCCTTGAATAGTTGACCCATGTTTTCATAAACCATGCGTTGGGGCTGGCCCCCAAATTATTCAGTTTTCGATTCATGGCCGACATGTATAAAAACCTGATTTCAATAGAGAGGACCAAGTAAACGTATACTAGGACAGCAGAGGGAGTCCATTTTGTGGCAGCAAACTCGTGACATTTCCAGCTCCTGTTCCATGACATCAACATGCAACCGATTGAATTTGCTGCCCTGAAAGGGTTGTAGCGTTCAGTGCCAGAAGGAATCGATTTTGCGACGGTAACATGGAACAGAAGACTCAACGAGTATTTTGTAATCGTGTTACTACCAGGAGTTTTTATCATCTGACATCAACATCAAACCAAAATAAGTTCAAAAAAACATTTGGTAGTAGAAAATGTCGTACAAGAAGTTGAATTGCTTTATTTTTTATTTTTTAGCCCAATTGGCCCATGTTTTGGGAGTGTAGGAGCAAAAATGTGTTATTTGAAACAATTTAGGCACATGGAGTATCATTTTCCTCTAAATTTTGGATGCTAAATCCATTTGGAATCGGTACCGGGCCGTTTGACACTTACCGGTTGTGGGTATAGCCTCTACCTACCTATAACAATGAATCCTGGACACTCCACACTTACTGTTTCCCCCACATTCTTGCTCTAAGGAATGATGGACTATTTTGGATGAATTTTCGGAATTTTTATTTTGAGTATTCCTGACGTTACTGTCTGGTGATACCGGATCTAGAATTCTGTCCCCGCTTGGATCCCACCTGGTCTTCAATGTGCCGTTTGGATTGTCCAGTTATTTGTCGGTTTGGCTACGTATTACTTACGGGCCCTAGTTGTCCGTGCTCATCGATGATTGATCAAAAAAATTGTTACTCAATTCCTAATGGGATGTTGAAGCCCTACCTAGGATCTAAGCGTTGAAGACTTTTCGTCAAATTTTGGAGGATGATTGAAATGATGACTACACAACGAGAAGTACGCATTACCACTGGCATATCGATCTAGTGACAAAGCGTTTTCGGTGGAATGTACTTCTTGAAAGAATTTCTTGACACTCAAAGGTATAAGCATTCTTACGTAGGTAGGTAGATTCGTCTGTATTATTTAGCCCCATAAATATACGTAAATAACTGGTGCGATGTCTAGTTAAGCCTCTATCTCCAACTTTTCCGTGTTAGTCAGCTATTGTGTCTTCTGCAAACTACGACCCCTCAAGTGTTGCTGTTTGCAGCCGATAGGACTTTGTTCATCAAGCTTGACCGAATGACGGTTGATGATAAACGTTCACTCGATAAACGTGAATCCCCTCTCAGTGGATCGCCAGCGCAATCTCTTCGTTTCCTGAATCCACTGTTCAGTCTCTGTTTGAATCGATTTCGTACAGCATTCGGAACCTGGCTCCATCGCCTTTCATTGGCGTGGTGTTGAGGCACAGGTAGTAGGGAAGTTTTCGCAATTCTTATTACTATAATTCGTACTATACAAGTCATACAACACCATTCAATATCGCGATTTCATGTTTCATTGTCGTCCAGTTGCAAACTGAGTAGGTAGGTTTATAGGAAGAATCAAGTGCTTTTTATTTTATGGAAAAAGTTCTGTAAGAACAGTCAGCGTGATTTCCTAATCATCCCAGAACGGAAACATAATGAAACTCAAGTTGAGGATATGGTTCTACTCCATCAAAATCAGGTGAGTTCACATTGCGGAGGCTATTCTTACATAAATTTTGTAGAATATTCCCCACGTGACCCCCTCCCTCCATCTTGTCTCCCGTGCCTTCGTCTACAAGAAAATTGGCTTTCCTCACAACTCAATATCTACATGTTGATTTTAACATGTAGATATTTTGTGATTTCTACTGAATCAGTAATGGAGATTGCAAGGTTTACGTTGATCTTATTTACGTACATTGAAAGACTTCCCTTTAGGAGCGACGCTACCTTACTGCAAACTGGCCTAGTTAGCGATGGAAATCACGTGGAAGTGGCTTAATTTGATTTTACAAATCATGTACTCTTATTCTTCTACAATTTTTTTTTCTTTTCCTGAGTTAAAAGTCATAATTATGGGCCCAGTTGACTAATTTTTACTCCTGAAGCACCGGAAATAAAAGGAGTTGATTTTCTAGTTTGATCTCTGGTTTGATCAACTGGTGGGTTAGTTGTTACAGAAATTCAGCTGACTTCAGGAAAGTGGGTGAGAAACATTTTTGATATAAGTAGGTACTCACGAAACGTTCCTAAAATAAATTCGATTCATTCATATCCATATAAGAATAAAACACATTCTGGAAGGCACTGTTGCCCTTAGTTCTCCGATGAACTTGAGAGAGGGCAACAATTTGTGGCAGAGATGACCTTATTTATGACCCGGAAAGTATGAATACAAATCAAAATAGAGACTTTTACTTAATTTTATTTCGTTCGTATTTTATACGTTTTGAAACGATTTCACAAAGATTTATGTCATTTCCACGCAAATCCTGCGAAAATCACATTTTGCGTGAGAATTCAAACAATATTTTAGAGAAAAGTCAAAATTGAAAAAAAAAAATAAATAAAAAATAAATAAATTTAGAAAATATTACTGAAACCAAAATGTCAATCCATTTCCTCATAAATAAGTATGAATTCGGCCATCTCTAGTTTCAGGCTGGAAAATCTGATAAAACTGGAAGATTCGTTTCACCGAATAGTTTTATTTGATCGGGGCGTTTCTCACTCATTGGAACGATTCCTGAAAACACACACCCATCGCCTGACCTCGAACTGGCATCAACAAAACATGGTTTTTAATGGACAAACCGCGTTGCTCGCGATATGACTGTGTTATCATTGAACAGAATGACGTTCGATCGGCTGTTGATTTTAACTCTTACTCCGTCGTCCTGGGCAAATAAGAAAACATTGATACCAGATTCTGCAAATATTTACGGAATCTGCCATCCCTCTGTTGGGATCCTTTCTCGGAATGACGGGTCTTGAGAAACAGATCTTGGTTTCTCAAAGCAATATCGTCTGGGCTAAGCGGAATCAAGCCACCTTATTTATAGCTGATTACCTAATAACAGTTCATGAAATGCTTATAATTCTTCAAGCGCTACTATCGTCTGCATCAGAAAATAAGTTTTTATTGGAGATATCCTTGCCTTACTTGGCTCCAAACGCTATTCATGGGAAAACACGGAACACGGGCACCTTACCTTTCTGTCAGCAACAACACAAGCACCCTCTCCACATTAATCGTTCCGAAAAGATGTAGAATAGCATGGGAATGCTCCTTGAATTAGTGAGATTATTAAAAAACCGGCGAATCGTACGTTCATCTCTCCTCATTCTTATCAGTCTCGTGGTCGTCAAAACTAATCATTTCGTGAGATTCCGCCGTTCGGCCTCGGACGTCCCGAATTTCGCTCATCCTTACAATTAGCAATTTTGTTTCGTAGCTCGAGGTTGAACTCTTCCCTTATAACATGAACCTTATGAACTTTGACCTTATAAAAATTTTAAATAATATGAATAGAATAATACAGTCAACCTGAAGAGTTTCGCTCGTTCGGTGGCAGAAAAGCCACAGTAACAGCCACAGTATCAACTCACAGACTATTACAGTAAGATCTTAAGACAGTAAGATACAGTAAGATTCGACAAAAGGCAACTTTGACTTATTTTATATATCTTCAATGTCCCTTCATCGATAAAATCAATCCGTATACAGTTTCGGCTGATAATTATCCCCCGATGAAGATCCTACCATTTATTTGTAATGAAGAACGTGTTTTTGAGGTTATCGCATTACCAGTGTTCCTTCAGATCCACCTAAATCATTAAACACCGTTAAAATTGAATAAAACAATTTTTTTTAAATCAAGTACTTCAGAATAATTAGAAAGTTCTCAATTTCAATATTTTCAAATTTATAAAAAATGAAATTAAAATTTTCGCTTTTCTAATCTTCTGGAAAAATGAAACCGAAGTTTACTTTGTAGAAGGTACTATGTCCTCTTTAGTGCAGATTTTTCTTTACGCCTTTCTGTATAACGTTTCAATTTTTAGCCAAAATTAATGAAAATAACATACTTTTAGTTCAAACTCGCGCTTATCGGAATCTGACGACTACAAAACTGCAACAAAAGTATGATAGCCACAACGGCTTTTTCTGAGGTGTGAATCCCCAACGATATTTGCGATATTTTATTGAGAAATAAATTCTTTATTCATCGTTTATCCGATGATTCAACGCAATTCCTTCATCAAATGAATAATTGCGACACTTCATTCGACAATCTAACGTCGACCATCTTTAATTCATGGGCTTCGACGCCTTGGAATTTCTCTTCGAAGTTCCTATTGCGATTGTACATTATTATCATGCTGAATCACCGTTCATTTGACGTTGGAAAAACCTTGATCAAAAGTTCATTTGATTTCGTCGAACCGTAGCTGATTCCATAAGCCTCTTACCTCCCCTCACGTCATTTCCCTCTTCGTTTAAAACCTCGTGGAGGGTCATTCCAAGAGGTAGGGGGGTACCCATTTAGAGTTAAACCCACCTCCAATCTATCCAGGGTTTATCTCAGTGGATTCATTGTTCAAAATTTGAGGGAAATGATACCCCATATATGCCTACTTTGTAAAAAATTCCCGAAAATCGAGTTTTAAAAAACACATTTTTATCATTCCTAATTACTTTTTCATTTACCTTCCCCGAATTCCGGCCGATCGGGCTGAAATTTATCGAAAACCAACTAAAGCCTGGAACGTGGTCAGTGACCAAAATTTCGGACGTTTCTATTTTAGTTGGTTAATCTTTGAATTATCAACCCATGTAATCATGCCCAAGCCATGGCCGCAAATAATTCTTTACCTAGGTACATTTCATAATTTTTCTTTGTTTTGAATTAATTTGAAAAATACGTATTTACTAATCCATAATTCGTTTTTTCGTAGCTGCGCTTTTTTGTGGGAAAGGTAAGTATAGTTAAACGTGAGGGACAAATTGAAGACACCTAATGTCATTTATCTAATGACTTCTTTCACAGGACCGCATTCTCAGAGGCCGAGAAATGTGCCCAATAACTATACGTGAGCGAGTCACGTTACGAATTTAGACGCGTCGATAAACTCTCATGTCCTCGTCATTTTCAACACGTCGAATGTCATTCACAGGTCGACAATGTGAAAATGTTTCAATCTAAAAATAGCCTCGGCGGACGCGGAACAATTCCTCGTTGGATAACGCTACCGATTACATATATTTGTATCACTTTTATCGGGGATGTGGCCACTCGCGCGGATCACGCGACTAGTGTGGCTACGTTACACAAGGCGACAAGCCGGGAAGGTTTGAAAACAGAAGGCGTGACGAAGGTGATTTGAGGATGTTCAGTGAAAGTAATGCGGACTTGTAAATTGGAACGGAACGATAGTTTGTCATTTCTGACGTAAGAAGTGGTCCTCGACTTTTCTTCGGACAGTTTTCGCTTACGAATTCAAACTGACAAGTTTCACAAACTAGACTTTTACACGAGAAGTAAATGAGACTCTTTATCACGCTTTTGACTATACTTTTCTTCTTTAACAATAACACGAGTCACGATCAGTAATGGTCACGGTGATTTGTGATGTGTGAAGACCGGTGTACAATGAGAAAACTTCTTACTCCGAGCGTTCGGCCATAAATACTCCGTTAATACCCTCACAGGATGTGCTCGTAAATTGAGTCACAAATTTAGAATACATTAAAGAATGAAGTCAAAATTAGGCATCATTTCAAAGTATTTATATTTCATCTGCCCACATAATTATGTTTCCTCGCTCCCGTCCAAAATTGCAATATTTTAAACTCATTTTCAGTGTGAATATTTCCATTAATACTCATGATTTGTATCAAAATTTTGAAACAACTTTTTTGATCACAAATACGTCGAAATGTGATTGATACCAGTACAATTTTTATTTTTTTACATTGTCAGGAGCTTTGAAATTAGAGAATTGTACAATTTTGGCAATACTCAAACTCTCGTCCAGTCTTGAGTATTGAATGAAAAATTGACATTATGAAAGCTACATATGCTGGTGGATCTTGGGGAAGCAAGACACTTCATTAGGCTTATGAAACCTATTAAAATACCTTTCAAAACCTGCTCGAGTTGGCCTAATTGTCCAACACATGCTTAGAAAGAAGTCACTGATCAATAATTAGATAAACTTCGGCAGTCCAAAAAAAGGCGTGATCAGCATTTTTGGTTTTTGGTTGGTATTCCTGTGAATAAACAAAATAAACTATGTTTTCATGTAGAAAGTTAATCTTTCAGATTTGACACAAAAAATTTTTCTGGACATTCGAGCTTTCAAGACGTTTTATATGTCTTGATCAAAATTAGCAAAGCTCCGTCCGCCGCACACCGTCCACGTAAATTTTGGTACTAGAAATGTGTTTTTCGAAAATGAATTTTCGAGATTCGGCGATCAAGACGTGTGGGGTATGATTTTCGATTGAATCCAATGGGACGGTCTGGACGATTGCGGAAGGGGTTTTGGGTCAAAATCGTTTCTATCTACCCATTCGAATGTGTGTTTCCGAGATTTCTGATACCTAGGCGCATGGGGTATCATTTTTCACTAGATTTTGGACGCTGAATCGATTGGAATGAGTCTCAACGCTCCTGGTCCGGGATACAAAGGGGAGCTGTGTACAGCATCGCAGGTTTAAAAAATGCTTTTTGCACCGAATTATATTATATTAAAAGTACTGTTTTGATCATAAATACACTTATTTAATTCAAAACTGAGGTAAATAGCTAGTTTTCCAAGAATAGTGGTTCGTAGTGGTTTTCTCCGGTTTTATCAGCTTCTTCGCTGACAATGGTCGTAATACTTGGTGGTAGTTTGCTGGAAAATACAGGAAAATAATCGGTGATTTCACGAGGAAAAGCTTGCAGTTGAATTCTGGAGAGAAACGCGGTTTGTTTCGCAATGGACCAACGCGGGGGTTTTTCCCCGAGTTCTGGTTGTTCACACTTCCTCGACAGATGAAACCCTCGGGGCCGGACGTCTGCCCCGTACGGGGACGCGGCGGGCCGAGGGGGAGGGATACGGGGTTAGCAACCCGGGTCATACGGCGGTACGGCGGCGGGTGTGGGGTGGGGAAGCACACCGGGCGGGTCGGCGTCGGGTTGGAGGGGCCGCCGTTGTTGGAGGGTGAGAAGCGGTGGAGGAAAGGGGCGTGGGTCCCGGTATAAAGCCTCGAGCGTCCCCACTCTTAAGCCTCATTCTGCTGTAAGTGTCGCTGTGTGTCAAATGGTGGTTGTGAGACGGAGTCTTAAGGCTCATACAGTGTTCACTCTCTACGCCCACAATTGGATATTCGCCGTGTTTTAGTGTTGTGTGAATCAAGTGATCTCGCGCACCGCGTCGGTTGAACCGTGGGCAACAGAGAGTGGACTACTGAAAACATTACTGTGATATTGTAAACCAAAGAACCTTTCTTTCGCGGTCTTGAAACTATAAACTTCGAAAATATGTCTCACCATAAGAGTGTCAGTTTTGGTGGAGTTATCACCTACCCCAGCAATAACAACAACAACAACATTAAGGACGAAAAGAGCTTCAAAAGCCGCTTCAATTACGGCGTCCTCAGAAGCTCCCTCAGGATAAATGGGTCTTTCATTTCTATCCGTCTGGTTTCCAGCAAACTGAGGAAGCGGGAGGATGGCTCCGTTGTTACCAACAATAACAACAACAACATCAACAACAATACGGTAATTGAGGCCGAAGTGCGAGCGCCGCCTCCGGCTTCAACCGTTCCTTTGGAGCCGCCCCCGTTCCTCTGGCGGTACTCCACCTCCTCGCAGTTCAG
Organism: Cyrtorhinus lividipennis; assembly: GCA_019603395.1. NCBI lineage: Eukaryota > Metazoa > Arthropoda > Insecta > Hemiptera > Miridae > Cyrtorhinus > Cyrtorhinus lividipennis. Next base: position 1,857,261 of record CM034005.1, read on the forward strand.
CCTGTCGAATACAGACCAAGTGAGTACCAAATGAAATTATTGAATTAATTGTTAACTGGAGAGACCTCAGAATGACATAATTCGGTCACCACTAAATTTTAAATCAGTTTAATAACAAAAAACGAAACAGCATTATCAGCTTACCTATAAAATCTGAACTTGAACATCTGCAAGAACGTCCTTGTAGCCTGTTCTGAACAATCTGAACCTGAGGTCTCTCTACAACTATTTATCGAATTTGTCTCCAAGTTTATGTGTGTACCTGATATGTATGAACAAAGTGAAGTGTCGTACAGGGGAGGAAGGCTGTCAAATCAGGTACCTACCTAATAATCACGTCATTCAAATTTGTTAACAAAAATTACACAAAACTCTATTTTACTTAGTAGGAAACAGCAGTCTTCATCTGAAGAGATGGTTGTAATGTGGATCGCCTTTTTTTCTGTACAAGTTTCTGCACAGGAAGCTAGAGCAAGCTTTCTAATAAAAACCAGATTTGACAGCTGGATTGCCACTGTTTTCAGTTTCATCTGCAACTGCTGTTGGCGAAGTGTGATGAAGAGCAGGGGTTGCGAACTTTCTCTCTTTTTCTCACATTGCTTGACGACTATTTGTTCTCATAGATTCCTCGAAGGTAGAGTTGTGGCCATCACCGCGGTTATTTGAAAATTTTGAATTTTGCTCTTATATTGCAACCATTTTTTGAACGCTAACGACCTCTAGGGGTTGAGTGGAGGTCAGATTCTCAGAATGACCTCATATTCCGTCGTCAGCATTTCTGTAAATGTGTTGTCATCGTCTCGTTTGTTATAACGAGCTCAGAAAAATTGTCGTGTCGTATCGCTCGAGCTTGAAAATTAAACTTTTGCGAAATCGTTATTAAGCGAGACAAAAACAGATTTTTTTTAAATAATTTGGTTGAACTTCATTTAATAGCGATTGTCTACAAGTTTAAAATCATCGTCCGCCTCGTATGAATCTAAATCGTGACTATGACAAAAAATTGCCACGTTCGTCCATGCCTTCAATTGGAACAACGTGGCAGGCGATAAAAACTGTCGGTTACGACGATCGTATTTGATAACGCTCATTTCCTCTTGTTTCGCTTTTATGACGACAGATATAAAGTTGGGCCATTCATCGCGTTCAGTGACGTTGTATTCGATTTGGAACCTTAATTGATAAAAATTCAAGACAAACTGCTAAGAAAAAGACTAATTTTGAAGTGAATTTCAGTCCAATCGAGTTCACATTTGCCAATCAGTTAACTTCCTTCCATTATCTGTGGTTCTCGCAATATAGCGATTCTAATCTACGTAAGATTTATCTACAGCAAAACTACGTCCTCCGTTCTAATCTTTCGTCCGTTTCTGTCTCATTTCGTTGAAAATGTGCTATGTACTGCCGATTCTATGGCAAATTTATCCCCTTAAGGACGCGCCATCGCTCAAAATTTGAACAAAATATGTTGAATAATCGATCCCAATTTAGAAATTTTAACGTTGAAAAAACAGGTAATTCTTGGTGAAATGCGAAGGGCCATCAAAGTATCGTTCTCGAAATGCCACAAAAAGATAGCTGTCTCAGTGAAAACGTACGTAATTTATTATAGCTAATTGACACGGAATAATTACATTTCTGGAGTTAAAGGGAAACATAGAATGATCAAATAACCGTCTTTGATTGGTATTGGCGTCTTTTACGAGCGTAAATTGTAATTGTAAGTGTGCAAGAGTACGAATTGAACACGTAAACTGGATACGAAATTTTGCTTTTTGGCTAGAAATTCCTGCTTTCACGATTTCAAAAAACTAGAAAAAAATGTTGGTTCCGAAATTGAAAATTCTTGCTTACATTTATTGTGGTGGGACTTCGTAGGTAAATGTATGAAATTTAGTCTTGTCTATATTTTTTTGAAATGATTTCCTCGAATTTTATCCGATTTCTTTCGAATTTATGAGGGATGATGCCGGACACGTCGTATGACAATCAAATTGATGTCATCATTGGAACGATGGATTTCATGACGATACAATAACATATCCAAATTTTGTTGTTGCACGAATAACCTTTGCACTTAACGTCCGATTTCGTTCAGGGAGGGACGAGGGATTTCGCGGGTTAGTTGGTACTTATCCTATATAAGTTCACAATAATGGAATTATCTAAATAATTTAATTATTTTTACGAAATGTTGACAGTCAACAGGAAGTCGGTTTAAGGCCTTTGTTGGCGGCATAATTTTCACTTTTGACCGATGAACAATTCAAACATTCTGGCTCTCATAAGAGAAAGTGGCCAAAGGCAAGCTCCTAAATCTTGCTACAATATTTTTGTTGACCCAAAAAGCATTTTCGCACGTTTTCAGATGAGCCCCACTTTGGCCAAGTGTTGACCTGTTTGCTCATGCAATAAATTGAATTATCCGGCTCGCAGTTAAATTGCAAATTTGATTTCTATCACAACCTTGTTGGTTTGACGTTGATGAAATGGAAACCAGACGGTCGGCGTTAGTGGGCCAAGAGTGAGGTTGTCGGATTCGATTGGTCGATTCGTGTATTACGGAATCGAGATAAGGCCATTGCCACGGCCAACCTGAGCGAGGGCGCTTTTTAGAGTGAGACGCTGCACTGTGTTTTGGTCTTATTCAAGTCGAGAGCGGTGAAAACGAAGTTTTCTCTGACGGCAGATGTGAAGACAATTTTTTTTCTTCCTCGGTCTTCCAACACGAACAAAAAAGGGGTCACGGCGACGGTGTATTTCAGTTTGAGGTTACACTAAAGAGCTGGCAACGTCGTGGGACTGCCTCCCTCTTCTGGCGTCTGCATTTAGATTGTGGAAGGGTCTTTCTATATAACATTTCTTTGTAACCGTCGTTTTTTGTCATGGTTCCCAGGCGTGTGGGAAAGTTGGGCCTTCGAGAAGAGGATGTTTGAAGTAGGCAGAAGTATGCATCCCTTGAGCATACCTAGCTCCGGATGGAGGCCCTTTTTCCCTCGAGACCTCACTGGGGGTTTCTTCGTCTTCTGGTTCCATCACCAAGGCTTTTGTGGAGATGAGCGAAGATTTAGGGAACAGTTCCTAACGGAAAGTGTATGTAAGCTCCTTTTTGGGCCTTTGTATTGTATGATAACCATCCCTTATGGTTGGAGCTTGGAGCCCAGTAAATCCTTCTGACCGGGCTGCTCAGATACGTAGATGTGGTCCTCACCTGGGACCCAGGAATCCAGATCCTGTTCACCTGGCATCAACCCTTGTCATAGTGTTCAACTTGGCACCTGTGCTCACAACCTACCAGCCTGCGCATCCAATTCTGATTTTCCAGTTTTCGGGAAATGATGATTCCAATAGCCGCCCCTACGGTGAAAATGATTACCTTGTAATAGTAATGACGACTCGATAATCATTGCGCCCTCTCAGTTTATTTATATCATACCAAAACAACATAGGACTACAGTATCGATACTTCTTCCCGATGTTTGAAGTACAGCATATTACGTACCAACGCTGGGCCCTCCGGTCGGTGAAAAAATAATGCAGTTGTTGGAAACTAATCGTACCGGTTGATGGCAATTACTTATTTCATAGATTAAATTTTTTTTAAAAACCGGCTCTATAATACAAATTGATACGAAGAATTAAATCCTCAGTGGAATTTTAAATCAAATAATTTTTCTACTAGTTTTTGTTGTCGCAATACTGTCTCAATTTTGGAAAAAGTTCCATGAAATAAGGTTTTTTTGAGTTGGCAACTCTGCGAGGTGTAAATGTGGCATCTCAACCAACGATTCGGTTACCAAATCTATGTCTTTTGTTGGTCGCCTATTGTACATTGTTCAAATACACAAAAGACTTGGCATTTTGACTCATCTGGTCATTCAATAACGTTCTAGTTTATCAGAAACTGGTGATGAGAAGAAGCAATTTTGAGTCATCGATTGCGTGTTATTTTTTCTCCGAGACAGTGTAAACGGGAAAAACAGCACGAAACTGGAATGAGCTGACTTTTCGGTGGATATCGGGCTGGTTTGTCACTAATTTGTGGATTACCTCGTCGCGGCTGAATCACGTTGTCTGTTGACGTCACCAGTTGCTCGCTGCGCCGTTTCCCCACTATCAGTGCAGTCTCAATTTCACTAAGATACTGCACGCCATTTCCACAAAATAGTTTTCCTCCCCGCAACACGACTTGATATTTACGTTTGATACGACACGCGCTGGCCCTGTTTTTCTGACGACGGGCCTCGAAACGCCTTGTCATCAGAAAACTCTCCACGTGCAGTGCTGTCGCAGCGTTGATACATTCAATGCCATCACCTCCGCGGCTTGTCGGTCGGTGTTTCCACATTTAAATTGGTAATCCTGCGTGAAAGAAACTCGAGAAACGGGAGAAGTGGGGTAGCATAAGGCTGAGGCCTTGGCGAACACCTCCAACCTATCCACCTTTTGTTCTCGCTTGTACCTACTGAAGGACTTCCCTCTCAATACTTGTAACAGATGATGGAACGGGATTTCAATTTGTCTTGGCAGCAAGTCATATAGGTAGCCTTATCTTATAGGATTCGTATTTGCATTTGTAATAACAGCAGAATATGCCTTCAACCTTCCCTTTGACGCCAACTGGTTACAATCTTTCATAGTTCTTTCACTCTATGTAATTAAAACAACTGCAAATTTGTTGAGAGTTTTTGTGTACTAAGAGATATTTATCTGCTATGCCATTGATCGAAAAAAAGAAACATCGAAAATCAATTGATAATTCAATCGAAGGAAAATATTCTGCTTAAAGGAAAAATACTTGTATTCACTCTCCTCGAATTCCAAGAACACTAGGAAAAGGTTTTTTAAATTATTGGATAAAAGATGTATTGTTTTTGGTGCTGGGGTATTTCCCGATTTCGTCCCTTGAATTATTCCAAAAATAAGTATAATGAATATGTGAGTGGAATTAGCGAAAATGCCTTTGGTTCCTGACATCCTGTCGCCCAAGAGCTTTGCTTTATTCAACTATAACTGCCAAGATCGAAGCTATAAAAGGGGAAACGGTCAACCTAACGATTCGTGTTATGCCCACGAAATTAAGTGGATGTCCTCTACATTAACCATAATTATTCACGAGGCTTCCTTATCTATAGTTCTTGGCCGTGTATAATTGCTACATAATCGTCGGCTAGTTCACGGTACTGTTGTAGGTATTGAGGTCGTGAAGAACGACCTATAATATCTACGCTTTCTCATGCCAGCTGCATGTTTGTGCAGAGTGAGATTGGTTAAGGGGCATTTCCCTATTGCCACGTGCCGGCTCACCCCAATGATATTTTCAAACCCCCGACCCGGGAATAATGGCGTCAACAAGCCTTTATTAATGAAATTTCATTGCTCACCCTCTTTGTTATAACAGATGTTGAAGAAAATGGTAGAGAGAACAATAAAATTGTCTGATTCATCCCGCAAAAGAACTCAGATGTGCTTGCAGAGAAACTTGGTTTAACAAGAATGAGGACTTTCAATACTCGAATGAATTCAGGACATCTTTATTATAAATCTTCAGTTCTGGTTAATCTTGATCTTCAGTCGGTGCTCGTTGAAATCTGACCTGAGGTACCTACTCATGGAGGCGAGATGGACCGGTCTATTTTAGTTTCTAGTCAGCTGAGCGGAGGAGTGTCCACTGGGGGTGTACCGCGCTCTTCTTGTGTCATCCGTGTCCATGCTGCCAAAACTATTACGGAAGTCGCGCCATTTCAGTTAAATTGGACACCCGTTCCGAGGAGAACTTTGCCGATTCTTCGAAGGGCCAGGACTGATGCCAAGTCACAAAGGGCCATTCACTTTTCGGCTTCTCTGACGGCTTACTCCTTTAAAGAGGTTTTCACCGTAGTGGCCTCCATCTAGAACTGTTTCAGTTACTGAAAGATTTATAGTTCTTTCTACCTGAAGCGAGTACTATTTCTTGGCTCAAACCCCTGAGCCATCGTTTGTAGCTCCATCCTTTGAAGTATATACCACACACATAATATTACAAAACTTATGGAGTACGAGCTCCTCACGCCATCGTACCGCCGAGAGAACCCAACAGCGACCTCGACCTTCTATCGTTTACCAATGACGATCGATCGTATATCGTAATTGCAGCGTAGCTTTGACCTTCCCTCGTCCTAAAGTAATATCGAGAGTTATTTACTACCCCTTTTTGTCCCATACAGTAAAAACAACAGTGAGCAATGGCACTCCATCAAAATCATTACTACACGGTATATATTTTGGTAGGAACTGCCTTTGATCATCCACCCCGACCTCCTTAAGCGCTAGATATACTCATTATTTCCGATTGATAATCGGCTTGGCGCTTCCCCGTGTTGGAGCAACGGTCTGATCGCTCCCCCATGTTCCAGAGTTGGTGGGGGCTCAATATGGCGTCTACCACTTCCCTTGCTGCCCCAGGGTCGATGTCCTCCGGCGTTTAGGCCTCAGCATAAAATGAATCGATTTCTCCCACCTTCATCGTTGTAGTCCGGAGAAGGGCGTTTTTTTTTTAAAGCATAACGCTAGGGCGAATGCGAGCCAAACGCATGTTCTAACTGAGGAACGAAAAAGTTGTAGAAACTTGAGAGCAGTAAAATCATATTTACCGTTGGAAATTCTCCCAATTGTATAAATGCACCCAGTACAAAGCTAATTTCGCTGTCTATAAATGTCTTTTCGAGAGCTATTATGGGCCACTGGTCGTCCATCTTCTCTCTGTCCGTCTATCTTTTGCCTCCGTCCACTAGCGTTCTTGGCCGACGCTCAGACTTTCAGGCCAGGTCCGTTTGAAGAATCCCTCACCGGTCGCTGAACATCCAAACCATTCTCCTTTGAAACAGCTCATAAATGGCCCGTGAATTACATTACTGTGTCCTTTCGTCGTAACATTGTTCATGTACCTTTTCACGTGTATTGAGTATCGTTTTCCAATTCGAGTCTAATGTCTCTCATCTGGTTTCATTGCAGACGACGTTGGTACAAAACCTACCGTGCGAGGAGATAAGCGAGTGCAAGGGCTTCAGGAAAAACCTGCGAGGGAAATGGAGGCGGCTTGTGAAAAAGAAGCCTCAGCAAGAAGTTTACGCCATTCCAGCGGAGTTCAAGGATCAGCTGAAGCAGATCTACGTCTACTAACGACCTAGAACCCGCGCCCTCGTGTAGTCCCTCCTTTCTGATTCTTCAATTCCTCCTTCCCATTTCTCCCACACCTATCACACGACTTGAGGACCGAAACAGGTCTTATCTACTTTTTGAAACGTATCACCCCTACCCACCCGAAATCTGCACTTTTGTGCACAATTTTACGGCGAAAATCGCTTTTCTTCAACCCACTTCAGGAGGTGACTATTGGGAATTCTACTTCTGATCCATTCCTTTTAGTGAGAGTTTCCTCAGCATTTCCGGAGATCCTTTCCTCTCCTCATTGACGACTCTTCGTACGATCTTTTTGTTCACATCTCCCTTTTGACGATTCTGAAAAAGTTTTTCAATATTTATCAGTGCCCCCGTCCGAAAGACAGAGCCCTTACTGGGCTGACTTTTAATGTAAACTTGTGAACAAATAAGAGACGCGTGATAAAAAAAACTTAGGAAGAAAGGAAAAGTTAGTTAATAGATAGTGGTAATTATAGTGTACATAAATCACTCACCCATCCTTCGTGGTAGTGTACTTGAATCTATGTACATAGAATGATTGTAGTCACTTTAGAAGAACATGTCCTCTAATTTTTGTTTTGTCTTCTATGTTTTGGAATTTAAACAATATTAGAGTGGTTCCTCTAGTTCGTAATTTTTGAGTTACTCTCCACTTACGATCAGTCAAAGCTTTCCGATGAACCAACCAATTCGTTTAACCTGTTTTGATGAATTACACGAGAATATAACTGTTCAAAGTAGCTGATGAATGTAGAAGACTGTCTGAAAATCTATAAAAATAACCCTTCTCGTAACCGTTTACAATCTTGAGTTGTCCATCGTATTTTTGATCACTTTCTATTCTGAAAAATTTACATTCTTAATTCAGTCTTAGTAAGGAGCCGAATCGGCCCTTGTGGCCACTCAATCCTACTAGGACTGCTAAGTCGAAGTGGTTCCTCATACGGTGCTAGATGACAACTACCCTTGTGACCTACTAAACTCCTATTTATAGTTTGAATTTTGAGGTTCGGAATTGTTTGTTCAGTCATCTCTCAAGATTATTGAGGGCTCTGACATTTTTTTTTCTTTTTTTCACTTGTATTTTAATCGTATATTTCACTCTGCTTTTTCGAGTGAGATGCCAAAGACTGACTCACATTGAGCCACGTTGTAGTTGTAAAATGTTAGGACCATTAAAACATAGAATTCTAGCATGTAATTGATTTCAGTGTTAATAGTTCTTAGGTTTCTTCTGGAGGAAAGAACCCACTTTGATTCCCTGATAAGATACTATTCAACATGCTGTGCCAGTTGTTGAGGGTAACCTAAACAATGTCCGGAAAAATTGGTTCCCCACCATTACTTGATCCTATATCAAAGTGATTCCGCAATTCCTCATAAGTGTTAGGCCCATGTTTTTAGTATTACATTAGATTGAATGAGTTATTTTCAAATTTTGGAGCTTTTCTTAATGAAACAACATCGATTTTGATGGCTATTCCAATTTTTATTACTATGATTATTATCTCGTGCATGTATGGATTTCATGGTTAGAAGACACTAGTAATCGTTATCACACAAGGTATTACACATTGGAGAATAGTGCTTCGTTTGAGAGTTCTCAGGGAGTGTCTGGCTCAAAATGATTTTCCTCCTTCAATGTTTCTTACTCCGATAGCACCCATGTTTACAGTAGAAAATTTCACTCGGTATACATCCATTTCTATCATAGACTTTTCAAACTTCCTGTTAATTTCCTTACAACAATGTAAACACGAGTAGCCTTAATATTCAACATAAATTTCAAGTCTACCTTCGGAACCTCGGAAAATTCGTGTTTACAAACACTAGTCAATGTATTGCCGAATGAAATCAAACTAAACAAAAAGAACGTGAACAGTATTGTATTTACGTTTATTTATTTTTGTATGTTCTCTTCGACAGAAAATAATGCCATCCCTCTCTGTATAATGTTGTGTTAGATTTCCACTTAGGATGTTATTTATATCCCTTGGTATTACATTGAACTTGAAAACGTATTTATGTATTTATTCTTTGGTGAATACTTAATGATTGTGTAATATATCTTTTGTTAGTTTTACTTCATTTCCATGAATGCATGTATAATAATAAAAGTGGAATGCAATTTTTTTTTTTTTTTAAATCAATTTCAAGTATTGCCTCTTTCTAATTTCAGCAGAGAAATGGTATTTGTGCAGCATTGGAAGAAAAATCCAAGTCGTCTTTAGAAGTATTGGGAAGAATCCTTTAAGATATACCTACTACGGTGTCTTGAAAGGTATCTCATATTCCATGTGGCAGTCAAACACGTTTACCTGAATTCGTGGAAATAGGAAACAAATGGGCAATGTGAATTTTCACAAATGACTACTGGTTTCCTAAATCAACGAATTTTGGTTTTGATGTCTGACTTCATCTTTCTTTTATACTTTCAATTTTCCGGCGATGGGCGTTAGAAATTCGCCCGCCATTGAAAGTGCCCTCTCGTTTTGTATCTTATATCAAAGGGAACGAAAACTAGAATGATTCTGTCACTGAAATACCTTCAATCTTACTGGGATGGAAGATATCAAAAGTCGGTTGCTACATCATAGAAGAAGAAGTGACCTGCGATCTCTCGCTTATTACAAGACAAAGTCCTTTCAAAATCGAAAAAAGCGACAATATGGAATCTGGATCTATTTTAAGACGAGGTAAGCTGAAAATATCGCCGGTGGACAAAAAGGTATGCCAGAAAGGCCGAGACGAGGAGTACTTTTTTGGAATCTGCCCAACGGCTTCAGTCACATTTAAATTAGAACGAAATGATAAAAGGTTCGTTGTCATCCATTCAATATTGTAAGACTGATGAACCGTGGGTCTACATTCCTGTGTGCGAGTAGATAGCCTAATGACTCCTACGAAAGCTCAGCATGCATGAACGCTAATCACCAAATAGGAAACTCTGGCCTCGGCCTTGAGCGAGCAAGGTGACAGATTGACGTGAATGCTGAGTGTGGTTCTGAATTTTCGACACATTTTCACATAACTTTCAACATGATTTACTTTCCAACAGAAACAATGGTAGTATGTTAACTTCATTATGAGTATCTAGCTCTATCTCTAGCCTACAGAACCAATAGAGCAACTAAGTAATTACTAAGTTGTGCTGAAGTCAACCGATCTTGAAAATTTTCGTATCGTTGTGAGGGCCTTGGAATGGTGGTGCAACATTGAAAACATGTCGGCTCCACGACGCGTCATTATGGAGAAAAATGTGGAAAATTATCAAATAAAAGTGAACCGTTATTCTCTTTGGTGTTGGAAAGAACACTGACTGTGGGACTCTGAAGTGAGGTATACCTCACTTCAGAGAAAAAAATATCGAGTCATGATACATCATGACTCGATATTTTTTTCTCTTGTTTCATTGCATCCCGAGTTTGCGAAATGGGAAAAGATTAACGCTATGTACTATATTGTGTAATCGTGATTGCGAATAGCCCTGCAGATCAATAAATCCCAGATATACTTCCGAAATGTAGGATATCCTCCACCGAGCCGTTGACCGTCTTCGCCAGGATACGGAAGAACCTGAGCTAGCAAGAATCTAGCAGAACTTGTGCTCAGCATTCAGTTAGTGAAACATTTTGGATAGATGTGTGACTGTGTTACTTCAAATAAATAGGCGAAAGTGTAATAAATTGCGAGGAAAAGAACAAAAATATAAGTTTTAAGCCAAACTCCCGAGCGGCCCAAGGTCAAGCAAGATCCAAGATTGGATTGTAATATCCAATATTTTGGTTTGAAGAGAGCGGGAAAAGTATCGTGGGTGGTTGACATTAGGCAATTTTGAGCACAAGCGGACCACCTCATTGTGCACTTATTATGCAGTACCTCCATGAATTTCATATTTATGATTTTAATTTTGAGTGACGGGGAGTTGAGTTGTCGAAAACTGCCAATAGTCGGTAGATATTTATTAGATACTTATTTTTCCCGTTTCTACAAAATCATATGTAGGGGAAAAAACCTTGGTTACCGAAAATCTCGTAAATTCATTTTTGGAAATTCACATTTAGATCCCCTCCTCCACTTAAGTGGTTCGATTAAGCTAAAAAGTTTTGAGGTGGACAACTAAAGCCGGAAACGGGTTACTGACCAAAATTTCACATTTTTTAAAAATTGTCTACTACCAAAAACGGCGTGACAAATCAGTGAGATGGCCTTTTTCATGAAAACATAGGTTGATTATTCAAGGAATAACCAACCGAAACCGTGAAAAAAGTGAACACTCATGGTTTTTCCCCTCTTCCCTTCATATCTTCAACATTCTGAACATCTCACATTATGAAATATATCAATATCAATCATCGTTTTTGATCAATATAATTGCGTGAGATAGCATGAAATATGGCATGAATCAAGTCTGCGGGCTATTTTTAATCATGTCACATTTCCGAAATGTGTGACATTTCCAATTAATCTTGAGCTGAAGAACAATTTTCTTCAATTAATTTAGACTTCAATTAATTCTAGAAAATACGAATTCAGATCTTAGATGTGCTCATAATTTCATCAAATTAGTTCGTTTGGTCAGTGCTGCAGGCTACGTCAGGCACCATATTGTCCCTCTACAACATAATAGGTGGAGAGTGACGTGACGTTTAAATCATCTATCCTCACCTGTAGTATAGGTACCGAAATAGAAGAACGTATGGTACCACCTTGTGAGGAGGCTTTGTATACTTAGTAGAAGACTCTCGTCTCCAGGTGTTGGCGACCACATACACGGTATCTAGAGGCTTCCTCTCCAACTACACTGTACTCCAACTCTGACAACAGAGGGCGAGAGCATTGCTGCTAGAAGAAGTCGCAGCACAAATCTTGGAACATTGAGTTTTCCATGATGAATGAAATCCACTAGTTAGAAAACATGACGCAATACAAGACGAGTGCCTCGGACCTACCTTTAAACCCTGTCTTTTTGGTTCAAATGTGTATTTCGATGAATGGATTTTCGGCGAATTAGATGCGCGGGGGTACATTTTACGACTAAATTTTGGACGCAGAATCCAACGAGACAGGTCCCAGAAAGATTGGCGTCCTGGAAGAGGTCATGGGTCAAAATGGGTTTCTATCTATTGAATTTAAAAGTGGATTTTGGAGATTTTCGTTACGTAGGCGTGTGGGGTATCATTTTCCACTAAATTTTGGACGCTGAATCGATTCGACTGAGTTTCCAAGCTCCTGGTCCATGTCCATATAGTCCAATAACCAACCCCCTTTAAAGAATTTGTAGCTTTTTTGTTTCATTTAATTTAATTGTGAAGATGCTCAATGGTATACACGACAATAATAGATTTTTCGGACAAATGATGAAATCAGAGTGATCTAATGTTACCTAGAAAGATATGGTTCGTTCAGAATGACAAATTGATAAACAATTCATCAGAATGTTGTGACACGTTGCACGAAACTGTCTACTGAAAAGCGTGTTTATCAGAAACAAAAAAGCGAATCATTTCAAAATACATATATGTTGCCCGTAAAACCTATTCATCGGTATCCTCAGGATAGAAAACGAACCAATCAGTCCGGAACCCATTTGAATTGATTCAACGCCTAATTTTTAGTGAAAAAAAGATAACCTCACATGTCTAGTTATGAAAAAATCACGAGATCTAATCCAATCACAAGCACCCCCGTTTTCGGTGGTCTGGGTTAGGCATGTCAGGCACAATTGAGATAGGAATGGATTCTATGGGCGAAATTTCAAATATTTTGGATTCTTTTAGAGGTTAAGTTGTTGAAGTTAAGTTTAAGGTGAATTATTTGTTGAGGGTGGTTTATAGTCGGGTTGATCGTTGTTTCACTTTCTTCATACATTGTCCGGCGGTTCGCTGAACGTATTCATGGACATGGTGCACATTCAGTCTCCCACAAATTACACAATGTAATACGCCATCGCAGTCCATACTATTCTAGGTAGTAGACATTTTTCTAAAAATGTAAAATTTTGCTCAGGGTTAACCGGCTCTAGTTGGTCCTTGAGATGTTTCAATCCGGTCGAACGGAATTTAAAAAGATTTTTGACTCGATTTTTTTTCTACTTTGATTAATGTCTACGAGGGGGGGGGGGGCATACTTATAATCGCTCACATCTCGTACGACATACAACATTTATAAAGAACTGATTGGATGCGTATGCTCAGCTATTCTTTGATGCTTCTATGGTTCAGCACAAATTATTTGTCTGGACAAGGAAACGGTGATAGTATCAGGTAGAGTAATGATCGTGACATGCACGAAGTATTACATTACTCGTACGAAGTACTGAGGCCATATGAACATTGAGGGCGTCGCTTGGTTGGCGGGAGAAAGCCGATAAGCTGTTCTCAACTTGTGTGCCTCTTATTCACGCACATCTATTTTGAACGAACCATCTCCTTTCGTCTGGCGACAGAGTGACTGCCCTGCCCTAGTCGCTAACAGCATCAGTTTTCATCTAATCTCGGATCTTCCTGTTCGCACGTCCCCCCTACTCCGAAACGACCGGCTGTCGTATCACCACTCGTCATCTCAATTGCCTCGCGACGCCGACGTTGTATCAGAAATGCGAATAGCTGGTGAACCATAGCGACGACCCGTCATTCTATGGTGCTTTTCTACAGTTCTTATGACGCTGTTTCACGATTTACTTGGTAAGAAAGCAATCATCATTCAGAATAAGGCATAATAAGAATAATTAGCGAAATCAAAATTTGAAACTTCCGTCCTCCGTCTGGGCCGCAAATAGCAATTAAATGCCCCAAACCCTAAAATATTGTACATTGGCTTTTAATTGGTCCGGGCGTAAAAAGGGGTATATCGACGATGGCGTTTCGAAGTTTTTGAGACCCAGGCGTGTAGTAGAGCTTGGTAATCAACCTATATTTTCATGGAGAAATTAAATCTCCCCGATGCTGTCCACAATTTTCTTTTGTTCTCGTCGTTTCAAAGTGTCCAAATCAAAATAAGCAGATGTCCATCCGCCGTCCACGCTCATTTTGGAAGTATAACATTTCCTAACTATCTGAAATTTTGGTCAAGGACCCGTTTCAGGCTCTAGTTGATCCTCAAAATCGGACGATCATTTGCCACTACATTTTGGACGCCGAATCCAATGTGACGGGTCTCGGAAGGCTATGGGTCAAAATGGGTATCTATTTACCTTTTTCGAATGTGGGTTTTTGAGATTTTCGCTACCTAGGCGTGTGGGGTATCATTTTCCTCTACATTTTGGACCCTGAATCGATTGGAATGAGTCTCCATGCTCGTGGTCAGAGGAATAAACAACCCTTGTGAAAGAATGGAAAGTGTTTTAAGAGACAATCATTCCAGCCTGTTAAGGCTGTGTCCTCACTGCTTGCAGGAGGGGGGGGGGCATAACCCGTGGGTGAGCTCTCCTTATAATTGTGGCTCATTTCCTTGCATTGGGGTGAGAAACACATTGGACACTGGCCATAGTCCCCCTACGAGTGCCTCGTGTGATTACGATAGGCCAACATCCCTCGCAGCCCCCATGCACCTAGCAACTATTTGAGGAATGCCCCTGCTGAGGTTGCTCAGAGGTGTGAATCTGTTGTCTGGCGAGGCTGGTGACCTGGATTTGTTTGGGGATAATTTGCCGTCCATCAAGCGTAATGTGAGAAGGTTATGTTTTGTGAATGTGTCTATTGTGTTGTTAATTGCTTAGATAAAATAGTTTTTTATGTATAGTTTTGTTTTAATCAACTATGTATTTATTTGATATCGTGTCGTAGTCTTGTGTTTGGAAAGAGGAGGCGCTGCTTAGAGGTCGGCTGTTATATCTTTTAAAATTTAATATGTATTGGGTGTTTCGCTCGTACCATATAAAATAATAAATGTCTCATTTTGTGCTTCAGGTTCGAGCGGGGGGTGGAGCTGACAGTGACGGAGCTGGAGGCAATGGCTGTCCGTCAGCAGAGAGATGGCCAACCAGCGCAGCTCCTCGCAGTCAAAGAGCAGCGGCTGCGCTACCTCAAGAACACGAGGTACGGCACGCCCACTGTCGCCCAGGAGCAAGATCGTCTTCGACGACTGCGGGACCGGTTCGAGGCTCAAGAGCTCAAGCTAACCAAGCTTAGAGCGCTCAGAGGCCAGCTAGATCACACAAGACCAACAATCCACACTCTAAGTAAGTCATCATGGCTAATTTATCGATTTTATTGAGAATGGGTAAAGAACTCTTAAGTGAACATCTTCTAAATTAATCCACAAACTCCTGTGAAATAGGCAGTTTATTCGAGGTATCAGTGTGCTCCCACTTTGAACTAACCAGGGATGTTATTCGCTGATGGACGTGGAAAAGAGCATGCCTTGCAAGAGCTTGTCTTGCCAAGGCATTTGACTCAATAGGTCGTAAAAAACTATTAGATGTGTTGCCTCTGTATGATTTGCCTCTTTATTGTCGAGCTGGAGTAGGCCCAAAATTATTTCAGGACCCGAAGCAGGTGGTGATCGCGGACAAACATGTTATGATGTGAGAAGATGACGTCAGCAGTTCGATTTATATTCTACTGGCACACTAAGACGTCATCACATATGTCATGATATGAGAGGATGACATCAGTAGCTAGGTTTCCATAATACTGGCACACAGTGACAACATCACATATGTTATGACGCAAGAGGATGACGTCAGTAGATACATTTCTATTATAATAGCACAATATGACATCATCACATATGTTATGCCGCGAGAGGATGACGTCCGCAGTGATAGATTTCTATTATACTGACATACTATGACGCCATCACATATATTTTATGATGTGATAGGATGACGTCAGTAGTTGGATTTCTGTTATAATGGCACGCCATGACATCATCACATATGTTATGATCCAAGAGGATGACGTCAGTAGTTAGATTTCCATTATACTGACACATTATGACGTCATCACATATGTTATACCGCAAGAGGATGACGTCAGTAGTTAGATTCCTATTATACTGGCATATTATAGCGCCATCACATATGTTATGCGCGAGAGGATGCTGTCAGTAGTTAGATTTCTTTTATATTAGCACACTATGACGTCATCACATATGCTATGACGTAAGAGAAGTTGGATTTCTGTTATACTGGCACGCTATGACGTCATCATATTGTGCTATTATAATAGAAATCTAACTACTGATGTCATCCTCTCGCGGCATAACATATGTGATGACGTCATAGCGTGTCAGTATAATAGAAATCTAACTACTGACGTCATCCTCTTGCGGCATAACATATGTGATGACGTCATAGCGTGTCAGTATAATGGAAATTTAACTACTAACACCATCTTCTTGCGTCATGAAATATTGATGACATCACAGTGTGCCAGTGTAATAGAAATCTGACTCCTCTCATGTCATAACATAAATTTGATGACATCTTAAAGTGCCAGAAAACAAAATCTAACTACTAACATCATTCTCTCACGTCATAATATATGTGATGACGTCATAGTGTGCCAGTATAATTGAAATCTAACAACTGCATGGGTGTTTCGAGCATCTTTGCTAAATGTGTTCGTATCAGCATTTAGGGTCAACTTGTTCAGCATTCCTCTTGATTTTCTGACCCCTGAAATATCGCTGAAACAGTAACTTCTGTTGAATAATTAGCTCTTCACGAGAATAATTCCCATTATAACTCCTATTGATTTTCTTGAGTCTTTCGGTATTTGAGAAAGAAACATCTCAACCACCCAGTGCAGAATTGGCAACAACGGGTTTCTCGCTTGAGGTGAATCACCACTTCGCTTTAATCGTGATTTATCACCAACCGACGCAGCATTTCAATCCCGCTCAGCCTGATAGAATTTCAACCAGAAACGAGAGAGAAAGAATCCTTAGCATTTAGTTTCACTCGGTGGTCTGATTTCTGCGATCGCATCAATTTATCCTTTGCTGAAGTAGGATTCTCTGTGATAAAACCTGCGCAACCAGGTCGTCGTAAGGCAGATGAGAGGCTAGAGTTATTATTAATCAATTTTACAGTTACAAAGTGGGAAAACTGAGGACTGTGAATTGATTTTGGCTGTAACTACTCTTGGAGGTTACTACTGTCGATTAGGTAGAGGACTTACCTCAGTAAGAACCTTGAGCAAAAGTTTTAAAACGCTGCAAATTCATTCACAGGGGTTGGTTATTCCTCAGACAAGGCGCATGGTTGATTCAGCGTCAAAAATTTGGTGGAAAATGATACCCCACTCGCCTAGGCACCAGAAATCCCGAAAACACATATTCAAAATGTTAATAAATACCTATATTATGATACCTAATTATACTACCTATTTCGAAAGTGTGGTTTGAGTTTCGGGTACCTATGCAAGTATTGTAATTTTTCCTGAATGGAGGACGCTAAATCGATTGGAAGAAATCATCAACCTTTGTGGAATATATGCTCGTGTTTTTGATCCAGACGTCATGCAACTGTCCTCATTATCAATGCAATCCTCTGGTTGTCTCTGGCATGATTACACTGGTTGATTTATTCCAGACAACCAAAGAGATCTCGCAAAAAGCAACGATCCCGAGTGACTTCATCATTGCTCATAAATTAATTTAGTGAAGGGAAGATCAGTCGGGGACCTCTCGAGACTCCCATCACGATTGTATCCAAGAGAATGGGCACGTCATTATCCCAAGGATCCCCCTCTGGAGGACCACACAAGTTCATTGAAATGATGGGAGTAATGTCAGCAACAAGATGATTTCATTTTTAGAAAATTCGAGTATTTTCGAGTCAGTGCTATCAATTGATGATTAGTGTCGAGCTGATGTGGAATGAGATTATGTGGATAAGCATTGGATTATATTAATAGAATATGTTTCTGTCAACCAAAACTGAACTATCACTTACCGATCATTTGTGGAAAGCAGTCGCCCAATCTATGCAAGGAGCATTGATGCACTCGTTCCAGATCAGGCTGAGGAGAGATTTAGGTTTTTGGTTGGTTATTCCCTGAATAATCAACCTATGTTTAATGCAAAAACTCCGGCCGAAGGAGTTTTTAGTGGTTTACTGACATAAGTAGCCTTCGTTTGCATGGCCTTGGGCCAGAGGTGTTTGCCGTGAGGCGGCTGTCTTCTGTGCTGTCCGGTCAACTGCTTTCCTGATATGCTCCCAGAATGTAATCCTGGAATCCAGTGTAACTCCCAGATTTCTGGCCCAGGATGCACTTACATGTGATGAGTACCATTTCGGTCTTGGCTGCAGCTAATGCAAGGCTGCGTTCTTCCATTCATGCTCTGACAGTTCTCTTCATGGTGCTCATTCTCTCCTGGGCTTGCTCAGTCGTCCCTGCTAGTGTTGCTGCTACAACGTCATCTGTGTAACCTATCAGAAAGGTGTTTTCTTGCATCTCAAGTTGAAAAATTCCATCATAGGAAACATTCCAGAGAATGAACCCCACTACTAACTCCTGGGCTGCTCCTGCTGTGATTTGTCCTACTCAGTGTCCTTGGGCGGTGTCATAAACCAGAGACCTTCGGTTAGGTAGCTTCTCAATACTCTTTGTGGTATGTTGAAATTTCCCTGTAATCATTGACATGTCCTGCCATTTGGCTGAGTTGAAAGCATTCTTGACATCCAGTGTTACCAGCAATCCCACCTGCCTTGTCCGATGTTGTCCCTCTTGTGTTTTCCTGAGCTCCTTCACCACCTCAGTCACAGCATCCACTGATGAAAGGCCTTTTCTGAAACCATATCGTCGCGATGACAGGTTGCCTGCCTCCCTGATAGTCAAGCTTAGTCGGGTTTGCAGACCCCTTCAACCCTTGCCAGCTATGTCCAGCATGTAGAGAGTCTACATGGAGAGGGTTGGCTCTTTATTGCCTTGTTATGTAACTCAAGCCTTGCTTGTACTTATAATCCAATGTTAAAAGTAACCTGACCGCAATGACAGATCAAGGCATGGGGAAGGATGTGCGGCTTGTAAGTATTGCAAATCATGTTAGTGTGAATTATGTTGGCCAAAACGTGAGCTTCTGGTCACTAATGACAACGTTTAAAAAACGCTGCAAAAGCATGGCGTAAAAGTACTGGGAAAACAGTGAGTGTGGAGCATTTTCAGTTTTATTTGGTTGCTTTGATCTTGAAACGTATACTATCACATTTTGCCCGATCGGAGAGACTCATCTCAGCTATATTGCACTTTTGATTATCCATGGAATGACCACAATAGGTGGTCGTTTCATCTCGCTTTTCCATTTATATCAAGACTTGTTGATCAGTACGGCTATGAAATGAGTGTAGAACCTTCAAATGTGGATAGTGAACTGCAATGAGACATTGCCCACGCCGACATATAGAGGGCATGACTATGCACATGTGCGAGCGTGAATAGGACCACATGAAAAATGGTGGCGATCAACTCGCGCTTTGTTTTCAGCGGAGTAAATATTGAGTTGTTAGCCATCGAAAAAGAACGGGATCATTTTATTTGAACAAAACGGTTCACCCACCCTCGTTTCCTGCTCGCTTCAACTGTTTCTCATACCACGTTCGATAAGAGCAAATCGCTCTTGCCACAGTTGTAAAAAAGCCACGTAGCTCAGAGGCAAAGACAAAGCCCGGATCGTCTTCCGGTGGCAGGGGCTCCAACTTCCTGTGATGTATGTGAAATAACCTCGGAGAAGATTTTCAATTTCGTGCTCGTCATAGACAAGCTGCACCACGGGTATAATGGGTACATAACTCTGAGGCAAGCGGTCTCGTCTGTCATGTCGCTTTTGGAAGGAAAGCAACGGGAGAGACAAAGAGATCCGAAGAAAACTATTCTGAGGCGAACTCTGGACTCGGTTCGGGGAGGAACCGCCAAATAATTCTTCAAAGGCCTGGCGTCGGTATGAACATCAAAAGCGAAAATAAACTTTCATTCTGCGTCAGTACTATTCCAACCGAACTCCAAATGGCAGTTTCATCCGACGCTTCTCAAAGGGTGGCAAGGTTAATATAGCGTTTTCATAGAACAACGCGAAAAATGGAAAACAATGTCATTTGCCTCCGAAATTCAAATGAACGATGAAAAGAGAAAAACGCTGCGAATTATTCCACACGGTTTGCTTATTCTTGGATCAGCAGCATGTGAACTCATTACATAGATTTAGCATCCGAACTCAGTGGAAAATGGACTCACCCGCATAGGTACCAGAAAACTCTCACAACCCACATTCAAAATAGGAGTGGATACCCACTTTTTGACCCATTTTGAATCCGGAAGCAGCCAGATGGAGCCAAGTGTGCGGAAAAGTAAACGCGCTTACAGTCCTCTGTGTGAACCAAAAATTAGCCAAATTTCATAGAACGAGGTCGATGTCCGCACACCACGCCTCAACGAAAACCGGCGAACCTACCTTATCCAACGTGGACTCATTAGGGTTTTGCATCTAAAGCAAGCCCTTTTCAAAACGTACACGTAGGTTCTAGATAAGGAGTTGATGAGCGAAAACCCGCGTTCACTCGTCTTATTAACAGCTCTCATGAGGTTCTCATCCACCTTCCAGTTCTAACGTTGATCACAACGGAAACCTTGAACCGGGAAATGCCTCGCTCGTCTCGCCGGCTCTTACTTCCATTTCGTAATGACCTGACTGAAATAATGAATGAGTAGATAGGATGGCGTTGTCATCGCATTTCATTGAAGCTTCCTGGTTACGGAAAAAGGAATCCATCTATTTTAGGCAGGTGACCACGCGTATACACAACTTTTTACACATCGGAACTGATTTCGTCGGTAAAAGAAATTACTTCAGGCTTGGGCAGGAAGATCCCGCTATCCATGAGGTTCTCAAGCAGGCACTCACATCCTCACCAAAGTCCTGGGAAATGAAGAAGGCATGTCCCTTGGCTCTGATCTCTGCTGGCAAAAAGTCCCAAAACAATCCAGGTTCAACTGGTTTACCCAGTAAGGCCGGCCATACACATTGTGTATACTGGAGAGGTATTACCTGCGCATGTGCCTTACAAGTTATACCAGAGCAATTGTGCAAGCCACTTCAGGCAAGCCTGCACATTTAGACTGACCTGCGCAGGTTACCATAGAGAGATTCGATTCAATTCTTATTACCTGTAGGGTGTGCTCACCTAGCGTGTGTATGGGCCGTCTGGTATACCTACACAGGTTTGAGTCTGTTGTGTGAATACTCTGCTAAGAGGTTTGTCGTTGCTGCGTGATTTTGTTTGTGCATTGTGGAATCTATTCTAGAGGATTTATTGAAATCTACAGATCAGAACCTGTTTATGGCAAATTAAGGGCAAGGAGTACCATGACCGTGTCTGAGAGGTTATGATAGACTTGTTGCTAAGTTAAAGTTCGCTCGCCATTTCTCTAACTAACCGTCCTTCACCATCGCGGTTTACCGTACGTTGTGAGCTCTGGCTGTACAGATATACCGGAGAGGAATACCGGCGCATGTATACCGCAACGGTATGCCGGCCTACAGGAATCTTGCGTGGTGACGCGTTGCTGGAAAACGACACAAATGCCTAATTGCCTCTGTCCCAGCGATCTCGACACTGCAAAACTTGCGTCTCCTGGATGGCGAATTAGCAAGTCTGACCAGAGCGAGATTTAACGGCTTTTACACCTATCTCTTCTCACCGCCCTGACTACCAAAAATATCTTCGACTCTTCAAGCAGCTCTTAGCTCAGATTAGAATATGTGCTCTTACTCTGCCCGCTATAAGACTAGAAAAAAGCTGTTCAAACTGTCCCCTCAGAAATCTACAAGGACGCTTGCTCCAGGTCTAATCACAATTTACCGATTCCTCTTGGATGCCAACCAATACTAAGGCAAGAGGCAGCAAACATGCCTATCTTCTTCACCGAGCTTGTCCATCCCCAACATCAGATTCCCACGAACCAAATAGATCCTCAACGGCTCCACAACATTGCCTTGGGTCATCAAAATTACGAAATCTGTGACGCTCGACCGATGTAACTTAGCGCTTTCATGACAGATCGACGAATGACGCTGTGGAACGAAAGCCAAGCCAAATGTGCGCATCTCTATGTGATTTAGTCCCATTTGATGGAAAAGTGTCGTCCAAATAGGGGGAATCACGATAACAGAGGTACATGGCAGGCTTCGCATCTTCTTTTGTAGGAATTGGCCATTAGGAGACCTAAAAAAGTTCACCATGTGAAGTCATTTGGAAGGAGGTCGAGGACCCTTTGTTTTGGTGACCTGTCGGTTTACGAAAGCCAAAGCCCAAAATTGGCATTTTGAGTTTAAGCCCATTTAATGGAAGTGTCGGATCATGACATCGTGGAGGCATCACGATGATAGTTGAGCAAGACGGTACACGGCAGGCTTTGCGTCTTCTGTAGGATTGATTTAGGAGCTACCTAAAAACAGGTCACCATGCTTCTGACGAAAGCAGAAGTGTGTCCTGAGGAAATGTGGCTTCGAACTAAAAGCACTGGCTGAATCAATTGAAATAAAACCGTCCTCACGTTCAAAAAAAAACCTCGCGAGACTACGTGTTCTCAATGGAGACCGTCCTCGCGTTCATACTCTCAAAGTCGTAACCGCGGCAACCACGTCCTTATACTGGAAACAAAAAGGGCCAGCAAGTTCAGTCAATCTCCTGCTACCCGGTTGAAATTCTTATACGTTGAATACATTCATGGACTGATTAGTATACTGCGGAGGTCTCTTCTATTTTGGCGATTCGGTTTGTATGCTACTGTCATGTGTTGTTGTGAAAGTACAATGATGGCATGGATGCCAGAACGTGTATGCAGACGAGGGTTTGTCTGCCCATCGCTAGTTATAGGTGATATAAGAACAACTAAGTAACTGGTTTTGTACTCCATATACCCGCATGATCACACATTCAATACTTTGCAGTCGTATCGGTCGCACGGAATTAGTCTCTATTCTGCCGTCGTCCCTAAGGTGGTCCTCTGTTCTATTATGTGCCCGCCAGAGCTCAACTCGGGCTAACACGGACATCGGCTATACCTCACTCGGCCCGAACTCTCTTCCTCAATCAGGTTTATCTGGTAGCCCCTCGCGCTTTAACCGATTTTGACAAAAGATTCAGCGTTGATTTAAACAGGACCTCTTTCAACGGACTTGGCTGATATCTCAACCCCTTTCCCCGTTTCGCGCGGGTGATGCCATAACAGCCAAATATTCACGTTCAGAGAAAATGGGGAATAGGCAAGAACATGTCCTTCGGAATCGTTTGTTTGTTTAAACAAATCTGAGTTTGTCAATGAGGAAACATGATGATTTGGTTTGGTATTCATTTTCTCCCAGTTGGTGCGTGTTGGGTATATTTTCCACTAAATTAGGGTGCTGATCGCACGAGACGGGTCCTCGTAACGAGTGGTGACCACCGGAAGGAATTCGGTCAAAATGGGTATCTATTTACCTATTTCGAAGTGGTTTTGAGATTTTCGTTACCTAGCGAGTGGGTATCATTTTCCACTACATTTTGGACGCTGATCGATTGGAATGGGTCGAGGACAACCCTAGACCCACTGTGTTTCGCCATTTCCCTTGAATATCGATCTGGGGAGTGAAGTCACCATGCCATTGGTACAGGGAAGAACAACCTCTGTGAAAGAATTTGCAGCGTTTTTCAGGATACCATCTTCAAATTGGGTTTCCACTATTATACCACGTCCAATAATGTCAAAAACAGGCCATTCCCCACATCAATGTAATTTATTTCATTATAGGAAGTCACCGTGGTGTGGGGACTCTGGAACATAGCATTTACTATCGATCGCCCTCGCCGGTGTACATTGATAATTGAGTGAAAGAGGCTTGAAAGGAAGAAACGGTTGCGAGGCAGACGTTGAATATTCAGTTGAGACGAAAAGGCCTTTTCGAACAGACTCCACTGGCCAGTGTCCCTGCTACTCAATAGGACGATTTTTCGACCCACGCTGCCTCCCACCATGAGTTGCTGGTCATCGTGTTTAGGCTCAATGTCTTGGTGCCTGTGTCACCTGAGCGCCTTTCAGCATGTTTATTAAATAATAGAGCAATGGGGCAACTGGGGAAACAGTGGGTGTGGCGGGGCACCAAATCCTGGTTCCCATCAATTTTTAAGGGTCCACAATTTAGTGGAAATGACACCCCACTCGCCTAAATCGCCAAAACTTTCGAAATCCCATTTTTCGAATACACATTTTGGAGATGGTCTTCCTCCGCTTTGGTGTGAATTATAGATCGCAGCTCTGACTTGAATTTCAACAGGTTTTCACATCGTCCCAAACGTCGATCACCAAAGTGGTTAAGGTGCGGTGTAATATTTCCACTTTTCTGGGCGTGTTTGCGACACTGAGGAGTAGGATGGCGTGTCTGATAGCAAGACTCCCAGTTAGGGCGAACTCCTCCGAGTCTGCCTCAGGATTGTCATTCTGTTGCAAGTTGTAACCCAGAGTTAAGGCGAGTGGGCAATGGGTCTCACGCGAATGAAAAGGCTGTACGAAAGTGGGTCAATCGCTTTTCTCAATGCCTATGCGCCATGTTTTGATGGCGGAGCACCAAGCGAATGATGGAGTGGGCCCCTGGTCACAGGTCTGGCAGTTCAGCCTTCAAGGGGTATC
>CM034005.1:1882079-1915686 GCA_019603395.1 Cyrtorhinus lividipennis
AGAAGATAATTTCCGAATGTGCAGACGAAAAAAAGGTAATATACTAAAGGACTTACTTAATAGGGTTCTTATGTTAAATAATATTTATAAAATGGATTGTAAGAGGAGGAGGTAGGGTGTAAATTTCAAGTCAAACGAGAAATGCATTTATGCAGAATGATGGAAAATTCCATATTGAAAAAACAAAACTCGCCAACCGTAGGTGGTCAAAGTCGTTCATTCCCCAGTTTTCTAAAGTCTGTCGTTCCTAATATCGTAAAAGTTAATAAGACCGAAAATGGTAACTCGAAAGCTCTATAAGAACCTTTTCTGACAACAAAATTGAAAATTGAAGCGTTATAAAGTGCCATAAACGTAGCAGTACCTAAGGACGGTATCGAGGGACGAGAAAGATCTTAGTAGTAACGCAAGTAAAACCTTTTCCAACGACATTCCTTAACGAAAGTGTAAAAAATAAATACATTTTTACCGCATAAATTTCAGCAAAAATTCACCCCCATCGTGAAGGCATGATGTCACATCTCCAGAGTGCTCACAAAAATGTTTATCATAGGAGTAGTAGGGTAGGTACTCTATGATAGTATGTAGAGTTATGTAGAGTACGTAGCAAATCGTTATGGTAAGGTGCCTACTAAATATTACAGCCAAGGGTCATCGAGAAAGCGTCTGTTCGAAGTAGAAGGTCGTGAGCAGTCCGTCACCTACATCCCAATTCTTAACACTGGCCTAGCTTTTATAAGTAGACAATTGATTTTTTAGCATTGCGGACATCCATTTGATCTGGTGAGTGGGAAATCAGGACGGAAACAATCTCTCTTTGGGTGGTGTCGAATCCAATATAGTTTTCATCAACCGATCTCAGTTGTTATAAAACATCGCTAAACCCCTTCAACTACTCATTGGTCGAGGGCCACCACAATTGAACCCGACTAATACTAGGTCAAATTCAATTTCTCTGTAAGTGATCGTTTATTGATTACGAACCGTTTGAAAGCTTCAGCTTCGCATGCTGTGCTCACTGTAATCCCAATACCACCAGTAGATTCGTTCGGGCTCCCGTCAAAAATGGACCGGGGAGAAGGACAGTTGTAATGCGAATGCCACTACGCTGCGTTCGGCGCTGGACATCTTCTCGCACATGAAGCATTCAAATCATCCACTGCACCAAGAGGAATTCGTGGGCCAGGACGGTGAAAAATCGTTTTCAAGTTGTTTGTTGCTAATCTTCCCTTTAAGTATGTTCCAGATAAGTATTGTAAGCTTGTTCATTAGTATCGAGGTATTTGAGGTGCTCGGCTAAATCCTTAGGGCTTCTAAAATCTGAAGGAAAGGATGGCGGATGCTTCGTTTGGTAACCAATCCTGCAACAATACAAACAACAAGATATTTTAACATAAAAAACTATGCAAATTTCTCGCAATAGTACATATTAGGGAGGGATAACAGTATCTTCGAGGAGTTTTGAATCTACACTGTTGAATCCTGAAAGGTAAACGTTGGGAGGATATTTTTGTCGACACGAAAACAAGGGTGCATCATAATGATAAGATAAACAGATACATCGCAGCAAGAAATCATCGATCAGTCAAATTTAAGAAAAACAAGATTTAGTGGAAAGACGAACTATATCGCCGAAAATCTCAAAAAATCTACAATCGAAAGTTTGATTTTCGGCGATCCAGGCGTGTGGGGTATCATTTATCCACTAAATTATGGACGCTGAATCGATTGGGATGAGTCTCCACGCTCCATGGTCCGAGGAAGTAACCAACCCTTGGGGTTTATAATTGTTCATTTTGGTTCATATTTCGTGAATAATCAACCTATGATTCCATAGCAGAAGCCAACCTCTCCGATTGGCGCCAAAATGTGACACTTTGTGTTTCATGATGTTCTACATCAAAACCAGGCAAATTATTCCAAAAACAACAAGTATGGAAAAAAAGGGAGGGCGGGTGTGTTCCGGACACGATCTAATAGATCCAACGTTTACTGGAAAGTTATACCTCACACGTCCTATGTAACCAAAAGTCTCGAATACCCACTTTCAAAATAGGTGGGTAGATACCCATTTGACCCATACCACGTCCAGTGGGCACCAATCGGTTCGGGGACTCATCTCAATGGATTTAGCGAACAATTTAGTGGAAAGTTATACCCCACATGTTCACAAAAAGTCCCAAAATCGAGTTTCAAAAACACATTTCAACCTTCTAATCGTGGTTGGACCGGCTAATACAGTTTGAAGGCCAAACCACAGCTGGGCAGAGGTCTTTCCTAAAGTTCTGATTTCAGAAAATTTCATTTCCAAAAATGGCGTGGACGGTGTACGGGGACATTGGGTTTTTGGTCAATTACCTATCCCTTTAATAATTCGCTGTACGCCGTCCAGGTGTTTTTGTTTGAGAAAATGATAGTAGAAACTATTGTGGATCAATTCGCAGCATTTTGTAGTTTTTCATTCTTGTTGGAATAATTCGCCCTTTATTCGTTTCGAAAATCCACAGGAAAGTTGCAGACAAATAGTCATCCATTTGAAATAGCTCTCATTGAGCTATCCCATTTTTAGCAGAATCTACAAAAAAGTTAAAAACGGGTGAAATGAGAGCTTGAGTGGGGTATTATTTGCCCCCATGCCGAGTCAATTTCCTGATCACGGAAAATTAGTCGGTGTGGACATTGAGAGGAGTTTTGGAAATTCATAATTCATCAAAAAGATGCGACTTGTCTTGTTTCCGTTTCTGTCTTCTTCACTTACTCTGTAAACCTCGAAGATACTTTTTCCCTAGAATGATAAATCATTACGAGAAAGAACTTTCAATATCATTATATTCAAGTTCAAGTTACAATCAAGTTGTCGAGTTCATTTATTATCTTATTCCAATTTTCAATCCAGAAGATAATTTTGGATGATCGAAAGAGAATATAATCCTAAATTAACAAGAAAAGTGATTCAAGTTGGGAAAGTACATTAAACTAATATTCATGTCAGCACTGAGTATACCATTCCGCACGACTCACTTATATGAAGGGGGCCATAATAACAGGCACCGATCCTGCTATTAGGGGCCGCCAAAGTTTCTCTGTGATGTAGTCGTGGCAAATTGCGTTTTCGAAGGCAATCGAGAACTTGTAATGAGAAATCATTTCTAGAAGCTCTTGGCCATCATCGTTTCCATGGATCCTTGAGGCTGCAATGGTTAAACACAACAAGCACTATTGAAATACTTGGTACATACTCCCGGCAATAAATCAATGCCGTCAACCAAAAATGATGTAACTAGGTGTGAAAGTGATGCTAGATACGATCGGAAGATGCACAAGTCTCAAATTTGTTCATTATCGTGGTAACACCTAAAATATTATTTGAAGGGTATTTTATTTTATTTTTCAAACCCAAAGAGCATGTGACTCTCGTGAACCCTCTTTTTTCGTTTTACTTTTGAATCTTGTTGAAAATAATGCTCTTTAAACTCTTCAAGGCAATCCCGAGGTTGCGGAACAATCTGATCAGTGACCAAATGCAGGTCAAACTGACTCGTACTAACCTGTCTGGAAGTGGACGGTTGTTGAGACAAGCGCCGTACGAATCTACGGGGATGTACTTCATAGTTCAGCAACGTACGAATCACGATTATTGGGCGTTGAACAGTCAGATGTAGGTAAACGATCGGACTCAACATCTTTCTATATTTCTGTTTCTCTTCGAAAGACTTGAAATATTTTTCACCTGAAACATCATACAAGTTATTAGTAACTAAAATATAACACCCAAGCCCAACTCAATCAAAGTTATAATGATAAAGGTTAAAAAGTGCAATACAATACTTAGGTAACGTCCTGGAACTACATGGGGCAAAACTTGAATCAGCAACCTGTGGGATGCACTTATTTTGTTTCTCATGATAATCTATTAATTATTATCATGAATAACAATCGTTAGGAGTATGAGGCTTGAAATACAGTGGAATAAGTACTTGAAATAGAAACTAACATAACATGTTTTTATGCCTGAAGTCAATCCCTCTAAATCACTCCGGAATTGAAATTTTGTGTTTTAGAGGAGTCTAAAAGATCTCCTTCCAAAATCGATAAAAAACCGTGGTGGTTCACACAATTTTTAGTAGTAGGAATTTTTCTCAATGAAAAATACAAATTGAGGTCAGTGACAGCTTTTTGAGGTTTATTGCTTTATTTTTCAAGTCTCATTTTCATTGAAATTCTGGAGCTGAATCGATGCCGGGCAATGGATAAGAGTGGTTATTTAAATGGGTTCGTTTTAGGATAAATTGTTGTTTGCACTATCTTTTCAATTAGGAATCTACCTGTACTGGGGAACTCGGAGATGAGCTTTCCACATGAGCAAGATCACTTAGATTTACGTTTTCAAGTATTCTTGACGTTTACTCAGGAAGCTCGTCTATATTGAAACTTCGTGCTTCCCACATCCTAAAGACAGCGTTATGAGAGAGTTTCTGCTTACTGTTGCTTACTTATCAGATCCTCCAAGGATGGGAGAAACTGAAGCGTGAGCGGTAGATGGCTCGCCCGGCTGAACGTGGGCAGATAATTAAAAGCGATAGGGTGGGCTGTGGGAGAGAGAGGAAACGTTACGGGGCGACTCTTCGTGAAAAAGTCCCCAAAGGGTGACTCGCCTCGCCTCGGGGGCATATCGTCCTTATTATTGACGACCCTAAAATATCAGGGCCTAAAAAAAGAGGGGAAAAAGGCTGAACGCTAACTCGATACTCGACACTCTACTAGAGTATTTACCAAGGGAAACATCCTTCTTGTATCATATTCTATTCATATGAATCACCCATGGACTCGGTTACGAACATGGTCCGTACATCTGAACGGAATTTATCCCTGAAGAACGTTGCGACCTTTGCATAATATCCATCGAGTATGTACACGATCAAGATCGAATTTGGTTTACAACCAACGACTTACCTTAAGGTCGGGGTGATCGAAAAAGCTCCGATTCGCAGTTATTAGACATTTGATGTTGTTGCAAATTTTCCCTTTCTTGAGTGACGAAGGGAGTCCACCACAATAAACGGCTGAAAGCAGAAAACCTCTTCTATCACAATCAGGTGAAGTTAGTCAAACTGGACTTAGTTTTCGCAAGAGTTTGAAATATAACAATGAGATGACGAAACAATATTTTAAATAGTTTCACATAGATGTAGGTATACTAATTAAGGTCGTAATTGTTTAGAAAGAGCGAAATGAAATGAACGAAAAATGAAGAAATGAATGACGTGAATGAAATTTCTTACGTCACCATGATTTCAATAATTGGAATGGATATTATCATGAATGTAACAGTAGATTGATAATCAAAGATAAGATTTTCGGAATTCATGTGCCTTCAGATAAAGCTGAGCTTTAAAAAAAATATAGGTAAAAATCGAAAAAATTGAGATTTGATCGATCTAGCTTCAAAATTATGAGCATCCCAAGTTGACTTCCGCCACATTCAACAGTATTGTACTTGTAAGAAACTGCTACGTTCCCAACGTTTAAAGATGAGATTGAGAAGATATGGAATGTACCTCGGTTCTTGTTCCGGGCATCGGTAGTGGTCCACGATTCATCTTCAGAAAATAGGTTCTGAAATTAACGATGAAATAGAAACAATTTAGACACAATAAGCAACGATTTAATGTCACAATAATATTTAGGGGTCGTAAAACAGTCATTGGTAAAATACCGACATGAAAAGAGATTATTAGATGTAAACGAGTAATGTATAGCAGAAACAGGCATTTCAGTGTGAGGCTTTATTGGCTGGCCCTCAATTCCTTGGTACCTTGAAGGAGACGGAATCACCGCAGACAGGAATAAAATTCCTTAGAATTATTCCTCCATTCAAGTGGAGTGGCTCAACTTCGGAGATCGAACGGGATCTGGTTGATTGGCCATGCAAGGGGATGGCTTTGTCCAGGTGCTCGATATGATTAGGAAATGCCTAGCAGGATGTAGATTGTTATATAGCAACCTAATTCTAAATCAAACTAAACTAGTGATCCTGTATAACAGAGTATACTATCTCATTGTGAAGATCCATCAACTCATTGTCATTTCACGCCTCTCGAGACTTGAAAACGAAGTCATAATATGCCGTTTCCGCTAGCGCCTTATCAAATTAATGGTTTCGATAGGTATGGGTCTCTGGGCCTGTTCAAGAAGTTAGCATGGCCATGAAGCGTATTGTTTCAGGACAGAAGAAGCGCATGCATTTCACAACACTTGTACAGAATAGCATATCTTTGATGGCTTTAGAATAAGTCTCCCAATTTAACGAACATTAAGTAAAAAGTAGTTACCCATTTTGAAAATACGATAAGTGATACTTTTCAGGTAACAGTTCCGGTTCTGTCTGAACCAATTAATTGTCCAAAATTTAATTTTAAAAAACATTCAGCAGGGCTTAGATAGGGAGTAGTAAAATGCTCCCCCCTAAGTACCAGATTGCGGTAATTCGAGCGTTCTAGCTCGCACTACCACTTAAGCAGAGTGGTTCCCAAGACTGGGTACACACGTTGAGGATTTCCGGAGAGGAATTCCTCTGAGGAAAACCTCAGAGGCGGCCGGAGCCGGACGGAGCATTCACACGACGCGCGAGGCCTTTTGAGGAAACTGTGTAGTTGTAGTGGCCGGAACCCCGGCCTCAGGCGGCCTTTCCAAAATTGGAAAGGCCTGGCGACCTGTACAGTCCACCTCAACTGAAGGCCTCGACCCGTCCACACGGTCCGTCGGCCGGAGAGGTTGGCCTCAACGGTGAAGCTTTGCCGAGGCATTGCCTCTGTGGCCAGCACCACCTTTCCGAATTCATTGTCCTTGTACTCAGCCTGCCGTGCTTCAATAAGCTTGCATCGCACTTCCGCAACTAGGGAACTATGGCCAGAAGGTGGCAGTCGGTGACACCTCTCAGCAGCTTCACGAAAAACAGAGCGTCCAGCCACTGCCGCCGATTCACAACAGACGCCAGACCGCTATCCATTCTCATCACACCACAGTCAAGGAGATAACCTGAGATACCAATGGTTTTGAAAACAGACGTAGCGGAGGAAGGCATTCTGTACATGCTCAACCCTGTGTTTTGCCTGAGCATAATGGGATGACCAGACTGGCGCCCGTATTCGAGGATAGGGTGAACTGAGACAGAGAAGAGGGTAATAAGAGCAACATCATCGTCGAAGTCAATGGTATTCCGCCTAACGAAGCCCCCAACGGCTCTGGCCTGCCACAGATCCATCCTATGTGAGCAGAAAACGACAGATGGGAATCAAGAAGAATGCCCAAATCATTTACAACCTCGGTTCTCCCTGTGTTTTGCCTGAGCATAGTGGGTTGACCAGAATGGTATTTGAGGATAGGGCGAACTAAGGCAGAGAAGAGGGTAATAAGAGCAACATCATCGTTGAAGTCAATGCTATTCCGCCTAACGAAGCCCACCAACCGCATTGCCCTGCCACAGATACATCCTATGTGAGCAGAAAACAACAGCTGGGAATCAAGATGGATGTCCAAATACCTTGATTCTCCAGGTAAGAGACATTCTAGATGTAGCGAGAATAAAGCATGAAAGTAGGGAGATTGTCGTGGAGAAGAAGTATATTGTATTCAAGGTTGACGGTTTATCATAAGGATTCTAACTAAGAATTCTGACAGCCAAATCAGAAAGAAACCCACCAAAATCTATTAAAAATTGACAAAATCGGATCGAGGAAGTATCAAAGACGTTCGAGTGATTTCAACGGGGGGAGAATTTCCTCAATTACTCAACTGAAAACTTTATAGCCGTCTTCAAAATTGACGATGAAAGTTCATTTTCTCGCGAGGCAGAAGATTGAGACGTCTCTCTCAAGTTTTGATGGGATTCGCTCTTCCCAGCGCCGACGAGAGGTTTGGGGAGACATCTTAGCTTTTACCGAGTCGCCTCGTAAAGACGTTACAGACGAGATAGAGAATTTTTTTTCCACGAAACTCGGCTTTACCCTGGAGAAACGTACTGACGGAGCCTTTAATGGAAGTTTGATAAGGCGCTAAATTTATTTATAACTCGGTAGGTAAGCGCTAACGTCGCGACAGTTCTGAACGAAGGTCGACGGTAGAATGTACTACCTGATCCCATAATTTGACAAGTACACAGAATATATGAGTACAGTCAATTGCGGTAACTTTGAACCACGTTTAGATGTTTTTTGGCTTCTTAGAAATATGTCTAAAATACCTATTTCTTCTCTGCTTTCTGTCAAATATGAAAAGTTGGCCCGATTGCCATAAGGAAACTCTACAGATTCCTTCACAGGGGTAGGTTATTCCTCAGACCAGCGTCCAAAATTTAGTGGACAATTAAATTCAAGCCGCCTAGGTACCACAAATCTCGAAAACTCATTCGAAATGGGTAGATAGATAACCATTTGGACCCATAACCTCTTCCGGTGGGCGCCAATCGTTCCGCGACCAATCTCATTATATTCAGCGTCCAAAATTTAGTGGGAAATGATACCCCACACGTCTAGGTATCAGAAATCTCAAAACCCCACATCCAAATAAGTGGATAGATACACATTTTGACCCAGATTGATTTGATCTAGACACCTTGAAACTCCCTGAAAAAATTCTGAGCCGAATCGGAGAGTATGAAAACAGCCAAAATAATCCAAAAGTTAGCAACGTTTTCCTCCCTTTTCCGTTATATTAGTTGCTCCAACAATCGTATTTACTTCACTCATTTCATTCTATGTAATTTGTGTAGCGTATTTCCAATCGCAATTCAACGCATAATTTAATATAAAATAGGGTATGATCCATGATCGATTCCAAATAATTATGGAGGATACATTATAATTTCATCTCAATGTCATCATAAATTCTTTTTCACAGCCTGATGGTGGAATATTAGGCAAATCTACTGGATTTGGTGTAAAACTTTGAGCTAAATACCGTCACGAACTACGGGGGTCGCTGAGATGCAACAAAGCGCAATAGCAGATGCACTGCTCATACTTCAGCAAGGTCGTGCACAAAGCTAACTGCTTAAAGCTTTGATTAGCTCGGTCGTGATTAAGGAGTGGATCGACCGGGTGTATTCAAAGTGCAATTCCCTTTGGAAATATCTCTGACGACTGTTCACTTGAGGTCAGTTACTGCTGCCCGAGCTGTCCTTTTCGATTCTAATACATTTGTCTGATTCCATTTGCGATGAACCAACTATAAGATTCGTTAGGAATCTTTAATTATATTTTATTAATTACGGGAGGTTTAGGTGATTGATCTAATTCATGTTATCAACTGCATTTTATTTCTATCAACTCTAAGGTGAAATCAAGTAAAAGAACCGTTCCTCCAATACCGGTTATTCAGTTACCTACCAACTGTAACACCAATGGTGCATTCTATTCGCCGTATAGTATATCGGCACTTTGTGAGGAATCATTGCAGTTTTTTTTTTTTTTTTTTTAATTTTTTTCGGAGGAAGGTGAGGAAAATGTTACAGTTTCTTGACTCATGCTCCCCTGCACATCTGCTGCATGCTGGTGGCCATCTGCATGTTTTGGCAGAGTGCCCGTATGCCTGACATTTGTAGCATCTGCTCACATCAATGAAGCCAGTGACATAATATTGGTTGAAATCAATATAGAGAGGTTTGTTAATTTTAGCAGATCTCTCACTCTGATTGAGACTCACTCTGATTGAGAGCTACTAGCTATTAGCTAGCCATACACGAGCAGATATCTGCAGCAGATTTGGTCGGCCGACCTCATCTGGCAGATGTCGCTCACGATTTGGAGTGACAGATTATCTGCAGACCTCCCAGCCCTGAGATCTGTCACTCGGTCTGTGCCCGATCTCATCTGCTCATTAGTGGTTTGAAATCTGGCAGATTCAGGTTTGTCACCAGCATTTGTCTGGCAGATTTGAGTTATCGGCCCAAACCGACAATTTTCCGAGATGGTCGGCAGATATAAAGCTCAGTTCGAAAAGTTGGTGTCCGCGCTTACAAACAAGCGCAAATTAGCCGCTTTTGGGCAGGAATGGTCGTCCTAAGGACCCGTGAAAAAATGAGAATCATCAAAAAGAAGAGGGGAATTCGGGAGAAGTCTTAAATGTCGGAGAGAAGGAAATTGTTCATATTATAATCAGGATGGTTGAGTTCCCAAAGGCAAGGTCGGTCTTTGTACATATTGTAACAATTTATATTCTTCGTAAATAATTTATCACAATCACAAAATCACAAGGCACAATTTGCAGTTGTAACGCAGTTGTCGATTTATAACCCAAAGCGTCTATATTCAGACTCCAAACTGAACTGAACTCCCCGGCGTTCCTGGGGCCCTTTTATACTGACTGCCTTTTGGTCAAGTACCTTCTCGAACCTTCCCTGGTTCTTGGAACTCGACGTGTTGTCTCGAGCCAACGGGAAGGTTCCAGCCAATTCAATAGGACGCGCGAATGTTAGAGAGCGACCCTTAGCCCTCCACAGGTCGTTTACCCTGCAACGCCGGCAGCCAATCATCAGGTCGCCATCATCTCATCCGCCTCGTTCGGCCACTCCTTTTTACCCATCTTGGCACTACTCTTGGTAACACAGCGCACTAATACAATTTAGTTTTTGTCGTATGTTTGAGGTTCGATGTCCAAACACTACGAAGAACTGAAGGGGCGATGCACGATCCATTCCTACAGATCTGCGTTTCACAGACATCGCTTTTGAGAAATCGGTAGGTTTAGGGGGAACGTCCAGACTACCACTTGGCCGATTTCAACCTTTCAACCCTCGCAGATATCTAAACGCTAAATCTGCCGCAGATATCTGTTCGTGTATGGCTAGCTATTGAGCCATCTACCTCACCTCCTTTTCCCACGTTGGGGCCCAGCCTGGAACTGTTTGACATTACTTCAGGCCCAACCATTGCAGTTTGCCTTCTTCCATTTAACTCAACAGGAACGCCCTACATTATCACATGTTTCACTCTGCTCTTCTCTTCGTCGGTGTTCTCTCACTAGAAGTCACATTCGTCTTCACCCAACTTCAAAACGAAACCGTATATATAAAGTAGGTACAGATAGCACTCATCATTCTTCATTTGCAGCATTCCATTTACTCCACGACCCATTTGAGTCGTTGCCAATATTGAACTGTCTCCAGGCGATTCCCGATAGTCCTTTCTTCCGCGCGTTCTTTCCAGCACTTTCTAAGTAAAATCAGGTTGAAAAGCGCTCTTGATGTAGAGGGGTTGGCACTACAGACTGATATCGTTATTATGCGATGGCCGTAGCAGGCGTTCACTTGAGAAAAAAAGTCGAGTAATGGTGAAAGTTGGATATTCTGAACTTTTAAACGGGAAAGCTCATCTTTAAACCGTCACAGTTTGAAGTACGAGTAGCAGCACTATTTTTTTATTTATTGCAGATTCGCTTTCCAAGAGAGAGGAGGGGTCAAAATGTGTATCTATCTACCCATTTCGAATGTGTTTTCGAGATTTCTGGAACCTAGGCGTGCGGGGTATCACTTTCCACTAAATTTTGGACGCTGAATCCAATGAGACGGGTCCCGGGAGGTTCACCGTATCTCCCTTGCAGAAATTTCGGCTTAGGATTATCCGGGTTAGAATGATGCCTAGTTAGGTATATGTATTCTTTATTTGTTCTCCCTTTACCCCATCTAAACCGGGCGTCGTTGCCCGCCGTCCAGGCATAAAAATACTCGTAAATTAAATTTTAAAAAAATGGATAAGATAGTTTCAAGAGTTTTAGTCAAATGAGCGAGAAACGAGAGAAATCACCATTTTTGAGTGAAAGTTTTCAAACCTTTCTGCTAATCCAGGGTAAATCAAAAACCCGTCGAAATAATTTGCATTTTTTCGTTTCGATGGGGTGGTTTTTATGACCATTTCATGACCTTTCTACATTGCATTTTCAAAAAGTGGATAGCGGTAGTACGTTTTACATCCCAGCGTGACTTATTTTATAACTTTATAGTAATTATTTTTGTCCACTAGAATTATTAGAAATTTATAGATAATCGACTGTGATGGGAGAAAATATGTTGTGACGAGGTTAGTCGTTAGTAGCTATCAAAGTTATCAGCTGGGGGTTGGTTAGCTTGGTTGGTTGTGATGTTGCGTGAAAACCGATTGGTACTATTGATATTTCACAGCTCATATTAGTTGGATATTGGACTCAAGTTTGAACAATTATTGACCTTGGTGCGTAGATTGAAATTCCTGCGGTCACTTGAAGAGCATATTAAATTGCGCCTACGTCCGCTGGCCAATTTAAAACGCCACCTTACCATCGTGCGAATCTTCATTATCTCGCCGCTCTCCTAAATAAATTATAACGCGATCTAATTCGTCCCTAAGTTGCTCTTCTAGTGACGTCGACCGAAACCAAAACCGCGGGACCTCGGCTTCAGGTAACCTGCCCTCATTAACCATGTCCCAGTGTGAATTAAGAGGAGCCCTAAAGCCCGATATGAAATACCAACGCCAAGGTAGGAGGAATTTCCCCATAAATTCTCAAAGTCGATTCACAACAGTTAATTAAGTTATTCCTCTCTCGTGCCCTTGTCATTTGAAGCCCCGAGAGAAAAGCTTCTATTTTACCCCCACCTCGAGGATAAAGGTTTTAAATTCAGTGTCGGAGTCTGTCTCGTTTCAGATCGTTTTGGGTCGCTTATTTCCGGTGTTTTCTCTTCTCATTGCCACTCTTCCGAATAATGAATCCGTTAATGAGGTGAACGGAACTCGATTCCACAACAAAAGATTCAAAAATGAAATCGTTTCCTTCTGGTTTAATATTCTGTTTGATTGTACCATCAAACATAACGATTACTGAAGGCCATCGTGGTTCAGCTGAGTAGCCTGAATTCGAAGGACTTATTCGTCCGTCTATTAAACATGGAGCAAATTATTACGCAATGGTTGATTATTCCTCTGAGCAAGCGTATTGGTTCATACTCAAAACAATCATAGTGGATAGGGATGATCGATACCAGGGGAGGATCGATATGAGTACTAGTATCGGTATCAAAAGTATGGTATCGATATCAAGCAAGTATCGAATCAAAAGTATCGATACCAACCAATATCGGCATCGAATCAAAACTCGGCGTCCCACGTCTCGCCAGGGGGCTTGCCCCCGGTTACCACTATTTACATACTTCAGACGAAATTATTGAAACAAAATGTGTTTTACTGACGCTTTTCACGCAATTTCGCTACTTTCCTCCCACTAAATCAGAACCATATTACCAATGAACACACACAACTAATAACAAATTGACCACGGAACAAAATAACACATTTAACGCCGTCTTATCACTGATATGATAGCAAGGCATTCTTCTTCACAAAACAACCCCTAGCCAAAGCAGGGATAAGGGATCTCTCTCCGAAGCTTCTGGCCGTTCGAGTATATACCTTAGTATATGGTATATACCCAAAGTATATACTCAAGGTTCTGGCCGAAACAAGTGTAGCAACCTTTAGGATAGGGCCTTCTTGATTCTTAATTGGTAATTTCTAAGAAAAATTTGAGGTATTGTTATTGTTCGATACTTTTTTCAATCCCGGTCATTTTTACCGATACCAGTATCGGCATCGAAAGCAGAGTATCGATACCAAAATGATCGGTATCGGAAGAAAAGTATTATATATCGTCTCGATACCGATCAGTGTCGTTCATCCCTAAGTGTGGAGTGTTGTATTAATGAGCGCACTCTGTCGACTTTTCTTTGAACCTGCCCTCTGCGATCCTCAACGGAAACAGTCTCTTTCTTGGTATCTTCTTGGTCGTCAACGCTACTTCTCAATTTAGGTCATCAGCAGCCCGAAAATTTCTCTTCTAGTCCGTAAACCAATTTCGAATTCATCAATCGTCTACCAGCAATTTAATTCATTTTGCTGTCCTCAGCGCGTGCTCCACTCTTCTACGTCGATACGGTCAGAAATAATATTTTTATTAATTTACCTCGTCTAGTCTGACGATCAAACTCTCTAATTATAAAGCATAAGTAAGAAATGAGGCTAAATATAAGAAAATTATATTATTCTACGAGTATATTCCAAGGAGCTCCTTAATTTTCTCCTTAAATTTCACCCTTATTACCCATTTATTGTTAAAGCTAGAATTATTAATCCTTTTCAATGAATACCATTTCCAGTGGGCACCAACCGGTCTGGGACTCATCTCAACGGATTCGGCGCCCAAAATTAGGTGGAAAATGATGCCTAAATCCCATTGAGTCCCAAAAATCGAGTTTAATAACAAACAAAAAAGGATGACGAGGCGCATGGAGACTCATTTCAATCGATTCAGCGTCCAAAATTTAGTGGAAAATGATACCCCGCACGCCTTGATCGCCAAAAATTTCGAAAACTCATTTTTCATGAAACACATTTTAACCCCCAACCCCCAGTGGCGTGCCTATTCACTACACATATTTTTTTTTTAATTAAATGCAATTCACAGAAAATTTGTCCATTTACACAATTACGGTTGTGGATGTTAATGTTATTTCTTATATGAATAAAAATAATTTTGAATCGTTCACTGGAATAAACTCATACGCTCCTTCATATTTTACCCCTACGCATTTCCCACCTGTGGACAGACCTGGGACTCCAGGTGTGTTGTGGAATCGGGGGTGAGTGGGGTAGTTTGCCTCGGAGTCACAACCGTAGCTTTACCGTATAATTTTGTCGAGCGAATGGAAAATAAAACAAGAAGTAACAATAACTTTGTACAAATTCACGCATCGTAATTAGCCACAGGCGTTTTCTCTAGAAAATAATTAATTTTGGTGGGTTATTCCTTGAATAATCAACCCATGTTTTCATGCAAAAAGTAAATCTCTCCGATTCGGCTCTAAATTGTTTTCTGGACGTTTCAAGGTGTCTAGATTTAAATTAGCAAATGTCCGTCTGCCGTCCACGCCGATTTAGGTAGTGGAAAAATTTCTAAAAATCGGAAAATTTGGTCAGGGACCCGTTTTCGGCTCTAGCTGGTTCTCGGAACTTTTCAGCCCGTTCGGAACCAATTTGAGTGGGGGGAGAGGGTGGGGTCAAACTGTGGGGTATTATTTTCGACAAAATTTTGGACGCTGAATCCAGTGAGACGGTCCCAGGACGATTTATGCTCACCGGAAGAGGTTAAGGGTCAAAATGGGTATCTATCTACCCATTTCGAATGTGTGTTTTAGACCTTTCTGGTACCTAGGCGTGTGGGGTATCATTTTCCTCTAAATTTTGGACGCTGAATCGATTGGGATGGGTCTGGGACCCACCACACCCACTGTTTCTCCCATGTTGATGAAATGAGTTTCCTCTTAAAATGGGTAAACAGATCCCCATGTGGCCCATAACCCCTTCCTGCGGGCTTCAACCGTTCTGGGACCTGTCTCATTGGATTTAACGTGTAAAATTTAGTGGAAAATGACACCCCACACGCCTAGGTACCGCAAATCTCGAAAACCCACTTTTGAAATGGGTACAGATACCCAATTTGACCCATAAACTCTTCCGGCGGGCTCCAATGGGTCTGGGACCCGCCACACCCACTGTTTCCCCCATGTTGATGAAATGAGTCTCCATGCGCCTGGTCCGAGGAATAACCAACCCCTATATGAATTTTCAGCATTCTTTTGTTGTCAGCAAAATATTCTCAACCTCATTGATGTATGAATTTTCACTTATTCCTGATTCGAGAGCCTTCTGCCTTCAAGGAATAGATCGATCGACCTGAGTGGGTAGTCATTGCTGGAAGGAACAGACAACATTGAGGGAGGCTGGTCTTCAGCTATTTCGTTTATTGAAAGTCAGCTCGGTCAAAACAAAGGTCTCTTGTCTCGGTTTAGCAAGTAAACTGCGGATAGCTCGGTGGAAATCACATCTCTCGGTAGTTCTCTCCGATCGGACACCCTTCCCTTTCCTTCTCTCGCTTTTCTCCTAAATCCGCATCCCCCCACCCCTTCCGCATCCCTCGAGGAAGGAAAAAAAATTGTGGGGCGGTCCTCGACACCTCATTTCGCCTCAATGGAGTCAAGTGCTCGTGCCTCTACCAACATCCAGCTAAGCTAGACCCCCCCCCCCCTACCACCACTCTGCCACCGACAAATCCCACCCCTCCCCTACAACTCTCCTACAGCTTTTCAAACGTACGGTAATGAGTTTCTTTTAGAAGACCTCGCAAAAGAAGAAAACACGGCGAAAACTTCTGAGTGACTTGAAAATGTTTCAAGATAAATCTGACAGACGTGGCAGGGGGAATTATCATTCATTCACTGAGTAACTATTTCGTTGAAGAACATTTTCACAGCCTACCAGAATCGGCGTGCAGATCGGACATCGATGTCATTTAACATCGTCGATGTTTTCCGGCAACGATGTTTTCAACGACTAAACATCGATGTTGTCTGCCAATTTATTCTTGTTTCTCAAAATCTGTTTAGATTAATTTCATATTTTAAATGTATTATAATTTTCCTATGAGCCTGGCAGAGTTTCTGAATAAATTGGTCACATTATGGTAACAGACTTTATAACAATTTCTAATTCTTATAAAACGAAAAAACGTTGGGCGCATTTTGTATTATTCCGTGAAACTGTATTAACTGAATATTATGTCAACTGAATTAATATAAAGAAATTTCATTTTATAGAAATGTGAGCGAATTAGAAAGATCTTGATGTTTGAGTACATGCGCCCAACGTTTTTCGTTTTATAAGAATTAGAAATTGTTATAAAGTCTGTTACCATAATGTGACCAATTTATTCAGAAATTCTGCCAGGCTCATAGGAAAATTATTTTCTACTTTTTAGTGCATATGAAAAACGTTGTTTTTATAAAAGTTTTTTAATTCATGTACTATTATTTTCTACTTTTTAGTTTTGTTCGTTAGAAATTTGTAATCGTAAAATTTTATTGAAGAACCTCGATGAACAATGCAGATATTCTTAAAATTTTGCGTTCGAGATTTAAAGACAAATCAAAGTGTACTCATTATCTAATGAAACTCGATGTCAATAACGTTCTTTTAATGCTTTTACGAGTTGCTAACGTTACATTTTTTTCTCCCGTCATTGTTGACGGGTCCCAACCTAGTGATATATAATTTTCTAATTTTATAAAAGCTCTTTAAATCATCATAAAAGTATTATAATATTGCATTGTCATCTGGTTCTGATCTATATGTAAAGTTTCAGAACTATAGATTGCCAATAAATGGTCGAAATTTGAGTTGAAAGATTTCGCGGACAAACAGACAAACAAACAAGAGAGCGGGTTAAGAAAAACGTTTTAAAAAATGAAATCCTATGCACATTGTAGGTACTGCTTATATGGCTTATATCCATGCCATTCGACTCCTTCACGGAAAAACCCCACCACTCACATTTAGGAGGCATCCTCTAAACACCAAAACCGAGCACTATTATAAAATGATGGCCGTCAAGCGTAAAAAAACTACTACTCGGTTAGAAGTGAAGCAACAGTGTTACCAATATCAGTTATCTAAAATTGAAAACTTCAATATTCCTCGAAGCTGTTGCTGTTCAACACAGCAAAATGTAGGTACATAAATGAAATGGGCAAGTTTTACTTGCTGGGGAAATTAATCTTTAGAACTAATATTTTAATAATAAATTAGTCAATAATATCATTTGAGAAAAGCCAAAACCGTTTAAATTTCTTCCAGATTGTCATTAAATTGTCAATAAATCAACATCGATTGTACTCGGCAGAAACATCGATGTATCAAAAACATCGGTGGGTCACTCTCGATGATCAATAAAATTGAACATCGAACATCGGATCTAAAACATCGATGTTTCGAAAATATCGGACATCGATGTCCGATCCCTAGTGTGCACCTATTCAGGTAAAATGA
The DNA here is from genome assembly GCA_019603395.1 of Cyrtorhinus lividipennis. Classification (NCBI taxonomy): domain Eukaryota; kingdom Metazoa; phylum Arthropoda; class Insecta; order Hemiptera; family Miridae; genus Cyrtorhinus; species Cyrtorhinus lividipennis. The sequence continues at coordinate 1,899,986 of CM034005.1, forward strand.
GTCAGGATTTCCACAATAGGGATGGGACATCGATGTCCAATGTTCCCAAAACATCGATGTTTTCCGCTCGATATTCGATGTTGAACATTGATGGTGAGAAGGGTCGATAACATCGGCTATCGATGTTACGCTCCAACAATGTGATCGATATTATCGATGTTGCCTCCCCCAACATCGATGTTACCTAACCTACCTAGAGAATAGATGATGCGCACCAGATTTAATTTGAATAAATAATACTCCCTCAGCCTAATCATGCCAAACCCTCTCTCTTATCTAAAGATTCTTACTATTGAGGCTACTACTTGGAAAACCCACCTGTAACCTCCTTTCTCAATGTCGTGTGCCGTGTTGTGTTTGACCTGATTCTTAAAGATCATGTAGGTAGGTACTGATTGAAGGCCAAAAATTAAGATTTTAAAAATATGGATTCTTCGATAAACTACCTACTAATTACGTAACCTGCAGTCTTGTTCCTTCATCTAGTTAATTTTATTAAACTTTATTGTAAATGGCGCTGTTGATGAATTTCAATTATTTTTTAAATTGAATATATCCAAAAATGGGAAAATATATTGTGGGACCGTGGGTTGGAACTGAAGAACTTTTAACAGTTAATTGAACTTTTAATGACTGATTGAACGGATGCAAACGGATACAGAACTTTATGAGCACAGCGATATGAACAAACACAGAGAGAGAGAGGGAGAACAGTAATGGAGAGGTTTCCTTGATGGCGGGTTACCCCCTTAGTTCACAGAACAAGCGAGCGCTGATGTTGGGTCATCTAGCGCGAGCAAAATAGTCCTACTCCGGCCGACCCAAACGGCGGGTAATTTGAACTGGCTGTTCCTTGGCGTATTTCGATCTTATAGGGAGGCCTGGGGCCGAACATATATCAAACATTGATCTTAACATCGATGTTTCGGGCTTTCAACCATGGACATCGATGTCATGCTATCGATGTTTTTGTTTCGATGTCCCATCCCAATTCCACAACCCCATCTGACACGTTCTGTAAAAAGTTGAGTAAACCCAGTTGTGCAGGTAGGCTTTCGAGGAACCCGTATTATTATTTTCCACCGAAATGAACGTTTACCCACTCGGAGACCTGCTAATAGAGGGGTTTCACAAGTTCACACAAAACAACATTTGCTTACATTCGAATCACGATACACAATTTTCATCAGCGTTAGCCGCGAGAGAGATGTATCCAAATATTTATTCAAGACGAATGTGATTTAGACCATGTATGACCGACGGAGGGAGTTAGCCCAAGCGATTCAATCATGATGATTGAGGCAATGATTCTACAAGATTAGGGAAGAGCTTCCAGGCGATTTTGTCATCTGAAGTCATATTTTGAATTAAGCCCAGGGGCTCATCTATTGGGTGTATGTTGTTCATGTTTGCTGGTTCATAAAACCACTATCAAATTAATTTACAGTATTTTTTTTTTTTTTACCACCATGGGAATGAAAGGTCGAGGAAAAGATTAAATCTTCAAGCATTTTGCTGCTTTGTGGGCACTTGGGCTCGTTCCAACAATCCATGGACATTTCAACACCCCTGGTACCCCTGGTTTGGGTACCAATATGAGTGGGGATTATCTTTTGGGCTAATTGCTATTTCATTGAGCAATCCCAGACTGGTTGACTATTCATTGGTCTCCTGTAGAAAAGAATTGGCCATTTTGGGGCCTGCTGAGAAAGAACTAAATAAGACCACGCTGATAATAAAAGATTGCCAAGGAGGGGTAAAAATAATTCAGAGGATTGGAAAGAAAGTGGGCGAAGACTATTTGACTAGCTTGCCAATCATTCCAAGACCCGTCTTATTGGATGCATCCGAAATTTCGTCCAAAATATAGTGGAAAATGATACCCAACGGCTTCAAAAAAATTTTCTGGGCGTTACAAGGTGTCTAAATCAAAAAAGTCAAATGTCCGTCAGCCGTCCGCGCCGTTTTTGGTAGTAGAAAATTTTCTAAAAATCTTAAATTTTGGTCGGTCCCTTTCCGGCTCTAGTTGGTCCTCGAAACTTTCGATCGGACTAAATTTGGGCGGGGTTGGGGTCAAAATGTGTTTTTTGAAGAAATAGCCGTGTGGGGTATGTTTTTCCACTAAATTTTAGACGCTGAATCCAATGAAATGGGTCCCAGAACGATTGGCATTCACTGGACGAAGTTATGGGTCAAAACGGTTAGGTATCTGTCTACCCATTTTGAATACATGTTTTCAAGATTTCTGGTTCCTAGGCGTGTGGGGTATCATTTTTCAGTAAATTTTGGGCCCTGAATTGATTGGAATGGGTCCGGGATCCGCCACAATGATGATTATTAAGGAATAACCAACCAAAATTATACAAAATCATACACCACACGCCTAGGAACCAGGAAATCTTGAAAATTCATTTTCAAAATAGGTACGACTCCACCCTGTCCCCCTCAGGACTTGAAAATTTCCCGCTCAATTGACTAATTATCATATTAGTGAGTGGGGTGGCAAATTTGGGGTAAGATGGGGCCATCAAGAGTTTCAATTGATCAGCAATGAGCCTCCTCGAGGGAATTTCACCCTATTCCGTTGTCCTTGTTTGTTTTTCCCCTCCTGGAGCTTTAAACTGGAACTCATTTCCTTACTTAGTGAAAAGTGAATACTTTATAGAATACTTTATATGAGTGGATAAGTCTTGTGAGTACGATCATCATTTCAAAAACCAAATCATTAAGTACATCAGAGAATCGTAAAATGGTTAGGACGTCACTGAACGATTTGCGATTGTTATAGATTTCAAGGGGAAAAACTATTTTATTTTTTAATAATTCTAGAGGAAAAACACAAATTGCTGGTTTCTTTGGTCCACTCCAAGACCCTTCCAAAGCCAACAAGAGCCAAAGTCACGAAGGAGACGTGATTGGGTCAGAGGAAGAACATCACACCTTTGAAGGGAAATTCCACTAGGGTCGTTCTGGCCCAGAGCCCCCGTCTGTTGCATTATTCTCAAAGGAAAGGAGAGAAAGGGGCGAGAAAGTGAGGATCCCTCGAGTAACGGCCAAGGGGCCTAAGTGATGATCGACCTTTGACTCAGACGGATATGAAGATCACCTCGGTTCGTGAGCGGCCTCAACAGGAAATATGCCAGTACGATCAACGGTAGTGGAAAAGTGCATGGAAATTTTCAGCAAAGAGGCTAGCAAAGCATTCACAGAACCCCCCGGTCCGACATTACACCCTTTCTTGAGTAACAAGAAACGGATTCTTCAAGAAATTGGAGGAGTACTCCACTAAATTCTCAAAGATTGATTTTTTTTTCGAAAATTTTAAAAAACCAGGCGCATGGAGGATCATTTTAATCGATTCAACGTCTAAAATTTAGTGGAAAATGATACCCCACACGCCTAGGTACCTGAAATCTCGTTAACCCACTTTTGAAATGGGTAGACAGATACCCATTATGACCCATAAACACTTCCGGCGGGCTCCAATCGTTCTATGACCTGTCTCATTGGATTCAACGCCAAAAATTTAGTAAAAAATGATACCCCACACGCCTAGGTACCAAAATCTCGATATTCCATATTTGAAATGGGTAGACAGATACCCATTTTGACCCATAACCTCTTCCGGCGGGCTCCAATCGATCTGGGATCAGTCTCATTGGATTCAACGTCCAAAATTTAGGGGAAAATGATACCCCACACGCCTAGGTACCAGAAAACTCGTAAACCCACTTTTGAAATGGGTAGACAGATACCCATTTTGACTCATAAACACTTCCGGCGGGCTCCAACCGTTCTGGGACCTGTCTCATTGGACTCAAATTCCAAAATTTAGTGGAAAATGATACCCCACACGGCTAGGTACTGCGAATCTCGAAAACCCACTTTTGAAATGGGTAAACAGATCCCCATTTGACCCATAACCTCTTCCGGCGGGCTCCAATCGTTCTAGGACCTGTCTCATTGGATTCAACGTCTAAAATTTAGTGGGAAATTATACCCCACTCGCCTATGTACCTGAAATCTCGATAACCCACTTTTGAAATGGGTAGATAGATACCCATTTTGACCCATAACCTCTTCCAGAGGGCGCCAATAGTTCTCGGACCCGTCAGCATGATGGCCCATAACAGCAATGATTATATGAATACACGCCCATCATTGCTGATCTCGTGGTCCATAATATTTTGCTAATATATCAGTAAAATGTTGATGACTTTTCCGATGTTGAAAACAATTTATGTAAATTTGAATACAGCCCCAACCACTCCAACGGAGGACGATTACAATCATACACCGTGATGAGAATACTCTCAACTGAATCGGTTAAATCAAAAGTAAACGGGGCTGTGTTTATTCAAATCAAACCCTCCACTGCGACGAACCCAAATATTGATTGAAGGCGACCAATTTACAGGGTGGTTTAGTATGAGAATAGTTTGAACTATCGGCAGGTTCCGTATAGGTTGTTTCCCCTTGCGAGGACCCGGAAAATGTTAAGGGTGGACGGCTGAGACCGATTAATCCCTAAATTGCCCAGTAAAATACGATCTCACGGAAAATGAATGAAGAATATCGAAGGCTGATTGGTTTTGAACGTACCATTCGTCAAAATATTCCAACCGGTGCCCAATATGGATCGTGGGAGGCTTCACATACGTGTACTTGGTGCCTACACGACGATTCTTGTTCGTGAAACGATACAATAATGTCGCTATTGAATGAATGTGATGTGAGGCTCTATGATTTGTGCCTAAAAGGACCATTAGCTGCTAAGAGAGCTTTCCTTCTTAAAACAAAGGAATTTGGTACCCATTTCATCTGACCAAGAGCATTATTTACGTTTTGACAGCATTTTCAGCTGGAGACCAGAGGCCTATTCCTAGAAACTCTTCACTCTTCACTCTGAATGTGTAACCTCCCCACTCTAAGAAAACTTTTCGTTCCTAGAAAGTGCAGAGCGTTATGAAGATGAAGAGTGAAATGAAGAGTCAATTTTGGCAGCGTTTTCAGTGTTCTACTCGGGTTTCGTTCCAAGAAATTCTTCACACTTGTATGCAGAGTCAAAACTGGGGGTGGCAAATGAAGATTCGTCCATTTTTTCGTAGAGTATCCAATGACTTTGCCAAATAGCTGTCGACTTTCCAAATAGATAATTTACACTTGAATTATTATTTCGGATGGATTTTATCGGAAGAGGAAAATAATCATAAATCTTTGAATTGGTAATTTGGTGATCTTTTTTCCCAAGGGACCCGCTTTTGGTCCTCAAAACCTTTTTTGGTTATTCCCCGGACCACTCATTCCATTCGATTCAGCTACCAAAATTTGATCGGTAATGATACTCCACACGCCTAGATCGTGAAAATCCATTTTTAAAAATACACATTTTGACCCTCTCCCTTTTGAATTTGCTCCAATCGGGCTGAAAAGTTTTGAGGACCAAAAGCGGGTCCCTTGGGAAAAAAAATCACCAAATTACCAATTCAAAGATTTATGATTATTTTCCTCTTCCAATAAAATCCATCCGAAATAATAATTCAAGTGTAAATTATCTATTTGGAAAGTCGACAGCTATTTGGCAAAGTCATTGGATACTCTACAAAAAAATGGACGAATCTTCAATTGCCACCCACAGTATTGACTCTGCATACGAGTGTGAAGAGTTTCTTGGAAGAAAACCCGAGTAGAACACTGAAATCGCCGCCAAAATTGACTCTTCATTTCACTCTACATCTTCATAACGCTCTGCACTTTCTAGGAACGGTAAGTTTTCGTAGAGTGGGGAGGTTACACATTCAGAGTGGAGAGTAAGGAGTGAAGAGTTTCTAAGAATAGGCCCAGAAATGAAACTCTTCGAATCAAATTTGACTTTGACTAGAACTCACTCAATGTAAATATACAATATTTTACTTTCTTTCTCACATGACGGCAACCAGTTGTCAAATAAAATTAGATAAGAACGGCGATATTCTTCCTCCCAGTCACGAAGTCTTTTAGGTGTCCTGTCACCTGCTGTGGAAGGACATCGAAGATTTATGTTCAAAGATTTGATTCTTCAAAAATCGGGACAAAATCGGGACGGCAAAAAAATTAATCGGGACACTTCAAAAATTGGGACGGGACGCCCAGGACACCTCGAAAATCGGGACATGTCCCGATAAATCGGAACGGATGGAGCCCTACCCTAGCAGGGAAGTTTTGGGGTAGTTTTGATTTTTTTTGAATTTTTATGTTTTTTTTTTTTTAGTGCTGAACCCAAAATATAAATAAATAAAATCTTATTTTTTGCTGTTTTTAGCTTATAACTCGGAAACAATCAACTTTTCGTGAAAGACTTCTGTATACAGAATGAAACACCTAAAATTTACTACAAATTACACCAGAAGTATTTCACGAAAAGTTGATAGTTTCCAAATTATAAGCTAAAAATAGCAAAAAAATGAGATTTTTTACCTTTTGTTTGGTTATTCCATGAATAATCAACCTATGTTTTCATACTAAAAGTCAATCTCCCCAATTCGGATCCAAAATTAAAAAAAAAAAAAATTCTGGACGTTTCAAGGTGCTTTGATCAAAATAAGCAAATTCCGTTAGCCATTGGTTGCCAAAATGGATTTTTGAGATTTTTAGCAATCTAAGCGTGTGGGGTATCATTTTCCACTGAATTTTATATCCTGAATCGATAGGAATGGGTCCGGGACCCGCCACACCCTCTGTTTTTCCCAATTCCCCAATGTTGAAGAAATGAGTCTCCATGCGTCTGGTCCGAGGAATAACCCTATGTAAGAATTAGCAGCGTTTTAGCTTATAACTCGGAAACTATCAACTTGTCGTGAAAGGCCTCTGTATACAAAATAAAACACATTAAATTTCCTAAAAATTGCACGAGAGTTCTTTCACGAAAAATTGATAGTTTCTGAGTTATAAGCTAAAAGAACTGTAAAAAATGAGATTTTTTACTTTTTTTTTTCAATATTCCGTCAGGAAATTTTGTTAGCAAACCTCAGATTCGGACTCTGCACCCCAAAAAATATATAAAAAATGAAGGAAATTTAAACCTTCCTGCTAGGGGTCCTTTTGAGCACAAATTGACTCTACTGTTAGTTGTTTTAAAGAAATAATCAACCTGTGTTCGCAAATCATGGCAGTGCTCATGTAATACTTTTGCACCTAAAAATAACTTGCAGCGTTTTATTCAGATTCAAACGCGTTCCCACTTCAGCTATGTTCAATATCTCCCCCTATAATCCTTCAACGTTCAAATATCCTTCAGCAAATATAGAATCAACCTGCCGAGGGTAAAAATGCATTGGGAACGGCACCAAGGGACATCTTTAGGGCGGGAACCTGCGTAAATCTTTTGGGACCGCAAGCAATAAATAAAGCAGGGGTTGAAAGGAGGGCCGTACTCAGAGCTCTACATTAGTAAAGACTCGTACGAGGAGGGTTCTCTAAGGGTGGTTGCCTTTGTTTAGAAGACAATATTGATAGAATGAGATTTTTCTCAACCCCCGAACTGGTTGAAATGCACTGTCGGGGGTCCCTTGATAACACGCTAGATAAAGCGTCTAATATCGATTTCAAGATCACTTAATCGATGTTGTCCTAAAGAGTCGGAAAACAAAAACGGTTACATTTATTAGGCGCCTAGACCTAGTTCATTGTGATGACTAGTGTTCAGAAGACTAGACCTCTTTCTATTTACGGATTCCAGGCGTAGGTTCGCCTGGATATGTGAGACTCGACACTGTTAGTGCCCCTACTCACTAAACCCTAAACCCCTTATCATCTATCCTCTCACCCCCTGCGGACCCGCCTTTTAGGCATTACATCGCAGAGGGAGGAATTAGCTGCTGCTCTTCTTGCTGGCAATTAAGATTATTACATCTTCTTTCTTCTAGTGGACATTATTCACCCTTCATCTTTCAATGGTACGCAGCTCCGTAAGAACTTCGGTGACAAACAAATTGATAGCGTTCCAAGCAGCATCTGATGGCAGCATTGCCTCTACTATTGTCTCTGGTTGGATGTTCTTCTTCTTCAACTTCATCTCCAGCTCGTCCCGCTGTCGGTAGAATCGTGGGCAGTCAATGAAAACGTGCTCTGCCTCTTCATTGGTTCCTGGGCAGGACGGGCACTCCGGTGAATCATCGTGCTTGAAGCGGTGAAGATACGTCCGAAAGCAACCATTTCCTGACAACATCTGCGTCAGATAGTAGTTGACCTCGCCATGGCTCCGGTTCAGCCAAATGTCAATCTTTGGTACGGTATGTCCATCTTCCTTTTGTTGCTGCATCCGACTGCGGTTGCCATCGCGCATTGCTTGTTCTTCCGCTCTGAGTTCCTTCAGTCTTTCGTCTTTCCTCCGCTAGGACTCTGAGAGGCCAAGTCTCAGAGATGACAAGAACGGCCACTCTTACGGCGTTCAAGACCTATTTCGTTGTTTTGTATAATTCTTTGTGTCCTTGCTTCCAAATTAGACGGATTTCCCTTGGAATGGAAGTGTTTAATTTGTTTTCTTTGGGGTGTTTGAGGCATTAGCGACCGGAAAGAGTGATTGAGATTTGTATAGATCTGGGATTGATTGCGAGAGTGTATGTGTGTCCTGAATGTGGGAAGAATATGTCTCTCAGACCATGTCCTTCAAAGCAAGATAGGTTTGATCTGCAGGACGAAAGCTGCTCCTTCCCATCGAGTGAAAAGGAGTGTTTGTTGGGATCTTACTTCGACAATGTCAATGTCAACTTGTCAATGCCTGACATCCTGCTACTAAACAAAACTATCGATTATCTCGCTTGACAGGACATATCGATATATTAGGGCGCCATGACAGGGGCCCCCGACAGTGCATATTTACCGGACTGCTTCAAACGTCCCCAGCTCCACAATAGGCGATCTCATTGTCAGTTTCTGGTTGGTTTTTCCTTGAATATCCAACCAATATTGTCATGACAGAGGTTAGGTCCGAAAATTTGACAATATACGTTTCATTGTGACTAGATAAAGAGAGAAGAGAATGACCGGGGAACCCAAAATTCGAGTGGTTTGTCCGAAGAGTCCCAATCATTGTAGGTAAAAGCTTTCTCGTTAATCTTGTTTTTATCAGTTATTTTGGTTGTATATATATAAATGTATGTAATAATCAAACTATGCTTTCATACAAAAAGTCAATCTCTCCGATTAGGCCCAAAATTTAATTTATTTTCTAGACGTTTCAAAGTGTCTAGATCAAAATTAGCAAATGTCCGTCCGCCATCTGCCGTCCACGCCATCTTTGGTAGTAGAAAATTTTCTAAAAATCTGAGATTTTAGTCAGGGACCCGCTTTCGGCTTTAGTTGGTCCTCGAAACTTTTCAGCACGATCGAATCAAATTTGGGCGGGGTAGGGGTCAAAATGTGTACTTCGAAAAATGGATTTTCGTGATTTTTGACAATTTAGGCTTGTGGGGTATCATTTTCCACTAAATTTTGGACGCTGAGTCCAATAAATGGGTCTTAAAACGTTTGGCATTCACCGTAAGAAGTTCAAGGGTCAAAATAGGTATCCATCTACCCATTTTGTATATGTGTTTTCAAGATTTTAGTACCTAAGCATGTGGGGTATCATTTTCCACTAAATTTCGAACCTGAATCGATTGGGATGGGTCCTGTCACACTCACTGTTTCCCCATTTTCCCCATGTTGAAGAAATGAGTCTCCACACTCCTGGTCCGAGGAATAACCAACCCCTGTGTATGAATTTGCAATGTCTTCCTTACTTGATCAGATGAAGTTTATTTCTAGGGTAGTCGATTTGTGATTTTCATTCCTAATTTTAACGGTTCTCAAATTTCTGATGAGTGCTTTATAATTGGCCATTGTGCCAGTTACCCTTAAACGAGAAAACTGTCCACTCATTTTCCTGTGATGTTAAACCACGGTGGTGAAATGTAAGAACCCTCCTGCTTGAAACCATTATAAAAGCAGCCCATGTGGTAAAAGTATTTCGGTCATCAGTCCATAACACACCAACTAGAGCCCAAAAAAAGGCAGCCAAAATTTTAGATTTTTTTTTTTTGTTTTTTAATTTTCTACTACCGAAATTGGCAATACACTTCTAGGTACACAAAAATCTCCAAAACCCAATTTCGGAATAGGTAGTTAGACACATATTAGGAACAATAACCACCTCCAGAGGGCGCTGATCGGTCCAAGACTCATTTCATTGGATTCAGCGTCCAAAAGTTAGTGGAAAATGATACCCCACACGCCTAGGTACCAGAAATCTCGAAACACATATTCAAACTGGGTAGATGGACATGGAAGTACGCCAAAATACCCCAGTTGATTCGTGTGTGAGCAAGGACTTGATAAGCCAGGAAAGTCGTCCTTCAAGACATATGAGTGTGATTTGCGAATAGGCTAGAATCCGATCTATAGTCGACTCGAGATAATATGACGCTCACCTTTTCCGCTGACACTGGAAATCCGCTTTTGGCTCGACGTTCGTCAAACATGGCGGAAAAGGACAACGACAAATCGTCGAAGCGAGATAGGAAGCCAGGAAACCCGAATGCTCGTTATATTTGATGCAGGTCACCTTCGTGAAAGGTGATACGAGTCGAAAACAACCGAAGTTAGAGGTGAGACTGGTGAGAGCCACCCAAAAGTACTCGGAAATGTCCATATCTTATATCATAGAGTACATGAATGAGGCCTTGAATAAGCGTCGAATTAATGGGATTCAATGAATTAATTAAATAATAATCATCCTTCGGACCGTCTACCTTTCAAATTACATGACAAAGGAAATCCCACAGTAAAAGTAGAGCTCGGAGGCTGTCCGGTTACCATTATTTTTCTGCACGTTTCAAGGTGTCTAGATCAAGAAAGTCAAATGTCCGTCTACGACGCCAATTTTGGTTGTATAAAATTGTCTAAAAGCCCTCATGCTCCTGGTCCGAGGAATAACCAACCCCTGTGAATGAATTTGCAGCGTTTTCACTAAATGTCGGACATGGAATTGTCCAGGATGAGTCTGGGACAGCCTACACTGATGGGTTTCCCCCATATTCTTGATGCAAGGCATATCCAACCATTGTGGAAGAATTTGCAGTATTTTGATCAAGACAGCATGCAATGTATACTGTCATTGTTTAATTCAATGAAGTTGACCACTGACATGATACACCCTATCATCAGTACCACTGCCCTCGTTGCCCTCTATCGGGCTATTGTCCAGCCTCATCAGGAGTATGCTTCGTGTCTGGAGTTCCCTCTTACCATGACAGTGGATCAGCTCAACAGGGTGGTCGTGCATTCCTACGTTACCTGGCCTTCAAGCTTGAGGTTTGTCGGGAGGACGTGGACTACAGTGCCCTGGGCCAGCAGTTTCATCTGCTTAGCGGACATGTCCTTCATGCACGGCATCTTCTCTGGGCGCATTGTTGTCCAATCATTGCTAGCCCAGTTTGGCCCCGAGTTGGCCTGCGCTCCTGCGATCTCTTTGCTGCGCCATTCTCGCCTACCAACTACATGCGTTCTCGTCCTCTCTGCCGACTTCCCAGAATGGCTAACCCTGCTGTCGGCCGAGCATGACATCGACCTGCTCTCGATCTCCATTCGCTCTCTTCGGTCCAGTCTCTCTGAAGTCTTCTCACTCCCCTGACTGTTTAAAGGTGCCTTTACTGTGTTGAACCTTCATCTCATTACTGTCTCTGACTCATCGCCTGCGAGTGCCCCGAGTTGGCCTGCGCTCCTGCGATCTCTTTGCTCTGCCATTCTCGCCTACCAACTACACGCGTTCTCGTCCTCTCTGCCGACTTCCCAGAATGGCTAACCTGCTGTCGGCAGAGCATGACACCGACCTGCTCTCAATCTCCATTCGCTCTCTTCGGTCCTGTCTCGCCGAAGTCTTCTCACTCCACTGACTATCTTTGGTGCATTTACTGTCAGTAATCTCATTACTGTCTCTGATTCATGGCCTGCGTGCGATTGCATTTTTTTTCTATTTTCTGTAATTGGGCTTGTCCCGTTCATGTGAAATAAATAAATAAATAAATCATCTGCTGACTGATAAAAGCCCCCTTCTGACATCACGTCCACAGCCTTTATGATAGTGTTGCCAACATAACAGGAAAAACCAAGCTTCCAGTTTGGAAGGTAAACACATGAGGAAGGTAGGTATTTTCGCAGTATTTTTTAAAATTACAGTCACCCCCTGATAATTTTCCAATGATTAGAACCTGTTATGTTGGCAACACGCTCATGGTGGCCGTGGACGTGATGTCAGAAGGGGGCTCTTATCAGTCAGCTTATTATCAATCAATCTTATTAATTACCTATGAAATGAATATTTCCGCTCGATCATTTCGCCTTACTTTACCATTTTACTTTCTGACTCGCGCCTCCTGGTGAGGCAAATTAACGAGGAGAAAAGCGTTCCTTGCGAGTTAAGCCTCTTCGCGTGACTTGTAAGCATTAGTGGGACCCCCGGCAGAAACAAATACCAATGCTAAAGGCACAAAAACGCAATCTAGTGAACAATTTATTTGATTAAACTCGGGTGATTATGTACATTACAGTCGCGCATGACATGCACATCGAGGACACGATTTCAAAACAATATCAATGCAGGGACAGAATATCGTGATTTTGAACTGTGTATTACTATGTTTGGCAAATGAATTTGAACTCATTTACGTATGCACATGAAGTATTACGAGTATATACGACTGAAACAGTATACCAATGGTATACTGTATATGGTGTAGTATATGGTATAGTATATGGAATTGGCTTGTTCGTAAGCCAATAGCACCAACAAGGTTGGTTACTCCTCGGACCAGGAGTGTGGGGACTCATTCCCATCGATTTAGCGTCCAAATCTAGTGAAAAATGATACCCCATACGCCTAGATCCCCAAAATCTCAAAAATCCGTTTTAGTTGGTTATTCCTTGAATAATTGTGTATTTAAAAAAATGGATTCTCGAGATATTTGGCGATCTAGGCGTGTGGGGTATCATTTTCCACTAAATTTTGGACGCTGAATCCAATGAAATGGGTCAAACACCAACATTCAAATTAGGTAGATCCCGGATCGGAAAGTTTTCAGCCTAATCTGACCAAATTTGGGGATGGTACGGGTAAAAATTGTATTACTTAAGATCGGTTTTTGAGAAATTTTGGGCGTAAGGCATGTGGGGTATCATTTTCTACTAACATTGGGACGCAGAATTTAATAAGATTGGTTCAACTTGTGCCCACTGGAGATGGGCAAATCTAAATATCAAAGGTCTAAGGTCACAAGAGTCACAAACATTATTAATGAATTTAAATTAGAAATTATTTCATAATAACTTTGCTCCTTATGAAGAATCTGCAATATTACGATTAATAAAACTAAAATAGTCGTTATAACATTTAAAAATATTGTACAAGAATGAGTAAAGATTATAGAATACAAACCGCACATACTATGGTTTTCATTTTGAAATATTCTTTCACTTTATCACTTTTTCTTCCAGATTTCAAATCCTTGACCCTATGAGCTCGTATCCTTGATGTTCAAGTTTCAAATTTCCAATTTCGGAATGATGTTGCTGTCAGACTCTGATTTCATTTTCAGAAATTTGGCGTAAAAAAAAAAAAAAAAAACCAAAATTGGGCCAAATGGAGAAGTGAGACGTTTTTGTCCCCGCTTTTTCCGGCAATAAAAAAATATCTAAAGATTGGTCAGGAACCTCCTTTAAGTTCTTTGGTCCTCGAAACGTTTCAAATTTGGGTAAGGTATGGCTAAAATGTGTTTCTAAAACTTGATTTTCAGGACGTTATGAGACTTTTGGGTACCGAACTAGCTTTTTTCGCCAAAACCAACTCAACTCCAATTAATGGCTTATATTTCAAGTATTAAGTGATCTGATGTAGAGTCTCATCTAGATGATATCATTCCACTGATCTGGATCCCATTACTAAAATTTAGTTCCTTCTCTTCCTTATCATGTGGGCCAGCGCGTTGGTGAAATCTCAAATGCCAGCTATTTATCAGTGTCTACAGCGATTTTTCGTGCTGTAGAAAGATCACAAATTGATCATCAAATCAGTAATTGGCTTCACATCGTTTCGTGATTTGGCTTTATCATTTTCAGGTCGTGACTAACCTCAAGACTTGTAAACGTAACAAGCCACCGACCGCAGTGGAAATTGATGCGGGTTTTTTCTCGTTTGAACTCTTCTTTTACCTAACCTATCCACTTCTGAACGGTTGAGACTCGCAAAAAGAGGGAAAATAATAATTCGAGAAAGTATAAATTGAGTCGACGAGAGGCTAGTGATTCTTTTCAGCGGTGAAATGGTGAAGAAAAAGTGGGAGAAAGGAGTAAAATAATTGTCTAGGGTCAATCAATGTTAGCGTGAGTGGCTGAGAATGATCGATTGTGAGTCACGTGCTCTTATCGACCTCGGGGGTCACGACCACGACGTTGCCCTCGTCTCATGATTTGTTAGCGTGATATGTGCCACCTTCATGCTCATCCGTGATTTCCTCAAGTATGTGAGTCAGCTGTATTTTTATTGATTGACCTAAAAGTTTCTATGTCTAAAAGGTTATTTCATGGACCAAGCGCATGAAGACTCATTTTAATCGATTCAGCGTCCAAAGTTTAGTGGAAAATGATACCCCACACGCCTAGGTACCAGAAATCTCGAAAACCCATATTTGAAATGGGTAGATGGATACCCATTTTTACCCATAACCTCTTCTGGGTGGACATCAATCGTTCCGGGACGCATTTCGTCCTGGTATCCGCCTCGCTTCCACCTCACCTCCGCCTTGTCTCGTCCTGGTCTCTGCCTCGCTTCCACCTCACCTCCGCCTTCTCTCGTCCTAGTCTCCGCCTCGCTTCTACCTCACCTCGCCTTGTCTCGTCCTGGTCTCCGCCTCGCTTCCACCTCACCTCCGCCTTGTCTCGTCCTGGTCTCTGCCTCGCTTCCACCTCACCTCCGCCTTGTCTCGTCCTGGTCTCCGCCTCGCTTCCACCTCACCTCCGCCTTCTCTCGTCCTAGTCTCCGCCTCGCTTCTACCTCACCTCCGCCTTCCTTCGTCCTGGTCTCCGCCTCGTCTCTACCTCCCTCCACCTTGTCTCACTCGGCACGCCTAGGTACCAGAAATATCAAAAACACATTTGAAATGGGTAGATAGATACCCATTTTGACCCATAATCTCTTCCGGTGGTCGTCAACCGTTCCGGGACCCATTTCATTGGATTCAAAAATTCAGTGAAAAATAATACCCCACAGGTCTAGATCACCGAAAATCTTGAAAATTCATTCTTCAAAGTATACATTTTACCCATCAAAATGAGGGGATATTCCTCAAAAAATCGTGCGTTTCCCGTATCGGAGCCAACTATTGATTCTTTCTTAGTATGAAATATCAACACATTTTCTTTTAAAGCGTACGCGAATAATTATTTGAATGATTGAAGACGATTAGGGCTCCTAACTGAAATAACCTCCTCTAAAAGAAAACTCCTTAATGGTCCTGAGCAGGTTGTATTGACAGTTAACCAAGTTGATGGAGAGATGATGCTCCCTTAAGAGGGAAAAACCTCGGCGTCTCGATAGAGTTTTAGACGTGGTATGAGGTTAGAAAAAAAAGAAAAAAAAAAAAGGCTCTAGAGGGGAAAAACGCAGTGAGAAGTTGGTTTTATGAAGATGA